>CM037867.1:12085682-12233182 GCA_021292105.1 Anadara kagoshimensis | reverse complement strand
TGCGCTGTTGGCGCACCTTCTTAAAAAATGCGTCGTTTCCTGTCAGTCAACGAGAGCATTAGACATCTGATGTCATCACGCCAGCACGTGGAGCAATGTCTCCATGAAGTTGCAAAGTATAGTCGCTATCAAATACTTTATTGAAGCAAAGCTATTGCTATTGTAAATATTACATTTTATATATCACACCTTAAACACTAAGCTAACGAATTAGTGCCAAGTTAGCAGCTCATCTCGGCCTCTCATGAGCTATATCTTGACTGGTTTTCGGCAGCTTTTTGTTTCACTAGCTATATCATATAGCAGCCACTCGGCAGCCGAACATTCGACTTCCTTTCGTTAGCTCAATGTTCAACTTTCGACATATCTGTACTGTATGTGTTTACAGTCAAACCATTCATTTAACTCGGTGATCATAAAATTCCGTTTAATAGAATTTCCAATAATGCATTTGTTATCATCTATTTTGTCAATCTACATAATTATTTTCGTCACCTTTTTAAGATTTGTGATTTTCTGTTTGTTGTTCTGAATATCTTGCACGATGAAGGCGGTGAATGTTTCATAATCTTTGAATAATTTTCTGACGTTATTTAGCAGACGTTTTTAGGGATATTTGAAGATGGACAGTATAGACCAGTGGCAAGTTAAACACTGAGCTATATATAATGAAAAGATGTCAAAGCTCGGCTGCCGAGTGGTGGCCAAAATGTCGACAGCAAGTAGTCGAAAAGCTGCAGAGATGTAAATACCAGCTGGCGAATTTCTGGCAAGATATAGTAAACGAAGCGCTGAGTTCAGGTGGTGATAAGGCACTGATTCAATAGCTTATTGTTCTAATAAGGTTGGGTCTATTATGTACTTAAAAGCGAATCTATAGATATCAATTCCATTTTTAACAAGAAAAGTCCTTTTTTTAAAGTAAATATTAACATTAATTCTTTAATATTGGCAGATACGTCAAACTACGCCATATGTCCGGTGTGTTAGGTTACCGTTTTAGGAGTGGACTTATTACTATGAACAGATATTTAATTAAGACGTGGTAGTATAATTAACAAGTTGAAATTGTTTATAAATATTCGGGGATTTTTTAGAAACACTAACGTAGATTTTTAAAATTGAAAATGGAGGACACAATTCAAGTTCCAAGTTTGTCAATTATATATAACAATGCTGCCAAACATAATTTAATTTTAAGTAAGACGTTTCTGAAAATTGTATGATTGACCTAAACCAAAAACTTATTCAAATGTATAAATGTATAATAACTTATACCAATTGCTTTAGTCGGTCATTTGATATAAAAGCGCGTTAAATTCCACCACGTCAAGAGCTCCGGAAGTTTAAGCACCTCCTGTCTAGGTACCTACTACGAAAGCCTATTAAGCTCATGAATAAAAAAAATTAAAAGGCGTAATAACGCGAAATAAAGGCGTTATAATGCGAAAAAAAGGCGTTATAACGCCTTTAGAAAGGCGTAATAACGCGAATTGAAAGGCGTTATAACGCGAAATAAAGGCGTAATAACGCGAATTGAAAGGCGTTATAACGCTTTTAGAAAGGCGTATTAACGCGAATCGAAAGGCATAATAACGCGAATTAAAAGGCGTAATAACGCCTTTTTGTCTATATATAGAGCAGTCACTTCCCTGGAGAATGTTAACAACCCTCACCACAAACAGATTGGTTTTAGTTTGAATAGCTTAAGGCAACTGTAGATCTATTCATACGAAGATGTCAGAAAGTGTTAAAAGTTAGCGATTGACAATTGGACAGGAACTTTTTAATAAATAGCCTTGTGTACATTGCCAATGTTTATCAAAGTTTATATTTCAGATTACTTAAAAGATTTCCATCCCCATATATAAAATGATACTCTTTATGAAAAAAACAACACTTCAACATTGAAAAGAAACCTTACTGAAATAGTATGTTCATTTCAGCGCAGGATCGGATGATGTGCAGTTTTTTTTGTTAATTTTCATAGAATAAATACATATAAAACAGCTTATTACATTACACATAGTTGTGCAGGAAACACACACACACAACACACACACACACACACACACACACACAAACACTTAATATATATGTAAAGTGTGTGTGTGTGGGGGGGGGGGGTAGAGATTAAACCCCAGGACCTCCACATCATTATGGAAGGCATCTTAACTTCGCGTTAATTAGCCTTTATTTCACGTTATAACGCCTTTTAATTCGCGTTATAACGCCTTTCAATTCGCGTTATTACGCCTTTATTTCGCGTTAATACGCCTTTATTTCGCGTTATAACGCCTTTTAATTCGCGTTATAACGCCTTTTAATTCGCGTTATTACGCCTTTATTTCGCGTTATTTCGCCTTTATTTCGCGTTAATACGCCTTTATTTCGCGTTATAACGCCTTTTAATTCGCGTTATTACGCCTTTTAATTCGCGTTATTACGCCTTTATTTCGCGTTATTTCGCCTTTATTTCGCGTTAATACGCCTTTATTTCGCGTTATAACGCCTTTTAATTCGCGTTATTACGCCTTTCTAAAGGCCTTTTTTCGCATTATAACGCCTTTATTTCGCGTTATTACGCCTTTTAATTTTTTTTATTCATGAGCTTAATAGGCTTTCGTAACCTACAACCTCCACATACAAAATTAAAATTGAGAATGAAAGAAACACGGAACTACATGACATCACATATATCCAGAATAATTTAGGATACAGAGGAACCATTCTTATTATGAGTATTGTGATGACGGTCATATTTTGTAATCTGAAAATCCCTACGTAGAAGAAGAATCTCTATCGAGTAAAAACGTTGAATAAAACACTGGTGCTTCACTGAAAACTACTTATGTTGTTAAATGGCTAAAAGTCACTATGGTTGAAGTTTAAAAGTTACTAAAAGCTAAAAACACAAGCACTATTCCTTTTCCACGGTCGTTTAAAAGAACCCAAAACATACAAATTCTCAGAAAAAGACTGAAATATTGCATGCTTTTAACATTTTAATATTGTTTATTCACGTGTGATATTCTTGATCCTGATGTTTGGAGGAACAGTACGTAAACTTTTTCTAAAAATGTATGTCGGTTTTACGGTTTTGCCTTTTTTATTATTAACAAACAATCGTTGCTATATTGCTCCAAATCTCTGTTACACCATGACAGTATATATATAATAGGTCTTAATTGGGATGTAGTCTAGAAAAGGATTAAAAACTACAAACAATCTATAATTCATGTTAAAAATATTCCTTGAAAAAGACCTTTTGTGGGAAGTATTTATTTGGGTTTTTTTATTTTCTATTTTAACAAAATTGACAACTGTGGTGACATGCAATATTTTTTTGAAAGGATCCTGAAAGCGTTTATTTAATCTGAACAATTACATGTATAAATGTTTGTGTTGTCAACGATTACGTGGTAGCTGTGCTGTCATTATACACACTTATTGATTATAAAACTTCCGATGTTAAAGAAGCACGAGATATGCAGTACAGAACTGTTGACAATTTAACACCGGGATAACGAAAATAATTTGAAAGTCGGCTGACAAGTGGCCGAGGTATGTATATCCAGAGACCGAAAATTTGGAGCGAGAAAGATGACGGCTACCGAAAGACTGTCAAGATTTCGCTAATGAGGGACTCAGATCAGTAGACAATTTAACACCGAGCAAACAATAAGGAGTTAAAGCTGTCGAGTGTTCGAGATATGAATAGCCAGGGACCAAAAAAATGGAGAGAGAATGATGACGGCTGCCATAAAAGACTGTCTAAATATTGCTTATGAGGGACTCAGAACAGTAGACAATTTAACACCGAGCAAACGAAAAGCATGTTAAAGCTGTCGAGTGATGTTGAGAAATGAATAGTCAGGGACCAAAAAAGAAGAATAAGAAGAAGAAGAAGAAAAAATGGCGAGAGAAAGATGACGGCTGCCAAAAAGCTTTCTAGATGAAGCTAACGAGGGGCTGAATTGAGCTGCTGTTTCGGTACTATTGTGTTTGCTTAATGTTAAACTTTTGACAGGCCTGTACTGTATAAAATAGCTTATAATGAGGTGCAATTAAGTCTTGGTGGTTTACCAAAGTCAAGATTTAAAAAAAAACTTAAATCGATACTCTCTTTTCAGGTATGGTAGAGGAAGCAGGAATTCCCAGAGAAAAATATCGAGCTTTTTTATAATCAGATCGTATAAAAATGTTGTCAAAATGCCCAACAAAACCGAAAAAATATCGATTGAATTTCCTTTTTTTTGGTTAATGGAGAATGGACTGGTGTTTTGAAGTCCACAAACTAAACTTGCGATGAATTGCTTTGTTTGGGGGATATATGTTGAACTTATTTAAAGTTTCATCAACATGTACAACAGAACCAGAAGACAACGATTGACCTGCGATAGGCAGATCGTACGAAAGTATCGTCACCGTGTCTAACAGAACCAATAGTCCAAATGGCACAAATTTGAATGTACAACATCATGGATTGTATGATTGGATATTTGATACACTCCAACAGAATTGATATATACCATTTTGAACATTTTATTGTTAAATATATTGTAACGAAACAACCCAAAACGTGATGGTTATAAAATACCAGCTTTATTGGAACCTGGAGCG
Source organism: Anadara kagoshimensis (assembly GCA_021292105.1). Classification (NCBI taxonomy): domain Eukaryota; kingdom Metazoa; phylum Mollusca; class Bivalvia; order Arcoida; family Arcidae; genus Anadara; species Anadara kagoshimensis. Next base: position 12,228,559 of record CM037867.1, on the reverse strand, counting down.
GATGTTGATGTGGTGATGTGTGCTCAGTGATGTTTGTAGTGCCAGGGTTTATATATAGTACTTGTTTACCAACAACCTGGAGATGACAAACACAATAACATCACATTCCTCATGTTCTGTTTATCACCAAAGTTTACAGGAAGGATTTGACGATGAGATGTCATTTTATGAATCGTTAGAACTAATTCGACATAAGTTCATATAAGTACATTTAATAAAACTTTACCAAATCCTAAATGGCTAAATGTAATTGCAATATTTTTCAATGAAATATGACATTAGAAGTATATGATTTGATATAAAATACCTCATCTGATAGATCTAAAGCACTGGACATTAAATCAAATACCGTTCCAAAGCAGGGGGTTATATAATCATTGGCCCCAATAAAAAATGAACATAGCTGTGCATGTTCAAATCACAGCCCCAAGTAAAGTTAAAGTTTTGAAAGCTGGTTAACTAAACCAGAAAAGTGGGAGAGGCCGCGGTGGCCTAATGGATAAGACGTTAGTCTTCAAATCCAGGGTGTCTCACCGCTGTGAGTTCGAGTACCGCTCAGACCACATGTGGGAAAGTGAATTTCCCTTGCCCTTGGCCTTAACTGGTTCACCTTGTATCAGTATAATGGACTGAGGGAGTGGTACGCTTGTCTGCGGCGTACTGACTCTATGAGCTAGCACGTTAAAGTTGCCCTGGGTAGACCAAACAACACACTCGCACTTTACATGCATACTCGAAATTGTTCATAGATTAATCCATAGAGATTAATAAAAATAGTTCTCGTCGCGAGTAGCTGAAAAAATTGCTGATGCGACGTTAAGCAACAATGAATCCCAACCAACCGACCAGGCAAGTGAGACCGGTTGATCTGGAAGGGAAAACACATCCTGCTAACCTATCAAAAAGTTATTAAGTTATTAAACAAATACCAAACCATATTTCCAAAGCAAAGTAAACTATTTGAAGCTGGCAAATGAGGTCGCAAGTGAACTTCCATCAGGAAAGCGAGGCCTAGTGCTTCGGAAGGGTAAGCACCTGCTAAACATCCGCCACGCGCGTAATCAAAATTGAAAATGAAAGGAACATAAAAATTTGGGACTTCAAATATATTTATCTTGTCGTGCCTAGTTTGTTTGTCTAGGCACTAGCGATAGAATGCACTTAAGATTTCATTGTAACCGAGATCGAACTACGATTTCTGTCAATCAAAGCATTTTTAGAACCTCCTTTTCAATCTTTCTCTCTCTTGTCGTTTCGTGCTCTTGGTTGTATTTGAAATTGTAATTTTACGTGATTTTTTAAGAACAAACCAGATTTTAATTTGTTTACATATTTAATATTTTAAAATATTTAAAATTTAATAAATATAGTTTTACAAGTAAAATTATTAACTGTTGATTTTTTTGTGGATACATACTACGATACCAGACAAGAATATTTTTGTCAGTGTTTACTGTATTTAAAAATTAAGTAAAAAAACACCAAAAAGATTTTGCATTGATATTTCATTTTCATACAAAATTCTTTTGTACACATTGTTCAGACCCCAACACGATGTTGATTATGATTCCGCACCACCATAGATGGGGAATCATATTGTTTCGTTTTTTCTTCTTATCATTATTCCTATTATTCCGCCTTTCTCAAGACCTACTGGCATAGTATATGCTGGATCAGATCTCAAAAACGGCTTGATGGATTTGGATACAATTTGGTACCAATAATCTGTTATCTGTGTAGATATGCTAGATATATTCATTTTATATTTATCTGGAAGGTGGGTGGGTGTAAATGGCGCAATTAAATACGTCGTTGAGGACCCGGTGGATCCAATTCTGAATGGACATAAGCTGGTTACGACACTCATAATACCAAGCCAATGACTTCATCTATGAGTTAATCCGATTAGTGACCGTCAAACAAGTCCACTCGAGCATTAAATCGTATAACTGAACAATTTAATTGAGTAATAGATCTATACGGTCACCCATTTTTGGACAAAACGAGTGTTTTGAAATAGATCGGCGCTATATATATATAGTCCGGTTTAAAGACCCTATCTATGGGGAAAACATACTTTATAACACGCAGAGGGTCTTTTTAGTCCAGACATTTATAAATGCGCACGGCGCTATATATACAGTCCGGTTAAAAGACCCTATCTATGGGAAAGACATATTTTTTAACACGTAGAGAGTCTTGTTAGTTCAGGTGTATTATACGGAATAAATCTCGTGTATGGAATTTATAGGATGGAAAGAGTAAAGCGTCTGAGTGATCAAGATTAACAGCACTCTTATATTCTGGGACGGTTGAAAACCCTGAAAAAGAAGTAAGACCCTAAGGTCTTTTAACCGGATATATGCCATATATATTATTTATGGACGGTGGGGAATCATACGTAACTTGTATCCCAGTTACAATCTCTAGTTCTATATTGAAAGTAATGAAATTAATCAAATTGAAATCATCATTCAGAAACTCAAAGGTAACTAAAGTTTGTAACATACCATATGGCCTTTTGTAGACTTGATGCTTATATGATGGACTTATTTTGTCTCATTTTTTAAACGGATTACCACTTTTTTTTTTACTGACTCAGTATTTCTAAAAATCCTGACTTTCATTCACATATGGTCTATTTAAAGCTGACATATAAAAGAAATCAGATGATGAAAACTGCATTTATCTTTGTAACGCCCATCGAAACCAAGAAAGCTATACAATAAGATAAACTCAATTTATTATTTTAGACGGACGGATGCAAGAAAAAATCTCTATATTGTTGAAATATGTTTCGGATTCCACAGCCAATGGTTCATACAAGCAAATGCAAAGTACAGCAACATCATCATCAACAACAACAACAGCAGCAGCAACAACAACAATAATAACAATAATAATTCTTATTATTGTCATATACCATTTTTTGAATTTAATCATTAAAATACATTCAAGAGATAGACAATATGCCAATTTTGAATGAATTTTATGATTAAATTTAATATATAAATATATGTATGTGGCATTATTATACGAATAATAAATAAAAGTAGGTATATATTATGTTCTATTTAGTATACGTTTATTCCAAACTAAAAATTGACAAAAACGTTGCCTTCCACTCCACTGGCATCATACATTTTTAGTTACAGGTATATTTAAATATTGCACCTTCCTTTTTTAAGAATTTCTTCTCTTCATACATATATATATCCTATTCGATATTTATTACAATATAAAAACTTAGCAAAACGTTGCCTTCCACTTCACTGGCATAAATTACATTTTTTAGATACATTTTAAAACTGTGCCTTCCTTTTCTAAGAATTTCTACTCTTTTGTAATTGTATACCTTATTCGATATACGTTTAATCAAATTTAAAAATTTGGCAAAACGTTGCCTTCCACTCTATTTGCATAATTACAATTTTAGTTACAGATGTATTTTAAAACTGTGCCTTCCCTTTTCTAAGAATTTCTACTCTTTCGTAATTGTATACCCTATTCGATATACGTTTTACAAATTAAAAAACTTGACAAAACGTTGCCTTCCACTCTAATGACATAAATTACAATTTTTAGTTATAGACTGTGCCTTCTTTTTCTTATAATTTCTACTCTTTTCGAACTCGTATACTCATTCCAAATACGTTAATTCCAATCTAAAAACTTGGCAAAACGTTGCCTTCCACTCTATTGACATAAATTACAATTTTAAGTTACAGATATATTTAAAAATTGTACCTACCTTTTTTCTAGGATTTTCTTCTATCACGTTAGCGTTAAATATATCTAATGACTGATGTAAATATTTTAAATCACTACGGGTCTAAATAATCATCCCACGGTTCTAGGTTTTTGTCCAGAATGATCAATTAATCACTTTAAACCCGAGATTATATTGTTTAGAACTTTACACATATTCTTTACCTCAAAGACTGAGGAATCAATAATGTTATAAGACAGCGACAAATCATTACCAGCTTAACTGCTGAAGTTGCGCAAATTAAACCATAATTATTCTACTTGATTTTACTGTATAATTTGTTGAGATACGTGTCTGAACACCTTGTAACGACTAGACAAATTCGGGTTAAAGGTTAAGTGAAAAAAGAGGTTTTTATTGTTAGGAGGTATAATAGTGATATTGTGTTCTGTACCGCCGGTTTTCTCGATCGATTTACCCGGATGAAAATGTTAAAATATTGTAATAATGGTACAGTCACGCCGAGCATTGGTGTAAAGTGTGTCAAGTTTAACCTGGCAGTTTGACCTTTAATTTGAATAATCAAGCGGATATATCAACTGTGTAATTTAGCGGCAATATAAAATTTAATATAAGGATAGATGATAGTAATACTGGATACAGGGTGTTTATGGAATAAAATCACCCTGTGTTGCCTAAATCACAGTCTATAAGGCTAATTTAAATTAAAAGGTCAAACCACCAGCTCAAACTTGACGCACTATACTGTATATATCATAAGTAAACATATTGATTGAATGTCAAACAAACCCATATTATTTATTTATTTGTCCATTCATTACAATAACTTTAATGAGCTACTTTGTTTTTATATATTTCACAATTTTTTAAAATGAAATCCAATAATTGACTAAATTCTACCTTTGAATTTCTGATTTAAATAGAGAACGCTTCGATCTGTTTTTGTGACCATAATAAGCAATAATATAATTTAAATGTTCTTATTTGAGGACAATGGAATTGATAAAATAACATTAGTCACTGAGAAGAATCGTTCTAGAGAGAGAAAAATATTCATGCGCGTCTGAGATATCTACAGCACGGGCCTTTTAAAATTTTAACAATGACCTAACGAAAAAGAGTCGCAGTTCGGCTGCCGATTGGCCAAATATGGATAGCTAGTGACCTGAAAAGCTGCCTCGAGACAGATACCAGCTGCCACAAAACTGTCCAGATACAGTTATTGGGGAGCCGAGATGAGGTATCGATTGGTTAGCTTAGTGTTAAACTTTCGACAGGTCTGTAATAGTTTTATTTTTGGTGTATGAATATTATCTCAAAGTACTTGAATCACGGGTGTTAATTTCCCGTTGTTCTGCTTGTTTTATGCGTTTTTCTGACTGTCTATATGTGGTTTACATATACACCTTACCATTCGTCATAAGATAAGCAAATGCAATCATGTACCTTTATTTATAAACCAATGAAAACCATCTTGTATTTTAAATCAATGGTGTCAAAATAAAATTACTTTATTGGGCATGTTTGTAATATTAGGTCTTTTGTGTTGGTGGCTCTTACTGTGATACTAGGTAATTTCCTAGACAGGCAAATAAACGCGATAAAAACAATATATAAGGTGTAGGTGAAATGCAGTATACCTACAAAATAAAAAAAAAAAAAACTACACATGTATGGATTCGCCGCTATAACATGGAATTCATATCTCTAAATGTTTGTCGCAAATCCCGTTATGACGACAAACTGAAATGATTCCACTGAACGGATATGATTCCATATACAAAGGAAATAAATTATCCAAGCAAACGTTAGGCGGTATTACGTGGAACAGCGGCTAGCCCTATTTGTCGATCTTCAAAAATTTGGCATACATTTAATTTTGGTGACTACTTAAGCATGTTAAGTTTGTGGTTATCAGTAAATGCTGAAAACACCAGCTTTGACGTCATATGGTTATCAAAATCTAAAACCTACTTAATTTTGTTGAAAACTTTTAAAGGTTGTGGCGAGTAGTCTTCTGTAAATGACAACAGAACTTTTGACCTTGGTTGCCATATGGTTATCAAAATCTTAAACGTACTTGAAACCCTGTAATGTGAATAACATGACGGTAACAACTAGTTTCGTCATAGATGCAGACGTGTCCGAAGTTTATCACTAAACTAACAAATCAGCAGTTTTTCTCAGCTTCCCGTTACCAATATCTCGATAGCATGACACTTGTTATTTACTCTTTCGGCAGCTCCTCGGTCACGAACTACCCATTCGGCAGCCGAGCATCAGCCCCTTTTCGGTAACTCAGTGTGAAACTTTCGACAAGTCAGTACTGTATGTGATTAATTACACGCATGATTAATGGATTAACATCCCTGTATTGATAATAATCAGAGTGTTACAATTCATTCATATTTATTGATTTGTTATTAAATGACGTGAGTGGGACAGAAATAGATACCAGGATGGTTTTTACACCTTCTAATATTTATAAAGACTGATCATAAAGAGACACACCAGTCAATGATTTGGACTTTGATTGGTACGTTTGCTTTTGCTGAACTTAGTTACATACGTCGTTGCAGTTTAACACTAACGGCAACAGCCAATGGACAGACACCTAGCAAAACGAGACATAACATAATGCAACTGTAACTGTGTAAAATTAAAGATATGGCCATGTTTGGATAACTGAATAATTTGCGATTTTTAATTTAGTTTGCATAATTTTACAAAATATTTGATTCTCTTATTTTATCCTTTGTTCTGATCTTTCTGATCTTTTCGAGCATTGGGCATTGATCGCTTACTTTTTAGATTTATTGCGTTAAGTAACCAAAATATATATTGCGAGTATTATTTTGAATGTGTCGTTTAATTTTGTTTAATTTGTTTTAGCGCGTCTGGAGGTAACAATTGGATAGTCCTGGTTGCTTTTCTGATTAAAAGTTCGTGAAAATGGAGTGAATATATAGTATATTTGAACATTTTAATAAAGTTCCCCTTATACTGCAGCTGTCCACAGGTAAAATAATTAATACAGCTATTTCCCGATAAATAAAAACAACTGCAACATAACAAGAAATTGATTTAAAGGATGACCTACAATACTAAATATTTTGTATTAAATCAAACTTAAAAAATATCCTATTTGAATAATAAGAAATTTAAATTATCGCCCTAAATGAATTGATTAAAAATTGAAAGAAATAAATAAAAGAACAATATTCATCAAAGTGATGAAAAGCTGAAAAAGGCATTTGATAAAATAATTTAATTTACGTTGATTTCCCATAGGAAGTTTAAATTGCAATGCGCACTGACGCGACTAAAACATAGTAAACACAATGCCAATAAGTGTGTTGTTTTACACACTGTAGTTCAGGGCAGAGTAAACATCGTTATTTTTTGTGTGCATATATCGTGTTTCATCATTATTGTTAATGTAAGGGATGACATTTTTCTTTTGAAGCGTGACTAATGTAACCATTTTTGCCTTCACCTCAACATTGTTGATAAGTATGATGTCTCTATATCCAGAATTATCCTGGATATATTCTATCTTTACTAATCCCTGGTAAAAAATCACGTTTTTTAATTTAATGTGCGAGTTTTCAAAGATTTTGTAGGTTACATTTGAAACTATATGACAAACGTGATGATTTCAGTTTTTCTATTCGTATAGCCAACTTTCCTTTTTTCTATGAAAGATTATATATGCTTCTCCTGTTTATGGTGTATTTATTTAACAGTCAATACGCTATTGTAGAGGATATACAAACTACGGAAACTTTATCATGGGGATCAACTTGGTTACGAATAGATTGTTCACTGGAGATATTTCATGTCCAATAGTTCTATGTTTTTTTTTCATTTTCAATTATGATTTCACATTTTACATTTGTAGGCATCTGTAGAGGGTTCTTTCCAGAACGCACGCTCTCACTTCTAAACTTAATTGCCATTTCCCAAACATTTCACTTTTGGGATTAAAGTTTGGACATGGACCGGTATGTTTGTGTTATGTTGCTATTAATATTAATGCGTTTCAGCAGTCTGACTTGCATTTTTATTTAACGGAAGTTTTATTCAGTAAAATTATTTTTAGTTTACGCTTATAATGCTGCTGAACTTGCACGACTAGGGGTGTCTAATGCCGTGCTATATTACATATAGGCCCGTGTCCAATTTACAACATCAAATTCAAATTAAAAACGCTGAATCTGGCAAATTAATTAAAACACGAAAACTTCAACCAGGTTACGAGACCGGCTGCTCCAGAAAAGTGAGCAACTCATGTTCAGCTAGCTTCACACGAAAAGTGTGAATTCGAAGTTGAGCATGAAAGGGACATGGAACCAACCATGTGGCATAAAAAAATTATCAAGGATAATTTTGGACACAGAGATTTTAGTTTTGTTTCAAAGTTCACTGAAGTGAATTTATTAATACATTGCATGCAATGAATGACGTAGTGAACCGTAGATAGTTAGAAAATACTTGTAAAAACAAACATACTAATCCATGTCCGAATCTAAATCCAAAAGCAAAGTAAGACTTTGGAACTGACGATCAGGTTAGACACGTGGGCTTCTACCAGGAAGGTGAGGCCGGGTGCTCCGGAAGTGTAAGCACCTCCTGTTTAGCTAGCTACCCCGCCACGTGTGTAATCAAAATGGTGTAAAAGGAACATGGAAGTACGGGTCATTCACAATAATATCTTTATTTTTATACATTTTGATGTGCGTTACATGACAAAATGTTACAGCGACTTATGTTACTTGTTTTTAAGATCGCTTGAAACATTGCAACACTTGGAAAAAGGCAAATATTCATTATTCAAAACTATTTTTCAATTTTTATATATAAGCCCGTAACAGGATATATGTTAAAAAGGTATTTCGAAATAGTATTTCGTTTATTCGCAACAGTTATTTCGTTTCTTCGCATTAGTAATTCGCAAATATACGAAATTATAATTAAATCCCAATAACGCTTTTACGCATCTCGAAGGACTTCCATAACAATTTCATGTTCATAAGTTTGTAAAGTTTTTCCAAAAAAGTAAAAAAGTTAAAATTAATACAATAAATTTGAATGGGTAGCAAAAACTGAAACTTACATAGAATTGTCAACAATTAATAGTGAAAAACATACTGTATCCATGGTGATGTATTCTTCTTAAGATATGTAGATTTTCATTGGATGTCTAGGTTTTCATAGGTTTCCGTTTTCAAATATCAAACATCGTCCTTCTCTTCAAACTCTGCAAATGGAAGAATTAACTTTATCACCAAACTGACTGCTTAAATCAAATATCAAAATTAAATGAAATCAAATTTTAACACACACACACACAATACACACATATATATATATAATATATATATATATATATATATATAATATATATATATGAAGTAGAATGTATATTAGATAGATTAATAATTAAAAGACGACCTATTTTTCCCATTCGTTTCATACTTAACTAGATGACAGTACAATTTTTTATCAATTATTAATATGCTAATTTTTGTTCAAAATATGCGATAAACATGGTTATGTAGTAAGAGATTGAAAAATGAAAATTTTCCTTGTGCTGTTACCCAGTGTTATACAAATAATAATGAGAATTGATTGATTGACTTTGTGTAAATTTAAACAAAAAAGTCAAGAATTTATTACAATATTGACATGTTCAAGTATTTTTTATAAAAGCTAAAGTACACAAAAGTTTATTCATTAGCAGTTATAAGTCGCCCCAATCCCCTATCGAGTTGAGAATTATTATACGCGAGTTTCTATGGATTAGAAATATTTTCAATATACTAGTGAATTCAATATATCAGAATTTCTAATTATTATTCATAATTTAATATAACAGACTTTGAATAAATAATTCAGAAAGATGGTTCTGAGAAGTGTTTGAAGCAAGACTGGTTTCATTGGAAATTTTAATCTAGTGGATCATTATCAGACCTTCAATACGTTTCAGAAATAACATTATAATGACGTCATTACCCTAATTTTTCAGCTTCAACTTATTTTGTTTTAGGATTGTGGTTTGGACATGGATTGGTATGTTTGTTTTAAATTCCTGGCTCTCGTTCATTATACGGAATGAATGCACTTGAAAAGAATATTATTTCTTATATTTACAATCACAAACATACAGTGTTTTGTCTGGATAACAGAAATTTGATTTTACACCTTTGTAAAGTAGTCCTGTACCAATGTATCATTCATACATTGCCGGCGACGTCAAAAACCATGACGTCAGAAAACAAAAGGTCGCACGTAAAGCTTTCGGTCTCTCCTGTAATAGACTGAATCACTCGTCAAATAGTTTAATTGCTTGCTGATTTGTTTCTTTATTCTTACGAAGCAGAATTTATGCAGAGCCTTGTTAAATCTGGAGAGAAAACTGTCGCCAAATCATTCAACTCAACATACAGATATATAGATGACGTCCTGTCTCTTAACAATCCTAAATTTGGAGACTATGTAAATGCCATCTATCCTAGTGAGCTTGAAATAAGACACGACTGATTCCTCAAGTTCTGCTTCATATTTAGATTTATACCTGAATTATGACGAACAGGAAAGGGTACATTTGAAACGTGATGACTTCAATTTTTCTATAATTGTCAATTTCCTTTTTTATGCAGCAATATATCTGCTTCTCCTGCTTATGGTGTATTTGTTTCCCAATTAATACGCTATGGTAGAGTTTTTTCCCACTACGGGGACTTTGTACAACGAAGTAGGCTGTTTGCAAATAAATTGTTGACTCAGGGATATTGCAAGCCTAGGCTTATCAAGGCCCTCAAAAAGTTTTATGGCCGTCATCACAGTATTGTTGATAAGTTTGATGTCTCTGTGTCCAGGATTGCCTTGGATATATTTGACGTCTCATAGTTCCATGTTCCTTTCACACAATTTTGATTACACACGTGGCGGATGTAGCTAGCTAAACAGGAGGTGCTTACTCTTCCGGAGCACCCGGCCTCACTTCCCTGGTGGAAGTTCACGTGTCTAACCTAACTTGTCAGTTCCAAAGATTTACTTTGCTTCTGGATTGTGATTCGGATATGGATTAGTACGTTTGTTTTTGATTAATACAGAGAATTTCATTTGGATTGTAAATATAGTTAGATTTGCAACGCAGAAACAATTATAGAACACAACCATAATATTTAAGCAATAATTACTTATGTACATGACAAAAATCAAGATTTTGGACTGCCCGAGGGTCAGGGTATTGACCGTCATTTTCCTTTTACCCAATAGATCAATTTTTACAAAATATTTAAAATAAACAATAATTGCCCTATAGTAATTTGGACATCCAGTGCTGGGTAACAGCATATGCAATTTATCTTAAAAGTAACAACACTTACTGCCTATGTACTATATCTAAGAAAGCTACGAGCTAAGATAGCAACCAGCGAAGAACTGTCACTCGAGGGCAATGGCAATTCTGGATGTCTGCTCCCTAGAGGGTATCTGTTATTTTATTATACCGAGACAAAACATTTACAGAATTTTAACTAAAGCTTTAGTAGCCTTTTTTGTGCTTTCTGCATCTTTTTCCTGCATAATTTATTGCAAGTCCTCCCCCGATGGACTGCCAAAGCTACTAGTCGAACTTGTTATTGTCTACCAAATGACAATAGTCCCGTCTGAGTACAATATAAAAGGCTTTAAACATACATACCTTATTACATAGGAAGTTATATTTATTATTATTTCATGACATATTTATATATAGAACTAGGTCCGAACCACACTCGGAAAATGTCAGAAAGTTTGTTATATCGCTTGCCAAAGATTGGTGTTTTTTAGAGACTCTTGGTTCCCCAGCAACCCAAACTGTCCCCTTCCATATATGTGAATCATGTTATTAGGATTGTTAAACACCAACAAATAACTCTTATGATGTTGTCCATTAAAGTTTTTAGACTGCATCTTTTAACGTCATTTCATACAAGGCAACAACCTTGTTCCATCAAAACATTAAAAAGTTAAAGAATTTTACAGAATCACCAATGGAACAGTATAATAGCAATAACGTTACGCCTGCAAGTATAAACATCTAAATATTTCATTTTACAAGATAGAAACCACATGGAATCTCTACTAACACAGGTATATCTCGCCTGATTAGTCAGTTTAATGTTTTTCAATGCATGGATGATAATTTGTCAGCAGTCTAGCGATTACTGGTATAGCTATTGCGTAATCGTAGTGCTTTCATGAATAGATTTAATTCTACTTTAAAATACATTAATGTAGTGGATGGTGGGGGAACTTGTTTTCTAGTGTTGTCGTAAAGCAAGAAACAATCTTTTATTTAAGTCGTTATATTGGTACCAAGTAAACTAGTAAAAGGGATCACGTCAAGTCAATAAAACTCCTTTAGCATATGAGGTCGAACGGAATCTGTAAGAATGAGCGATTTAGGATTTAGTAATTTAAGCCATTATCAATTTTAATTTACACTTTACGTTTACAGCCCAACCTGCATTAAAGGTCACCTCAATATAAGGCCAACCTGCTTATAAAGGTCAGTAGAGGTCTTTATTCATATTATTTGAACATGTATATGAAAACCATTTGCCCATAAAGGCCACTTTTACTGGTTCTCTTGGGTGGACTTGATAGGCAGACTTGACTGTACTTGAAAACGTCTAATCTAGGAAACATTTTAGCACAAAAACTAATGTTGCTTAATCTGCATATAGTTTTTCGTATCATATACATGTATTTATTCCCAATGTATACTACTTAATAAGTTTCAATTTCATTCAGCACGGTAAAAAAACCTTTTCATTTCTCCATTTTTCTCCGATAGAACTTGGATGTACGGATAATAATTTTCCATGAAATAGTAAAGTGTTTGTCTGTGGTCAAGTCCACTACATTTAGTTTTATTAGAACAATAAAATAACAATTGTTGTAATAAGAAACACCACATTCAGGTACAGGAAGGAATATGACAGGTTGCATTTAATATTTATGTTATAGATAAAAATCTTGAAAATACAGAAAATTAAAAATACAATAAATAAATAAATAAATAAATAAATAAATAATGAAATAAATAAATAAAATAATAAAAAATGAATAAAAATTAAATGAATTAAAACAATAATCTTTTTCAACAAATTCAGTTAAACTCATCGCTAACATACCTTGTCATTTCCAAGTTTTTACTTTGCTCTGGATTGTAATTCGACTATGGATTAGTGTGTTTGTTTTTGATAATATAGTTTTCAATTTTTAGTTGTGGAAACTATATGTGCGCAGTGTAACGCAGTTCTGATTATGGTTCAATTATTGCTATCAACAAAATATTTGCAGCTTTTTGAAAATTGCGATAAAACGATTGTTGTAAAGATGGGGGACCCGAGAGAGTTTAGTGAATGGGTACCAGTGAATGAAAGTTCACCACCCAGTCAAAATTCTAAAACCCAAATTTGTATGGCCTTCGAAGAAGCACCCAAATCAAAATCAAACATACTAATTCATGTCCGAATCGCAACCCAAAGAAAGGTAAAATCTTTTAAAATGGTATATTAACTTATTCAAGCGAACTTCCACCATGGAAGTGAGGCTCGGTGATCCAGAAAGATAAGCACCTGCTACATCTGTCTTTAAGAAAAAAAAACCCGGAAATATGGTACGGCAAGTCAATACAGAGTTATTAATATTTCGATTATACCATACATTTGACTTCACATAGTTAGAAAGATAAGCACCTGCTTCATCTGTCTTTAAGAAAAAAAAAAACCCCGGAAATATGGTACGGCAAGTCAATACAGAGTTATTAATATTTCGATTATACCATACATTTGACTTCACATAGTTAGAAAGATAAGCACCTGCTTCATCTGTCTTTAAGAATAAAAAAACCGGAAATATGGTACGGCAAGTCAATACAGAGTTATTAATATTTCGATTATACCATACATTTGACTTCACATAGTTAGAAAGATAAGCACCTGCTTCATCTGTCTTTAAGAATGAAAAAACCCGGAAATATGGTACGGCAAGTCAATACAGAGTTATTAATATTTCGATTATACCATACATTTGACTTCACATAGTTAGAAAGATAAGCACCTGCTTCATCTGTCTTTAAGAATAAAAAAACCGGAAATATGGTACGGCAAGTCAATACAGAGTTATTAATATTTCGATTATACCATACATTTGACTTCACATAGTTAGAAAGATAAGCACCTGCTTCATCTGTCTTTAAGAATGAAAAAAACCGGAAATATGGTACGGCAAGTCAATACAGAGTTATTAATATTTCGATTATACCATACATTTGACTTCACATAGTTAGAAAGATAAGCACCTGCTTCATCTGTCTTTAAGAATGAAAAAAACCGGAAATATGGTACGGCAAGTCAATACAGAGTTATTAATATTTCGATTATACCATACATTTGACTTCACATAGTTAGAAAGATAAGCACCTGCTTCATCTGTCTTTAAGAAAAAAAAAAACCGGAAATATGGTACGGCAAGTCAATACAGAGTTATTAATATTTCGATTATACCATACATTTGACTTCACATAGTTAGAAAGATAAGCACCTGCTTCATCTGTCTTTAAGAATGAAAAAACCGGAAATATGGTACGGCAAGTCAATACAGAGTTATTAATATTTCGATTATACCATACATTTGACTTCACATAGTTAGAAAGATAAGCACCTGCTTCATCTGTCTTTAATAATGAAAAAAAAACCGGAAATATGGTACGGCAAGTCAATACAGAGTTATTAATATTTCGACTATACCATACATTTGACTTCACATAGTTAGAAAGATAAGCACCTGCTTCATCTGTCTTTAAGAAAAAAAAACCGGAAATATGGTACGGCAAGTCAATACAGAGTTATTAATATTTCGATTATACCATACATTTGACTTCACATAGTTAGAAAGATAAGCACCTGCTTCATCTGTCTTTAAGAATGAAAAAAACCGGAAATATGGTACGGCAAGTCAATACAGAGTTATTAATATTCGATTATACCATACATTTGACTTCACATAGTTAGAAAGATAAGCACCTGCTACATCTGTCTTTGAGAATGAAAAAAATACGGAATTATGGTTCGGCAAGTTAATACAAAGTTATTTTCATTAAGGGTCATATAAGTAGGAGAATTCAAGTGAAAACCATTTGGTTGAAAAGCGTGAAAGAGGGGTATAATTATGAAATTACCTACACAAGCGTGAAGATTTATAAATAAAAATAAAGTAAGAATTGATAATTTAAGAGTTTTTAAAATATTTGTTGCATTTTTTAAAGGAAATTGTGCAAAAATACACGTGTTGGGGAAAATAGTTTACACCTTGTATAACGAATTAATTTTAAAAAAATGAAAAGATATTAATATAGTCAACGTCATAGAGCAGTGCAAAGGGGCCAGAGTTTGTTAAAGAAATACGAGGTTTTTGAAAACTCGACAATTTACGGTTGAGGTTTTCTACGATTTGTTTTCCTTTTAAAAATGCGTGTACAAGGCGTGATGGTTCGTATTCTAAGGTTACCAACGATCCAAGGGAAGATTATAAAAGCTAAGTTTGTATATTACTTGATTATTGTTGAGGCATATTCGGCTTTATATAGTTCAACATAGTTGAAACTAAACAATATTCACCCCAATTCAAATAGAACAGTATTGTGTGACCGTGCACTTTTAGTGACTTGTTGTATTTTGGATTATTAGTGGCCTTAGAATATAAATGTCACGCCTGGTACACGCATTTTTAAAAGAAAAATAAATCGTAGATAACATCAACCGTAAATTGTCGAGTTTTCAAAAACCTCGTATTTCTTTAACAAACTCTGGCCCCTTTGCACTGCTTTATGATGTTGACTATCTTAATATCGTTTCATTTTTTAAAATTAATTCATTATACAAGTTGTAAACTATTTTCCCTAACACGTGTATTTTTGCACTATTTTCATAAAAACATGCAACAAATATTTTAAAATTTCTAAAATTATCAATTCCTGCTGTATTTGTTTATAAATCTTCACGCTTGTGTAGGTAATTTCATAATTATGCCCCTCTTTCACGCTTTTCAACCAAATGGTTTTCACTTGAATTTTCCTACTTAGACGACCCTTAATATTTCGATTATACCATACATTTGACTTCACATAGTTTCATGTTCCTTTCATGGTCAATTATTATTTCGCACATGACTAGTTATACCGTTCACGTGTTTTATTTAACTTGCGTTTAGAATTGTGATTTGAACATGGATCGGTATATTTGCAGTTATTTAATAACAGCATCGTTAAACATGGAAATTGTTTAAATTTGTTGAACTCTCTGATATTGCAAAATACGAAAGTCTCAAAATCAATGGGATTCGCGATCGAATCTAGACAGTTCTGTGATCCATAGACCATTCAGTTACATATACTCCTATAATAAAAGTTTAACAGTAACAGTCATCAATCATGTTGAGATATGTGGATGATATAATAATCTTTTTATAACGGGTTGATATTTAAAATATCATCATTGATTTGAATGACATGAATCAATAAAAGTGATTACAATGTTCTCTGACAAGGAAATTAGATTTATACCATATATTACCCGCCGATATTCTAACCAGAGATTATATATGCAAATGATGGAATATCTCGCGTGGTTTTGAGCCAGATATTTCGATTTTTACCTTTAATAGGGTTTTAATTTCAAAGGAAGTATTTTGACACTAATGGCATATTTGATAAATATTTGATTTTGTTATTTATCGTGTTTCAAAGAGTACTAAAAGCTGTGTGCTGATATTATAATATTCTAGATATGATAATATTCTACAGCTTTTCTCTTGGGATGAAGTATGACATTACCTGTTAACGAACATAATGTTTCATTAATACAAATGTGCACATGAGTATGAATATAAACACAATAGAGAGGAAATTGTACTTAAATACATTTCCAATGCCGGAAATGGAACCTAAAATGACATTAGAGCGCATTTTTTATTTTTAAGTTTATATCAAATGTATTTTAAAATTTCGATTCAAGTAAAACCTCAATTCATGCCATTTGTTAAATCGGATTATTGTTTTTTAAAAGAGTTTGGCAATAAATCGAGGGAGGTTTATAGAGAAAAAACAGAAGAAATGGGAAGTGTGGCAAATAGCAAGGTGGGCAAAGTTATCGAGGGGCATAACAACGAAGTTTTTTTCAATATTTGAGTATTATCTCGCATACCATGACTGATTTCCACTCCAGAAAACAAGTTGATATTTATTTTTATCTTCAGAACAGAAAAGCAACACAACATGGCTTGTTTTCATTGCGATTAAAGTGAATGAAGTTATGAAACGAAAATGTTTTACCTATATTTTAGCCAATAAACTACTTATTTTGAACTACTTCGGAACTTTATACTGCTTAAAAATAAATTGTTTATTCGGAAAAAGCCTAGGTTTATCATTGTTTATATCTGTTTCAATATCCAAAAGTACTAGTGTACCTAGTATACTTATGCCTTTACGCCCAGTGTTGACTTTATTCTAACATTGATTACACCCATGGCGGTATAGCTAGCTGCCCTTCCAGAGCACCCGGCCTAACTTCCCTGATGGAAGTCCACTTGTTTTACTAAGTTGCCAGTTCAAAAGTATTAACTTTGCTTTGGGATTGGGATTTGTAAACGTTTCATTTAAAAGGGTACGTTTCTGTGAATACAGACGACGCATGTTAAACTGCATGTACTGATCAGGATCAAGTTTTACGCATGTTTCGTAAGTTTGTTCGTTTGTTCATTTCTAGGCTTGAACTGAGGAAAAAGTTAGGAAATACAAAGTTCAAGCTTTATCGATCTTTACAAATACCCTCTCGTCGATACTGTCGTAGTCGTCGTTAAATGTAGCAGATATATGCTATGTTATTTTCTCTCCTATGCCAAATGTTTACCTGTCTGAAATAACGAAATGTCTTAAATTTTGTACGTTTTTTGTAAACAAGATTGAGGAAAATATTTTTCCTAAGGCATACTTTTTCCAAAGAAGTATACTGTGTTAAACGTACCCCAGGGTATTTAAGATTTCCTTAACCGTTACAAAAACATGACCTGGTTTTTGTCGCCCTCATGAAAACATGAAAGTAAGAAAAACATGCATTTTACGTATCGAGATTAAAATTATTGTAAAATGAACTGTTCTGTGGATTAATAAAAATTTTTACTGACATTTGTTTAAATTAATTTATGCTCGAAATTAATAAGAAAAAAAGTCGCGTTGTCAATAGCTGAAATTTTGCTGGATTTTCTTAAACAACATTTCATGTTAAACTTTTGAGTGGCAAGTTCTGTGGATGAGCTCTACTAATAAATCCTCTAGATTGTTCCATTCTTTCCTGCGAAACACCTAAAGGTGTCGCCACACTAGTTAAACCATTTTACCGACCAACAGCCCTAAGCATATTTCACAAACCAAAAAAACAAAACAAAAAATCTTAATAAATTATGTATACCAGTTTTAATTTTACAGTAGTGCTTAGACCAAAATTATGAAAGTAGTACCTGCCATCAAAAATGACCTTTCTGCTTGACCTTTAGTTTGGACTTTCAGAAAACACACGTTTATTTCGTCTACATAACGAGGAACATTCATTATTTTTTAATTAACTGCGAATTCTAACTTTAATCGTGTATACTGGACTTCGTATCTGAATATCCCTCGTGAAAGGTTAAGTGGACAGGTCAATATTGTTTGACTATATATGGAAATTATTGATAAATTGATTATTTTTATAACTGTAATTTACACCTACGATATGAAACAAAGACTAGACTATGTTACAATGACATATTACTTCAAAAGAAAGACATTTCTAGCTTTTGTGTCTAATAATTACCTAATTAAACGTGAATTAATGCCCCGGAAGTCAACTAGTTTTGTTCTTGCGTTATGTAAATATTCAAAGACCAGGAAGCTTTTGGCCGTTGTTATTTTATTTTATGCGGTTATAAATATAATTCAAAGTGACAAAATTGCTTTACAACTAAAACCAGTGTATATGCAACATTGATATATTGTCAGAATTGTTTAAAATGTAATAATAGCACACTGAAAACACAATTGTTGTAAAACTCACTGGTATAAAGCGTCGGATTACAGACTGTCTAGAATGAAATTGACACGTTAAAGGTACTTCAGTACAGTACCTAGGTAAACAGTATTTGCATATTAGGAGCACCCAGACTCACTTCTGATGGAAGTTCATGTGTTTAAGATAATTTGCAAGTTTTGATTTGGGGTTGTTTTTTGGATATGGACTGGTATGTTTGGTTTTGATTCAGTTCTTAAATTCCTTTGACTAACAGATTGCAGCCCCTCTCACTATTATACATGTAGGTTCAAATCTCCATCGGACAGAGCCTGGTATAGAAAAGTTCAGCAATCGCATAGATTATAAATCGAGTAATTAATTCAGATAATCTCAACATGCAGATTACAAGATATAGTATATACCGAGAATGGACCCTTTCACAACCACTACTACTTTTATCAATTGAAAATATTTTTTGGTAATTTTCACTAAAAATATAACTTGCACAAAATTAAAATACAGATATAATTTTATAGAAATCTTCAAATCAAGTATAGCGATCCATATTCACACCACAATCCCCAAAAACGGTTAAACCTTAAAAACTGGCAAATCACATTAAAAATAATTAGTTCTAAAAGGGAAATGAGACTGGGTGCTTCCAAAGGGCAAGATACAATGCATTGCTGATGACTATATCTAGCAAAGTCATAACCTTTTATTTTCTGCGTAAATTCGGCGACGGTAACAACAGTGAAAATAAAGGTTTAGCGAATATTTGATTTTCACATGATTAATGTTTACTGGCCATCATCATATGACACAAGAAGTTAAGAAAAAATGGAGTTCGCCGCTGAACGACCTAACGTTTATGTCAGACGTTTTGGAAATTGTTAACGTCGTAACAATATTGTTACAAAATGTAAACTAGTATGTTCTATATCCAAACTCTTAAGGATATCAAGCGATACAGTGGTGAACCCCATTAATTTTACGATTTTTGTGAAATTAAACCGACGTAAAATTTATCCCCACTATCAGTACGTCCTAAAAAGTACTTATAATAAAACAAGGTGTATTTGATCAATTGTCAGATTTAGATGTGAACTAAAACGGAAAATAGTATCGCGTTTAGTTTGTCGAAACCAAGTAAACTGTTATTTTGTCTAACACAGCAGAATATACAAATACAAATCTAAAGAAATATCACCTAAAAAAGATATACATTTAATTTTTCCAAAACCAAGTAAAATAAGTGTTATGTCTATTCCAGCATAACTTGCAATGAAACCCGTTTCAATATGAAAACAATCGCTTTCAATTTTGGCGAAACCAAATAATCCATTACAGCAAAACATGTAATAAAACCTGGTATCAAATAAAAATAGTACCAGTTTGTGTTTTGTCTAATCTAATACATCAAAAACAAAAACCGATGCAGTAATATCCCATTTCAAATAAAAACTTTATTTTTGTCGAAACCAAGTAAAATAATATTTGGTCCATTCGATCAAAATCTTCTTTAAAAACAAACATCATATCAAATTTGTTAAAATATTATCACAATTTCCAAATTGCCGAATCAAAGCAAAACAATATTTTGTTTTATTTTAACACACTTACCTCTCGTCGGCGATAAGATCTGCAAAAGTTCTGTAGAAAGAATTTTAAATTGTTTTTCATAATTCTCCAGGTGTCAAAAATGTAAATTTCCCACAAAAAACTTCGTGACAGCGAAAATATCAATACTTAGAAATCGGTTTTCTGCCTAATTATTGGTAATAACCGACTATTTATTAACTGAATTAGAGATTCTCATTATTATTCCAGATAATTTTAAACCTTTCCATCAATCACCTAATGGCATTTTCTATCAGCAACTGTGGCACTTCTGATTATTGTAACAGTTTTCATATAACGAAATTCAAAATGTTCAGGTGTGACAAAAATTCTAACTAATTATCTTCACGTGTAACGCTTTATGATCAAAGTTATGTTAAATCATCACTTATTGCGTGTTTTTTAATATTTAAAATGCATTGCAAGTTATATGATCGATATTGATTTTGTTGTTTTCCCTATTTGTTACCATAACAACGCATGTAAATATTAATGTTTTTGTGACGTTATGATGTATATATAACTGTTTATTTCCGGCGAGATAATTTTCACGCTAAGGTTAAAAATATAACAGCGCAAAATCGTCCTTGGGATGGTTGTCGTGTGCGAAATTTGCAATTATTTATTCTAGTTGTGCTGAGATTGTTAATATTAATTCTTTATTCAGTTGCAATGTGCTTTAATACTTATTTTTAATGCCATGTGTTAATTGTAATATTTTCTTTCATTTCAGTTGTCATTTACTAATGTTTGAATTCTTAAATTCAATTGTTATATTATCGCCCGGTCAACATTACCATGCAATTTCGATTGACACGAATCATCGACATATTGTCACAGAAATTCACGATGATTCATAACACGAACCATGTAGTCTCACTTTTAGTTTTCGTTAGCAATTTACAGTATGGTCTGGTGAATAATGTCCTTTGTTGGTCAAAATATTTTTCCCTCAAGCCGACATTTCAAAATATTTTTCTCAATAAACGACTCTATTTATATAAATGCAATCAAAAACAAACATACTTATCCATTTCCGAATCACAATTCCAGAAGCAAAGTAAAAACTTTGGAATTGACAAGTTAGGTTAGATACTAATTAATAATTAGATATTTAACTAGATAATTAATACTAAACCTGTTTTAATTTTTCAGCAACAGACGGTTGTTTCGGAATAATTTCCCCCATCAACTCGGAAAAATATTGTGGAATTATTTTTGTCGAAATGTTAAAATAGAAGGACCAAAATATTACCAAATCCACCTAATGCAACATTATATAAAAATACTATAATCTTTATGAGCATCTTTTATTCATTTTTCAATGACAAATACGGTAGTAACAAGTAAAGGAGAACACAATTTTATTTGATTTATTCTTTTTTCTGTACAGCCGTCATCCAAAAACATTGACTTCTATGGTTTCGCTACAATAGACAAATCAAGGTTACATGTATATAAACCTACGGATAGTATTAGTATGAAAAATAATTCACTTGGGAGAGAATTTAGTATATCTGCTTTTGATATACAGGAGGTACTTACACTTCTTGAGCACCCGGTCCCTAGTGGAAGTTTACATGTCTAACCTTATTTGTCAGTTCCAAAGATTTTACTTGGCTTCTGGATTGTGATTTGGACACGGATTAGTATGTTTGTTTTTAATTCGGTCTATTTGTTTTACAATTACGCTATGGTAGAGCTTGATTCTATTACTGGAAATGTATACAATCAAAATCAATCCTACTATTCCATGTTCGAATCGCAACCCAGAAGCAAAGTAAAATCTTTGAAACTGAGACCTTAAGCTAAACTCTTGAACTTCTTCCAGGGCTCAAGGAAAGTGAGACCGGGTGCTCTTGAAGGGTAAGCGCCTCCTGTTTAGCTACGTGTGTAATCAAAAGTGAGTGAACGAAACGTGAACAATGTGACGTCAAATATATCCAGGGCAGGCTGCTTACAAATAAATTGTTGAACAAGGATATTGCAGGCCTAAGCTTATCAAGACCCTCAAAAACTTTTATGATGATCATCATAATGTTAATATGTTTGATGTCTCTGTATTCATAATTACCATGGATATATTTAATGTTTCACAGTTCCATGTTGCTTGCATTCCAACTTTTGATTACACGCCCGACAGGTGTAGCTGGCTAAACAGGATGTGTTTAACCTTCCGGACTATCCAGCCTCACTACCGTGGTAGAAGTTCACGCATTTCACCTAATTTGCCAACTTCACTTGGTTTACTTTGCTTATTGGAATGTGATGTGGGATGTTTGTGTTTTATTTTTAAAGATAATATACGTAAAGCGAGAATACGTAGATGCAAGATTCTGTAGGATAATAGTAAGTCAATTTTACGACTCCAATTTCTGGTGAAACCACTAGGTAGCTCAGATGGTAGAGTGCTCGCTCTGTAAGTGACAGGTCGTGGGCTCAAACCCCAACCGGGTATGATTCAACACTTGAAAGATGGTAGTGGCTGTTCTTTCACCAAGCACTCGGCATTACGAAATGAAAGTCACGTTTTTTTTAGATGGGAACTTAAAATAAACGAGGTCCCGTGTCACGGTGGGCTTGGCAAGATAAAGAACCTAGCTGTATAATGCCACCAGCGCAACACGCAGGCAAAATTTTGCACTTTCGCCTATAGCTGGCGACGTCTCGATATAAGTAAAATATTCTTGACTGGAACGTTAAACACCATTATTCAACTCAACTCCAATTTCTGGTGAATAACATTAACCACTGAGTAAACATAGTGAAATTTAAAAATAAACCACTGAGGTAATTTGTGTTTAAAATTTTCTTTTTCTGCATTACCAATTTTTCTTTAATTTTAAATGATTGTAATGTTTGCTTTACCTTCGCTTTTGAAAATTATTTTGAGCTGTTCAGAGTAAAAGTGGTCTCAAAAATTGTGACCGAGGTGTCGCTGTGGTGGATTGGTCTCAAACACGCGCTAACGGGTTACCACATCTCCCACCTACTCGGCAAAATTCTAGTCTTAGCAAAAAGGTGTAAGAATCCAAAAAGCAAAGCGAAAACTGTGAAATTACTTTAAACATGTGAAGTTCCACCGAGGAGGCACCTATTGTTTAGCGGCTACCTACACCTGCCATGTGTAAAATCAAAGAACACAGGATTATGTGACGTCGGATATATCCAGGGCCACCTTGGATACAGAGACCTTATACCTTAAATGAAATGATGATGGAACTTTTTGAGGGCCTTGATTAACCTCTGTATTTGCATTTTCCAGAGTAAAAAAATATTTGAAAGTACTTTGCTTCGTTTGTATAAAGTTTTCTTAGTTGGAGCAACATCTACAATCATAACAATAATCGATTACCTGTGCTACAAATACACTATGAGCAAGAGAAGCAAGTATATTGCTGCATAGAAAAGGGAAGTTGACAGAAGAAAATTGAAGTTATCATGTTTTTAAAAAAGGCTCAGATGGAAGCATTCCGTGGATGTCATAATCAAAATAAAAAACAAACATACTTATCCATGTCCGAATCACAATCCAGAAGCAAAGTAAAAACTTTGTAACTGTCAGGTTACATACGTGAACTTTCACTAGGGAAGTGAGGCCGGGTGCTCCGGAAGCGTAAGCACCTCCTGTTTAGCTAACTACACCCGCCACGTGTGTATTCAAAATTGTGTGAAAAGAACATAGAACTTTGGTACGTCAAATATATCCAGGGCAATTCTTGATACAGAGACATCAAACTTATCAACAATACTGTGATGACGGCCATAAAACTGTTTAAGAACCTTGATAAGCCTAGACTTGCAATATCCCTTAGCCAACAATTTATTTATCAAAAATATTTTTGAATAAATCATAAAATGCATTCAAAATTGTCACATACCATTTTCTGAATGTATCTTATGACTTGAAAGAAGGTATATGAAGAGAAAGGCTGATGAGTTATAAATCTAAATATGAAGCAAAATTTGAAGACTCGGTGTTATGAAACTCTCGGAAGTGACGTTAACTAACGCATGGCGTTATTTAACTTTACCATATGTTCTCATTTTCAACAAACTCTAAGAGACCCAGACTCTAGAGCTGTTGGCCTTTGCTAATTCACCTGGTATCAGTATAATGGACTGGGGGTGGTACGCTTGTCTGTGGCGTACTGACTTTAAGCTAGCACGTTAAAGTCGCCCTGAGTGCGCGGTAGTTAAAAGCAGATCATAAAACACTCTAGCATTTCACATGCATACACAAAATTGTTTATAGATTAATCCATAGAGATTAACAAAAAAGTTCGCGTCGCGAATTGCTGAAAAATTGTTGATACGGCGTTAAGCAACATTCGACCAACCAACCAATCTAATTTTGACTGCTACTTATTTGAAAACCATTATACATAATATGTAACGTCATAAAACAGTTATTTGGTGCAGTAGATGCGTCATTAACGAATATTATTTGGTCATGCACATGGTTAGAATATCACGGATTCCCTAGTTGGGGTGCATTTGGGAGAAATTTTTGAAATGGCAGCACATTAAAATTATAACACATTGGCCGAGTAATTATATGTATTAATGCATACTCTATTTCGCATACAAAATGCGCTTTGGCGGTCGCACAATTTGCGTCATTCCATTTGTATTGGACACCCCATGACATCATAGCACATCCCTCCGACATCCCATCCTTGACGACGTTGTTTGGTTCTCCGGTACTCCAGTCGATAAATGTAAATCTCTGCCTGCTACTAACCCATTTCCATTCTCCTTCAACTTCAACATCAGTACCACCTATCCAGTAATCTGCAAAAGAACATTGTTAATACTTAGCTGTACACATTTATCATATATGTAGTTTTTAATATTTTGCTATATGATGCTCACATGTCATATTAGCCCTCTACCAATATCACTGATACCTCAGGCTAGAACCCTATGTCTGATATGGAGTTTTACCATGCGTTATACTCTATATATATCTAATATTTACAGAGAGAGAGAGAGAGAGAAGAGAGAGAGAGAGAGAGAGAGAGAGAGAGGAGGAGGAGAGAGAGAGTTGAGTGATGGTATTAACGTCAAGAATATTTCACTTATATCGAGACGTCGTCAGCTATAGGAGAAGGTGCAGAAATTTTGCCTGTGCGTTGCGCTGATGGCATTATACAGCAGGGTTCTTTATCGTGCCACGCCTACCGTGACACAGCGCCTCGTTTATTTAAAGTTCCCATCCGAAAGAACCGTGACTTTTATTTCGTAATGCCGAGTGCTTGGCGAAAGAATAGTCACTACCCACTTTTAATTCTTGGGTCAGACTTGATCGGGGTTCGAACCCACGATCTCCCACTTACGGAGCGTGCACTCTACCACAGTGGTCACACACACACACACACACACACACACACACACACACAGAGAGAGAGAGAGAGAGAGAGAGAGAGAGAGAGAGAGAGAGAGGAACAATCCTTGCATACCTTTATGGAGGTTTTGACGTTGTAACATTGATTGTAAGAATGCGTTTTCACTAGCATTATTGATTTCTGCCAACATACCACCTAAAATTCTGCAATGTTCCTAAAAAATAAAGAAATAAAATTTGAAACAGAAAATATCTCTACCAATGATTCTACAAAAATAAAAACATGTAAAACAGAAAATATCAAAACTCAAAACTAAAATAAAATTATGTAAAATAGTTTTGTAAAGATGCTTGCTGAAAAACCAAACATGTCCTGCATTAAACTGTTTTACTTGCCTTATTTTTGGAAGGCTATTAAGGCATGGTTTATAAAGAAAAACAACCACGTGGTAGCAGACTACTTAATATATTTCTAGGGCCATGTAATATATCCCTATTTTGACAATTTCCCTGTTTTTCACCCATTTGCGGGACATTTTCTTTACAAAATTCACAGTTCTTATGTTAAACATTTTATTCTCCCCCCCCCCCTGAGATAGACCTCGGAGCATGAAAACTATATGTAAGCATTAATATAGGAAAGTTTTAACACCTTTTCTTGTTTTTCTTATAGATCTTGTGATTTTCATAAATCAGTGATCTCAAACTTGCGAAAAGGCTAAATTTTGATTTTTAAATATTTGTGCATTTATGATCGAGTACAGATTGAAAAGGGATATAACCTCCCAGTCAAGAATATTTCACCTATATAGAAACGTCACTAGCTATAGGAGAAGAGGCAGAAATTTTAAATTTTGCAGCGCTCAGATCAATGTGCAGGGAGGGTTCTTTAATGTGCCACGCTTGACGGAGCGACAGTTTTAAGATCTCTTCCGAATGACGCCGTGTTTTTTTTTAATTCTAAATACCGAGTGCTTGTCGAAAGAACAGTCACTA
This sequence comes from Anadara kagoshimensis, assembly GCA_021292105.1. Taxonomy (NCBI): domain Eukaryota; kingdom Metazoa; phylum Mollusca; class Bivalvia; order Arcoida; family Arcidae; genus Anadara; species Anadara kagoshimensis. Next base: position 12,201,759 of record CM037867.1, on the reverse strand, counting down.
CCTATTTGCAAGGCTGGGGTTCAAACGCACGATCTCTCAAATATACCGCATTCTATCAACTAAGACACCGTAGTGATGCGCATTCATGGATACAGTTTCTTAAAAAAGATGGACAAAGACTCTGCAATTTTAGAACTTTCGTATTTAGTATCTTTGAAAACTTTATTTCTAGAGAATGCGGCATGCTTACGCTGTGTTATTGGAAGACATGCACTAAAACACCGAGATCAAACAATGGGTTACTGACAGTACTGTAAGGTATTTAAGGTATTCATGGCGTGTGTTTAAAAATGATAAATGGGGTGTAACATTTTGCTACGTTATACCCCGTAACGTTCGAGTAGAAAAATTACTTCCATAAGTTGACGATTGTCCATAAAAATAATGTTACTCTGGTTTTCGACGTAAACATTTTCTAAAACGTTACGTACAAATGTTATTGATCACATGATACACTACCGAACTCCATGATTGGTGGGTTGGAAAACATCAGCGCCAATATTTGACATACATGTATTCATGTGTCGGTTCTAGATTACTCAAAGACAACCGACAAAAAAAAAAAAAAAAAAAAAAAAAACAACCGGCGCCACTTCATATCCATAATTAAAAATAAGTTAAAATGTTTTCTAAAACAAAACTGAATTTATTCTTTGTAATTCATGTTTCATCGTTGTGTACGGTTCTTGTTGTTACAAACATGCATTTTAAAACTCTAGAAAACAATTAAACTTTTTCTTAAGTTTTGAATAAATAATTACATGTTATACCAGTTTTAATTTTACAGCTCTAGACGGTCGTTTAAATATACGATTAACTTTATTGACATATTTATATTATAGGAAGCAACCTACCTCAGCCACCACCCACGATTCTTCCAAATGAACGGCAAGGTAACAGGAAGTGTCGTGATGGACCCATCCACTCCTACAGCTTATCGCAGTGCATCCTATGTAAAATATATATACATAAGTAAGTAAAAGTAACATTATTACATATTGAACCAGTTTTAATTTTACAGTATTTGACGGCCGTTTCAAAATGCAATTCATCATTAGTAGTGTTTAGACCAAAATTGTGAAACAAACCCTCTTGAAGGGGTTGAAAAATATCCAAAGAACCAAAATATATTTAACCAAATTCGTTTTAGGAAATGCTTGGCATGAGGAAGTATACCTTAGTTTTTGAGTATTCTCAGATTGTAACTAGTCGCAAATAGACAAAAGTAATACAAAAATGTTGCCTGCTGAGATTATAATTTTCTTGGAAATGCAACATTTCTTAACATTATTGCTTATTGATGTAAGAATCTAGGTGTATCCTGTGTAATGAGGATGTCCATAAAAATTATTTTATTAAGTTTCATAAATAGGGGTATTGTCATATACCATTTTTTAAAATTTAATCATAAACTACATAAAATTAAAAAGGCGGTGTTTTAAGTCTTTTGGTCACCTAGAAAACCAATCCTCTTAAGTGAGATTGGATGTAGCCTTTGCTTAAGCTGCATCGACCGACCCATATCAGATCCGATCAATACTATGCATTCCCAATTAGGTTTAGTAATAAATTCATATGCGATAAGAGGGAAACAAGTCGAAGATTTATTTAGATCTATGAATGCAATCTTAGGTTTGGACTTATTGGGGAAAGAATTAAAGCAAAAGAAATCCTAATGATCGCTATATAATATTAAAATACTGTATATTTACAAAAGCATAAAACTATTAAAAGAACCAACCTGACACTGCGAATAAGAAAACAAATAAAATGATAGCCGTCATTGTAATAACGTCACTAACATGTACGCTAATGTTCTAGTATAAACAGTTAAAATTCTTATCAGGTTCCAGAATTAGTTCTCATGTCCTAATTTAAGTATGCCGTTATTTACCAAACTATAAATCAACAGCCTCTTAAATTCACAAGTTCTTAACATAACATTTCTATTGCGATAAAGTAATATTGTCGATATTTTTATATGGAAGCCAAGACAGGGCTTAAGATTAACAGGGGCCGCCCAGTAGCACATGGCTCCTAAAACTTTTGCAGTACCCCATCAGCACTGCTAGGACCAAAACTCTCAATACTCCCTTGTTACTCGTGCTTTAATCCCACGTTACTTACTTAAACATAGTCATTACTACTAAAAGTTCGTTTTCTAGAGATAATGGGCACATTTTACAAAAACGTACAATTTTTATAGTGGCATTATTTTTTAAGAAAGAGACCTAATGTACAATATTAGGTTCTGCTTTAAATATTACTTCAAAACGTCTACATGTATTACTCAGTTATTATAAAATTTCCTATTTCACTTCAAACAGAAAAATCCAATGTCCAGCAATCTTTTTATCCTTAAAAGAAATGATTGATAACTGGTTATGTGTATCAATTTATGTTACATCACAAATTACCTGACCAAATTACAATTATGAAAGAAAGTGGTATTTAATACATGTCAACATTGAGCCTGTGACCAGATGTTTAATACCACTTTCTATCATCAATATAATTTGGTCACGTAATTTGTGATGTAACAGTATCAATCATTTCTATTAAGGATAATCAGTTTGAGTTGAAGTGATATTGAAAATTTTACGGAGTATGCAGTCTTTTTGAAAGAAGATTATGAGCAGAGACTAATATTGTAAATTAGGTTACTTCCTAATAAGATAATGCCACTAGAAAAAAATGTAAATATTTGTAAAATGTTGCTACAATATCCGAAAAATTGGGTTTTAGTAATGAATATTAAATTCAAATTGAGAATCTACAATAGAAGTTTGAAATCTGTGCTATTATATGGGTCAGAATGCTGGAGAGTTACCAAGACTGATTTTCAAAAATTGGCCGCATTTAATAACACCTGCCTCAGAAAGATATGTAAGATTTACTGGCCAAGAAAAAATAGGTAACAAGAGGCTACTTGAAATCTGTGCCCAGAAGAATATCAGAACAGAAATAAAACAACGTAGATGGCGGTGGGTTGGACATGTGATGAGACAAGACAACAACAGTACCACCAGAGTCTCACTAAAATGGACACCAGATGGGAAAAGGAAGCGGGGAAGACCAAAGGAAACATGGAGGCGGACAGTAGAGAAAGAGCTGAAAGAGATGGGGAAGGGGTGGAAGGAAGATGAGAAAAAAGGCTAAGGACAGGCAGTTGTGGTGAGAACTAGTGGTGGCCTTATGTGCACATACGCACGAAGAGGACTAAGTAAGTAAGAAATGAATATGGGTTAGCCTCAAGTGACTCGCTCACTATAGTCTCGAGTGACTACCTCATTAGTCCCAAGTAACCCGCTTATTAGTTCCGAATAACTCATTCATTTGTCCCGAAGTGCTCCACCAATACTCCCGGGTTACTACGTTACTACGTTCGTTCTTTAATCCCAAGTGACTCACTTACTAGTCTCGAGTGACTTGCTCACTACTTCCGAGTGACTAGGTCACTAGTCCAGATTTACTCTGTTGCTAGTCTGTCTCAATTTAGTATCTCACTAGTCTCGAAATACTAACTCACAACCCAGGTAAATGGACACTTTGTTTAATTTTAATTGTTGCATAAATTGGAATTTTTTTCTAAATAAAGTGCTTATTAGGCACTATTATTATTATTAATCGATTGTTAATAAATTTCACAAGTAAAAATTAAAATATTTTCAGTCATTTGAATTAAAAGACAAAAAACTGAGTGTAAGACATTTCTGACTATATATTAGAACACATGTTATTTATGATCACCCGATATTTGCATATTATCGACATTATGTAACATATGGTTTTGTTTTTTATATATCAGTTGTCTATCAAAATCGACCTGGTACAGTCTGTGAAGATTAATCAGGTTTGGGGCACATTCAGCTCCGTTAAAACTGGCAACAGAGAACGGAGAGTACGTAAATAATTATAATAATAGTAATAATATTAATCTATTGGGCAAATTCAGCTTATTGATGAAAAAATCTATGTGTATCCTGTGTAATGAGGATGTCCATAAAAATTATTTTATTACGTTTCATAAATAGGGGTATTGTCATATACCATTTTTTAAAATTTAATCATAATATAAACTACATAAAATTAAAAAGGTATATGACAATATACCATTTTTAAAATGTATTCTATGATTGATTTAAGAAAATGGTATATGGCATAAGTATAAAAATTGAAATACATCTGTAAAAATAAAAATTAAAAAAAAATGCGCGATAAAACGAATAAAGAAATTCGAAAGGAGAAATCATATTCGGAAATATGAAATTTCCTTGTTTTTGGTTGTACTGGCAACGCATTCGTGAAACCAACATCGAACTATATACATCAAATGGAATAGTGTAAAAGTGTTTTAAGCCCAAGTAAAAATTAATGCGGTCAATTCTATGAAGGCAGAAGAAACCGGATTGCGCAAAAACAACGGACAAAAGGGAAATGTTGCTTCATGTCCAGGTATTTTATTTACGGTCAAACCTGTCTATAAAGGCCACCCAATGAAACTAGTTTAAGTGGCCTTTATGGACAGACGACCTTTATATACAGGTGCAAATAATATAAATATAGAACAATTGAGATACAATTTTACTGGCCTTTAGAAGACTTTAGTCTGTTTTAGAGACAAGGCTGCCAGTTCTGATATGATGGAAAAAAATTGTCGGAGACACCGATCACGATCTGACACACCTTTTCTCCTACTAGGACCAGATTTGAGGCTAAGCGGCGATAAAAGTGTTGTTAAATGTAAGGCGACGTTTTAAGTCTTTTGGTCACCTAGAAAACCAAACCTTTATAGTGTTATTGGATGTAGCCTTTGCTTAAGCTGCCTCGACCGACCCTTATAAGATCCGAGCATTATTGAACATTCCTACTTAGGTTTCGTAATAAATTCATATGCGATAAGAGGGAAACAACTCGAGGATTTATTTTAATCTATGAATGCAATTTATGTTTGGACTTATTAGGTAAAGAATTAAAACAAAAAATCCTAATGATCGCTATATAATATTAAAATACTGAAATATTAAAATATTAAAATATATTTACAAAAACATCAAACAATTAAAAGAGCCAACCTGACACTGCGTATAACAAAACAAATAAAATGGTAGCCGTCTTTGTAATAACGTCACTAACATGTACGCCAATGTTCTAGTATAAACAGCTCAAATTCTTATCAGGTTCCAGAATTAGTTCTCATGTCCTAATTTAAGTATGCCGTTATTTACCAAACTATAAATCAACAGGCTCTTAAATTCACAAGTTCTTAACATAACATTTTTATTGCGATAAAGTAATATTATCGATATTTTTGTATGGAAGCCAAGACAGGGATTAAGATTAGCAGGGACCGCCCAGTAGCACATGGCTTCTAAAACTTTTGCAGTACCCCATCAGCAGTGCTAGGACCAAAACTCTCACTACTCCCGTGTTACTCGTGCTTAAATCTCACGTTACTTACTTAAACATAGTCATTACTACTAAAAGTTCGTTTTCTAGAGATAATGGGCACATTTTACAAAAACGTACAAATTTTTATAGAAGCATTATTTTTTAAGAAAGAGACCTAGTGTACAATATTAGGTTCTGCTTAAAACATTACTTCAAAACGTCTACATGCATACTCAGTAATAATTATTATAAAATTTCCTATTTCACTTCGAACAGAAAAATTCAATGCACAGCAACCTTTTTATCCTTAAAAGGAATGATTGATAGCTGGTAATGTAGATTACATCACAAATTACCGGACCAAATTACAATAATGAAAGAAAGTGGTATTTAACACATGTCAACATTGAGTCTGTGACCAGATGTCTAATACCACTTTCTATCATCAATATAATTTGGTCACGTAATTTGTGATGTAACAGTATCAATCATTTCTATTAAGGATAATCAGTTTGAGTTGAAGTGATATTGAAAATTTTACGGAGTATGCAGTCTTTTTGAAAGAAGATTATGAGCAGAGACTAATATTGTAAATTAGGTTACTTCCTAATAAGATAATGCCACTAGAAAAAATGTAAATATTTGTAAAATGTTGCTACAATATCCGAAAAATTGGGTTTTAGTAATGAATATTAAATTCAAATTGAGAATCTACAATAGAAATTTGAATCTGTGCTATTATATGGGTCAGAATGCTGGAGAGTTACCAAGACTGATTTTCAAAAATTGGCCGCATTTCATAACACTTGCCTCAGAAAGATATGTAAGATTTACTGGCCAAGAAAAAATAGGTAACAAGAGGCTACATGAAATCTGTGCCCAGAAGAATATCAGAACATAAATAAAACAACGAAGATGGCGGTGGATTGGACATGTGATGAGACAAGACAACAACAGTACCACCAGAGTCTCACTAAAGTGGACACCAGATGGGAAAAGGAAGCGGGGAAGACCAAAGGAAACATGGAGGCGGACAGTAGAGAAAGAGCTGAAAGAGATGGAGAAGGGGTGGAAGAAAGCAGAGAAACAGGCTAAGGACAGACAGTTGTGGCGAGAGCTGGTGGTGGCCTTATGTGCACATACACACAAAGAGGACTAAGTAAGTAAGGAATGAATATGGGTTAGCCTCAAGTGACTCGCTCACTATAGTCTCGAGTGACTACCTCACTAGTCCCAAGTAACCGGCTTACTAGTTCCAAATAACTCATTCATTTGTCCCGAATTGCTCCACCAATACTCCCGGGTTACTACGTTACTACGCCCGGGGTTACTCGTGCTTTAATCCCAAGTGACTCACCTACTAGTCTCGAGTGACTTGCTCACTACTTCCGAGTGACTCGCTCAGTAGTCCCGATTTACTCTGTTGCTAGTCTGTCCCAATTTAGTATATCACTAGTCTCGAAATACTAACTCACAACCCAGGTAAATGGACACTTTGTTTAATTTTAATTATTGCATAAATTGGAATTTTTTCTAAATAAAGTGCTTATTAGGCACTATTATTATTATTTATCGATTGTTAATAAATTTCAGCAAGTAAAAATGAAAATATTTTCAGTCATTTAAATTAAAAGACAAAAAACCTGAGTGTAAGACATTTCTGACTATATATTAGAACACATGTTATTCATGATCACCTGATATTTGCATGTGATCGACATTACGTAACATATGTTTTTTTTTTAATATCAGTTGTCTATCAAAATCGACCTGGTACAGGCTGTGAAGATTAATCAGGTTTGGGACAAATTCAGCTGCGTTAAAACTGGCAACAGAGAACAGGGTACGGAATAATTATAATAATAGTAATAATATTAATCATTTAGGCAAATTCAGCTCCGTTATTCCGTTAAAACTGGTAACAATAATAAGAATTTGTGCAAATTCAGCTCCGTTAAAACTGGCGACAGATCCAGAGTACAGTAAGTACGGAAATAATAATAATAATAATAAAATAATAACAATAATAATAATAATAATAAACACGACATTATAATCATGCAATTACATACTTAAATTTCCCCGACAGGCGTGGCACTATAAAAAACGCTCCCTGCAAATTGCCCTGGTCGCACTGCAAATATTGAAATTTCTGTCACTTTATCTATAGTTGGTGATGTTTCGATATAAGTGAAATATGAGTGAAATATTCTTTACTGGGACGTAAAACCTCATTCAATCATTCAATCTTTTGGTGTAGGTAGTGGTGGTCATATAATTTAGTTGTCGTAAGGGAGACATAATTGATGTAAATTTTATTTTATACGTTCGTGTTGCTATGGCGATCAGCATTTCAATTCTTGTTTAAATTCATTTAGCAAAGTTAAGCATGAAAAGGTATAATGACGATTTACGCCTTATTGTCTCACTAATCCAAACGGAAATGATATGTAATGGCGAATAACACTCAATAACCTTTAAAGTAATGTAAACTTTCTTCTGATAAAGCGCTAGCTAAATCGGTTACGTAATGTGGATAAGACGTCATTGAAGGAAGTTATAACGAATTTGACTCACCTATTCCCTATGCAAAGTAAACAAATCCCAGCTAAAAAAAACCTGAAAATACGATAATTATCAATCATCACTAAGTATTGTCACAGATACCACAAGGTGGCTCATTTCTTGCAAAAAATACTTCTGTCCAAATTTGCTAAAAGTTAAAAATGGACAACCTTCAAAAACTAATGTATAATCCCTCATTTCCTCAGCTAAGTTCGATTACATATATTTTGGTTCTTCAGATATATTTTTGAACCCCTTAAATTTTTGTTTCATAATTTTAGTTCATGCACTTCTAATTTGCAATTTTGATTTGGGATGGCATCTAAAATGAACACTAGTATAATATGAAACTGGAATATTCGCTTTCTTCATTCAAACAAGAACATACATGTCTGTGTCAAGCAAACAAATTCAAGTCCGAGTCACAATGTGAAGCTGATAAATTAGGTAAAATACGTAAACCTCCACCAGGGAAATGAGGATGGGTGCTCCTAAAGGATTAGACCTCCTGTTAAGCTAGCTATAACCCGCCACGTGTGTAATCAACCTTGAGTGAAAGAAACATGGAACTATGGGACGTCAAACATATTCAGGGCAATCCTGGACACAAAGACACCAAACTTATCAACAATACTGTTATGACGGCCATAAAACATTTTGAGGGCCCTGATAAGTCTAGGCTTGCAAAATCCATGAGTCAACAATTTACTTGTAAGCAGCTTGATTCGTTGTATAAAGTTCCCATAGTGGTAACAAGCTCTACCGTATTAATTGAGAAATAAATTTACCATAAGCATAAGAAACAGGTATATTGCTGTATAGTAAAGGCCAAAAGGCAATAAAAAAATTGAAGTCATCGTGTTAGTCAAACAGTTTCAAATGTTACCTTTTTTGGGCGTTATAATTAAGGTATACGTCTAAATATGAAGCAGAACTTGAAGACATAGTCGTATCTTTTATTATAAACTCACTAGAATAGATGACATTCATATAATCGCCAAATGTAATAAAGAGAAAATGACATCTAGTATCTGTATGTGGAGTTGAATGATTTGGCGACAGCCTTCTCTTTATATTCAACAAGGTTCTGCATAAATTCTGCTTCATAAAAATAAAGAATCAAATAAGCAAGCGACGGTGCACAGTTTGTGCCCATTGGTTTACTGATTGTTTGCTGGAAAATCATATTACCAAACACAACAAATATGTTGTCTATCAAAAACTACAACATTTTGTTGATGGTTTCTTCAGTATATTTTTGTCAGAAATCTATATGGTGCTTGACAAAATATTCAGAATCCCTATTCACCACTAAATAATATGTTTCTTGGCTTACTATTTTTGTTAAATAATGAAAAGTAAATAATTCGTTTTAGGCGTTCTTTCAAAATAACTGATAGTGCTCAGAAGTGTAGAAAAGTATTAGAAGCAAGATTTTTCAAGAATCCACATTTGGTTAATGTCAGATGTAGAATAGATTTGAAGACCATTTTGACGACTGTCATTTTTTTTAATTACTGATAATTTATGATACTGTAAAGAGGGAAATATTCGCGTGGGTAAAATTTTCCCTTATTTCGCGCTGATTACAATATCGCGAAAATTTTACCCTCGCGAAAATTTATGCAATACAGCATTGAAATTCAATACTATTATCGTCGACCGTCCTAAAATCGAGAGCGTACTAAGATTCAAGGCCATTTTTGTTTTCAGTTATTATACGCGAGTATCGTCCCTGCAGTGACGATTTCATGCATTAAAGACAAAATTTAGGTATTTACTGTGAAACTATCAAGAAAAATCAGTTGTCTATTTTCAGCTCTCAAATTCTTGTTGCGTTAGCAAATTTGGTTCGTTTTGTATTAGTCTCGAATCACGGACGGTCGAGGATACTTTTGATTAATTTTGGTCACATTTCGGATCAAACAAATTTTCGTACTTTCTCGGAAGAGAGTGTAATTAAAGGGACATAACTAAATTACAAAACAATAACATGATTTTATTTTTATTTCATTTGATAATCAGACTTTAGTAAGTGAACAAATAACACTCACTTAAGAAATAAATCTAAAAATAAAGAATATTGAATGCAATTTTAATCTTTTAGATCATATTTTGTGTTATTTACATACGTAAGACTTTTACCAGACAGTTTATTCATAGTCATTGGCGCATGAAATCAAATGCTTACTGTTAGTATTATGTACATCGTCACACCTACAGACCATATTCAAAATCAGTCGTGCATGAAAACAAGTTAAGAGTTATCAATACCGGCACTTGTGAAGGCGTTCACAATAAATGTGTTTTCTTTTTCCATCATTTTATGGGTCTTAAGTACCCATTGAGCGTGAAGAGGTTTTTTTACTTGTATAGACATTTTCCAAGGTCTGGCAATCCTAGTTTAACATTTTTTCACTTGTTTTTTTAACCAACGAAGCATTTTTACAAAATGATAACGTATGTTCACCAAATTGTGTTAGGAAAATAACGTTTACTCAGTCATGAGCATTATTTACATGGTTGAATGGTCGGGAATGATATTTTATTTGCATGGGTGTGCACTTTTATCTTTATATAGTTGAAAGGGAGACAACTCGCGGTATCAGTTGCATCGCGGAAAAACGGTTGCTGCGCTAAAATTACACCCACGCGAAATGTCCGATTTTAAAAATCGCGAAATTTTCACCCCGCGAATATAATCCCCTTTACAGTAATACTGATTTAGTAGTACATTTAGATGAAGTTGCTATATAGATTTCCTTATACATGTATTGATTTTTTTTTAAAATTAAGGAAGGTATTATTTTCTCTCTTTAAGATTGATACCAAAATACTTAAGAACTCTTCTATAGTTGGAAAGAACTTTATCTTTGGTAAAATTGGTTATATTACACCTGTCCAAATTGTTCAGAGTTCATAAGAGTCAGTGGGAACGCCAAGCCGGCTTTTTCCGAGAATTGTGTTTCGGTTTTACAATTTTTTATCCTTCCGCCATGTTGAAAATTGGGATTACTTTTTGAAAAGTGTCTGATGGCCGAAAAAGTCCCCGCCTTTAAACGAACGATAAAATATTATAAAATAAAGTTAAGCACTGTGCTTGACTGTATGCCGGAATAACCAATATTTTGAAATTTGAGTTTAAATTTGATATAAAACATTATTATTTACACAAAATATTGATTTCTTGACGCTAATCGATGTCACGACAGAAACAATATGACATTTTTTGTCAATCTTCAAAACTTGGACACTTTTTTGTGTAAAAAATTATCACTAGATCTTTTGTAAAACATACAATAACACATCCAAAATTAAATTCAACCGAAAATCTTTCTGGTGCATCAGGTGTAAATATCTTAATAAAGCGAAAATCTGGATGGTACATTTAGTTGTCAATGTAAACAAATATGGCTGCCCCCGCGATGATCGATGTTTCAATGTCAAGTTGGAAATGACATTGCAGCGTGTTTAAATTATATTCACGCGATACCGGTTGGGAGAATCATTAAGTCACATGTTCAAATCACCATGTTTCGCAAGTATTCAATAAAAACCCTTAGACAAAGTTATATAATCCAGATACTGATCGGTAAATCTAAATGTCAAACCCTGTACATATGCATACGATATCAAGAGTTGTCTCTCTTTAATTGCATTTTCGCACACTCTCTCTCTCTCTCTCTCTCTCTCTCTCTGTGTGAGAGAGAAAGAGCTTGAGTGTGTGTGTGTGTAATGTTCAGTAAAGCATATTTTGAAACATCATGAGTAATAAAATAACCTTCACAATCAATGCAACCAGTATATTCTCCAAGAAGTTATTTATTTGTATAATGGACAAATTACCACCATGCAGACTGAATCTTTAAATAACTTGCACATGTAGCTGTGTCAACTGAATGTTCACATAATATTATAATAAATACCCACTTTCGTAATTCAGAGAAAAAAACAAATGAGTGGTAAAATAAATTTTGCAAAGCAGTATAACCTGCTATAAAGTCCACCTGTCTATAGCAACCAGTATCAAGTATCCCCAATGGAATTTACTATATAATGACCTTCCATATATATTCCACCTTATTTTAATTTTTTTATAATTTTAATCTAAAAGTTTATCCAAAAAAAATTAACCAATTACATTGTAATTAATATATTCCTTATGCATTAAGATTAGAAATATATAATTAAAATAATATTTTTGTTGCAAAATGTATAGTTGAGTTATAAGAAGTAAAAAATTGAGGAATGAATTTGTGAAGTCCTTATTCTCATGTCAATGACTGAAGTCACTAGATCAGAAGGTATAACTAGTCTTTGTTGTAATAATAATAACTTTATATGCATAAAGCAAATTACATGCTTGTAGCCTATTTAGAATATTGGATTAACTAGTCTTTGCTACTAAGTGGTAGTATGTTTACTATACCTTTAATTTTGTTTTTATAAGTGACATCCTGCTTCTTAAGAAACAAGGGCATTAGTCAAGTGTACACTGATAGATCAACTCTAACCATGTAATCAGATGTACAGTCCATTAAGAATATAATGCACTTTTCAAATATTTTCTATAATTAATTCTAAATAATTATTTTTAAAAAATAATAATAAAATAATATTAACAAAATTTATAAAAAGGTATTTTAGACGTATTATTTTCACTCATTTGTATACCAGTATTAACAATACATGTTTAAGGTAACCCTCTATATAAAGTCCGTCACTTTTGCACATTCCATTGGGTGGTCTTAACTCTTAACACACAGATTATACTGTATACCAGATTTCAGGTTTGATGGATGTCATGACGTTGTTTTTGCTTGTTGCCATTACCAAATCAAGTATCAACATATTTAAAATGTGCAGGCAGAAATTGGCATAAACAGACCTAGCTATACAAAAATTGAAACAAGTACATCTGTTGTCTTATTGCTTTGGCTGCCCATGTGTGTATATTGGGTGTGTGACCATTTATTCAGTAAAAATATAAATATACACACAATGCACATGTATGGAGCTTTTCAAAAGTCAACATCAGTGTCACCAACCCTTTGGAAAATTTTCAAAAACAATACTTGAGGAGAGAAAAAAAGATTGTTTTACCGTGAACTTTTTTGGTGTTTGTATGGTTCGTCTATTCAATTGGGAGTTTAATTATTTTTATGATATGTGGTAAGCATATGATGGCTCTCCCTTTCAGTCTTGAAGCAATGATAGAGTATGCAGTCTACGCCATTTGAACATATGGGTTTTGAAAACTGGCTATATATCCATAAGTAGCATTTTAGTAAAAAATTAATTTATTATTGGTTGCATTTTAAATTTGAGATTTAACTAGCCAGTCATATACTATTTCAGTTTTGGGTTTAGAAATTATTTTCCTCATTTGTTAGTTTGAATACCATATGCAAATGCACATTCTACTTTTATCTGCATACTTAAAACAAAGGGAATGGGCATTGTGAAATGTGACAAGTTGAATAGGGGTTTGTTGACTTAGTTTATTAGGAGTGCAACCAATGACCTCCTAATCTTATATGGCTTTTGGTAATTTTATAATCAGTGGTCTCGAACTGTCAATTTTAGTGACATTCGTGATTGCCTCTTGTTTTCACTTTTCAGTGTTTTTTATGGTTTGGTGCTGGTTGATTGAACTTGAATGTTACAAGTGTAAGCTTTTCAGCTGCATATTTTCCATTTTGTAGTGAAAGCTCAAGTAAACACATGTGAATGTACATGTATTTAAATCAACTTGCATGACTCAAATGGCTATGTTCCTTGCAGTTTTAGCCAATATCTTAGTATTGTATTGAGTGCTGTAACTGTCTTAAAAAAGCACATAAAATTCTCTTTAAACTGAGATTTAGTATTTTAACTAAAAGGAAATCTTTATTAGGCCATGAAAGACACGTTATTTCAGTCTATCTGAAATATAAACACTAGACAACACCAACATTAACAAATAATATTATATATTCTTGCTAAATTATTTAAAAAAATAATCATTTCTTGTTATATTTAAACATAACTAGTTTACTGGCAAATCAGAATTTAAATTTTATTCAAATTGACTAAAATAGGGACAATATAAATTTTCCAGACATTTAAATATTGGAAAAGAGTATATATATATCTTCACTTTTAAGTGCTGGTTTACTTGACAAAGGCTTATCCAGCATTAATAGTTTAAGCAAACCCTTCATGGTTATATTAAAGTCTTTGTTTAATCATATTTATGCATTTACCTGCAGGAAATTTAACATGGGTTGGGGTCAATCTTGAGTGTAAAAGTATAGGCCTGTGACAGTGGCCAAGCCAAAGTTTATACTATGTACTTGTTAGGTTAGTGTATGTACAGGGTATGCTTTCCAAGTATAATGCATGCTCTGCTCTCTGTCTTGCTCAGCTTAATATGTAAGAATAATTCACTCTCAACTTTAGTGATTTAGTGACCAAGTGGTTAATGTCAGCATGTAATGACTTAAAAATAACAAGGCAAAAAGTGCCACAGGGCCTTCTGAAAGCCTCTGGGGCCCAAATCGCATATCCTAAATAAACGGATTTATTATTGCCATTAATTCCACAATTCAACTAACACTTATAATACACCGTACGTGGTCATTCAACACAGATTATGCGCATGTGGTTGTCGTATGGATTTTTAGTTTGTGAAATGAACGGTCGAAGAGGCATATTGCCGATTTTTTACATGGAGACTGAAAGTAGGCCCTAAAATCCGACAAATTCTATGAGAAGTCTGAAGAAAAAGGTGATATTTGTAGCCTAATCTTACTTTATTTCAATCGTAAATGCCATTATGTGTCTTCTGTGTGTCCAAACTAAATATAGAACACAGCTACAAAATTTCTATGTCAAATTAGACGAAAAATGGACCCGACCGTACCCAAGAATCCGGATTGACGGCGATTTTTTTCACCTTTAAAACTAGGGACACTTTTTTGTAAAGAAAATTATTTGATGAATTATATATCAAGTTGTGCATTGCAAAGAGATCTTTCTTTTGAAATAAAAATAATTCTGTTACACGCGCATTGCGATAAATGGGAAGGAATCTTGTAAAGAACAAATTTTTAAATTTTAGTCAGTGACTCGTTTTTATCACTGAATTAAGATATTTAAATGTAATTGGAATTGTAAAAAATAGCTACAGACGAGTTTTATATATACTGATTTTTTTATGTTATAGCCCTGTTCATAACATCCGATGATATATTGAACACAATTCCTGATTTTGCCTCGTTCAAAAGGCTCGCCATTTTATGCCCAATTTTATCTCATTTTTGCAAATTCGCAAATTTTAATGAATCCCTACGCAATCGGCTTTGGTGTTCCTACTGAGTATCTATAAATTAACTATCATATTTAACGCTCTAACAACTTCAGTTAATAATAACGGGGTTTTATTTTTTGTAACTTCGTACAAAGTCCAATGAATATTTCTCAAACATTTGTTTAAAGTGTAAGTACAATGAAAAACGATATTAACATATTTTAATAAACTCCTTTCCCCGAGACGAACGCCGTATTTCTTTCAAAAATCGAATCACTAATTACGGAGAAATTTTGAAATAACCCCTTTGAATGCACTTGAATTTCTCTCTGATGACTCGTGACGTCACAAGTGTGATAGCCAATGTTTGCAGACATGCGCATAAGCACCCACTTGTTTACAACATAAACAAGTATGGCGCCCGCCGAAACTTAAAAATGTTCAGTCAAACCGCATTAAATGATCTCCACTGAGGACAACTTTACATAGGTTTAGTAAGAAGAAGACGAATAAATCGCAAGTGATCTGTTCATGCATTATGATGAGGTTTGGTGGTTAAATTAGCCTGTAAACAGCCACAACCGTTCCATAACACATGCACATGACCCCTCCTCCCTGTTGTTGATGTTGAGTTCATAGCGGAATTTAATCACGACTGACCTAATAATCCTTAAATCCTTTTCTAACAAAACAATCGTTGCAGTATAACGTGTATGTTGCGATATAGCTACCTGTTTGTCGGTCACTTCCAAGACCAGGGTTGGGCGAGCCTCAAAATGCAATAGGGAAAGAAAAATACAGCGACCAAACCGAGACTCGAACCCAAGACCTTCCCAACAATACTAGCGGGATATACTACGTCGTAACTACCGGGTTCGGTCAACCATACTTGCTTTTCAGGATGGGGAGGGGGTAGGGTCACAAATGTAAGTACTGGTTACAAAATGGCTACATCATAACTAGAAGGTGCAAGGGGATGGTTGAATGCAAGCTACATCACACCAGAAACTTTTTCTTGTTGATGGAAACACAAGTTCATGTTGTGTGAAATTCATGTGTTTCTGGTTTGCTTTGAATCAACACAAGTGTCAATGCACCAGCAATATGGAAAGGGTCAGATGTTATACTGTCTGCCTCTCATGATGTAAAATATAAGAACACCTTATTTATTTAGTCAACCTTAAATTATCCACAGAAAAAGGAAACTGCAACTTTCCTGTGTGCCTGCTCCTGCAGCTTTGAGAAATTCAGTTGACTGCATCTGGAAGTCATAGACTCCTACTGGTTGTGTTAGTTCAGGTATAATGGACTGAGTGGTAACTGGCTTCAGTGCAAAGATAATGTGGTAATATGGCAGCAACCTATACAAATGTTGTTAGCTATCAATTAAAGCCACTCTTATATATGCTTGCACTAAGTACCTACATGCACAGAGCCAAGCTTCTATGGAATCATTTTGTACATATCAAAGTCAGGCCATAGATACCTCTTTCTAAATATAAGTGTTGGAGTAAAGTTTACATCCAACCAAAATTATTTTACTTATATCAAGGTGGACATCTCTGGAATGTTGGAGGAATCTGGACTGGAGAAAACCACTGACATCAACAAAACAGATTGACAATTTTTCACACTAGGATAAGTCCCAAGTGGCATCTTCCTAAATATATGTGTTGGAGTACCCCAATCAAAATCATTTTACTTATATCAAGGTGATGATTTCAAAATGTAGAGGAATCTGGAGTGTCTAGAGATAACCACTGACATAAACAGACAGATTGACAAAATTTTTTACACTAGGATCAGTCCCAAGTGGGATTCAAGCCTTGAAATTAAAAGGTGTAATAGAGACCAATGTGCCACCAACCC
Organism: Anadara kagoshimensis; assembly: GCA_021292105.1. Lineage (NCBI taxonomy): Eukaryota > Metazoa > Mollusca > Bivalvia > Arcoida > Arcidae > Anadara > Anadara kagoshimensis. The sequence goes on along the minus strand of CM037867.1, from coordinate 12,184,643 downwards.
CCTTGGAATAGGTCTACATATACACTGCTATCCATAAATTTATACACATTTCAAACTGGTCATTTCATTATAGACAGAAAATCTCCACAAAATTACTTTATCAAAATATCATGTTTGTAAATCTGAGTGTTGTTTTAGGTAAAATATTGTTTTTAACTTGAAAATATATTTTTCGCAGATTTTTATATTTTTTCTCAAATTAAAAATAAATTCCATGAAAACTGGTTTAAAAAAAATGACATGAAAATTAAGATCATTATTACCATTTCAAAATACTGCAAAACCTCTGATATATTGGCAATATGGATGGAATTTGATTATAAAATTGTATAGTTATTTATGGATAGCTGTGTAGATGAAGTTAGCCAGTATTGTGGGTACCTGTTACATGTACTTGTGGCAGTGAACCTGTGCCATAAAATCTGATTACCCCCCCCCATTCCAAATTAATTTCAATCAGATAGTTTTTGAGTAAGATCTATGAAAAACTCTGAGTACTGGTAGTAAAAACAAACTATTTCTCAACAATAATTTTAATACATGTATGATACATAAAAAATTCATGTAATGAAAATACCTTGCTACTCTTCAATTAGACAAATTTGTGCTAACATATAATTTATCTTTTTTGCATTTTGGTAAAGTTATTGAACAATCTGGTCAAGTGGTTGCAAAACTGTAGTTGAGAATCTAGACCTTGCACTTGATGTTCAGCTGTCTCATGTCCAGTATGTCATCTTTAAATGCTAAGCTGTGTATATTGAAGTAATTAAACCACTACAAAAAATTTAAATAATTAAATGCATGCTGACTAGTACAAAATGAAATATTATACATAGTTTCTTTTCCTTTAAACTTGTCTCGGATATTTCACTTCCTCTCTGAATTTTGAATTCTCTATCAATATCAGGTTGAATCTGTATTGCAATGAATGTGTACCTATCAAAATATAAATGAATACACTGTATTTTCTATTGAATTTGATCATACAAATCACACAATAGCCAAAATAAACAAGAATTTGTCATGAATGTAAGATAATAATCACAATATATTAAGTTTACTTCACATAACTAGAGCAGCTCTTTAGACAGCCCCCCCCCCCATCTTGCTAGTTGTCATTTTAAGATTTATTCCTTTCTATTCACCTTAATTTGGTATGCAACACATTGTCTCATGTTGTTTTCATTTGTTGCAAGTTTCATTAAAATTGATCCATAGACATAGAAGATATGGAGTGTACATTATATTTGGACAGATGGACAGGGTGATTCCCATATACCCAGTGGGCCCCAACTTTGTTTGCACTGAGTATAAATATACAACTCTGAAATTCAATATAATGAAAAATAGAACTTGGCCATATTTGGCCTGTGAGACCTATGAATATACAGAGGTTCAAAATTGTCTTGGTCTGGGATATATTGGTGTTGGGACCCTTGAAAAGTTAAAAGTTAAAACTTGAAAAGTCTGATGGACCCAAAATTTTTCTCTTAACAAGAAAATACTACTTTTTTTAAATGATTACATATTTTCAAATGTTAACTCAATTGCACATGGAACTTTCAGTGATATTTGTCTTTCAAAAAATTATGTTGAACCCATGAAAAAAGGCAAAAGGTCCTGGACCTTTAATTAAAAAAATATGTTTTGAAATTTTGAACCCCTTATTTATATATATAAACAAGAGTCACATATGCCTTAATTAACACTCACCTGAGGATATGTCCCAAATCTACTGAAGTAGTTAAATAAACAATAACATTAATTACAAGGACTGTCAAAATCTTGTCAATTTTGAACCCCACTGTTATCATGACAGATCAATGTAAATCCATCATGTGACTGCTATACTGTATTTGTTAAGCCTTCATTATCTTTTTATGCAATTTGTTTTATCTGAAAAGAGAAATATTTTAAGTATTAAAAGAGGCTTCATTGAAAACAATGAAATAATTAACCATTAATTTCTGCTATATCATAATTATGTATACCAAGTTATTTAAAGTGCAATGAATTTTGATTGTTTGAAAACATTTTTTTTACATTTAAATCTAACCCAACATAATTAGACACATAATTGGTACCTGGGGTAGGACATGCTATCAAGAGTGTATGGTAGGGTAAAACAGATAGACACAACAGCAGATTAACCATATACATGTGTAATAAGTTTTTCTGGAAAGAAAGTTGGACAATGTCATATTTACCAGAGAACAAGATGGTCATTAGACTGTCTTGACCACAAATTGGATAACAGCTATTATCCAGTCAGGATTAAAACAAGTGATTTGCATACACACATGAGGTTGGGTATTCACAGATTATGGATATTTCAATTCATCTGCCTGATACAAAATTGTACATCCTCCCCACTGTATACCTATTAAACAGCACAAACTGATTAATGATGGATATGTTGAATGTCTTCCTTAGATACCCATGTAACAGAAAAGAATAATCAAATACTTTTTTTCAATTTACAATAAATATAATCCTGAGTGGTGATGTTTTAAAACTAGACTTTAACAGATTTATAATTATTATTATTTTTATTATTATGATGTTTTGACATGTTGAAACTGACACTAGCTGATCAGCTCAAGTTGTGAAAGTAAGGATTATGGGATTCAAACCTAAGGCAAGTAGCCAACCAGTAACTTCATATCGTACTACATTATATTTTTAACAAGCAGTGCCAAGATAGTGGTTATAACAACCTATGCAAATGTAAACCTAAAACCCCAGAATGCATTGGAATTTGTACCCGTATAAGTCAAAATAATAGGATTGTCAGCTGGTCATTGTCATGATTGTGGTATGTGGAGCGTGTACTAAAACGTGCATGTGGTGTGGTTGTGACACATAGACACCTACTTTCATTAAACATTGACCCTCAAACGCAAGGAAATAAAAAATTGACAATACACTGTAGATCTGCTGTAAAAAAATGAGAAAATAGTTCGTAAAAATTACAATATACACTACCATGTACAGCATTAACCCTGTCAGACAGCTTCTTCTGATGAATCTGATACATTTTCCATCTCACAGTTTCGTATGGGTCGTAAAATGTACTGAATGTTCTGTCATGTTTACACCTTGAAGTCTGTCAGTATTTTGTATTCCCGTAAATTCCGCCGTTAATCGGAGAGCTGAAGCGCACCTTTCAGTCGTTGCAACCCAGACAGTTAGTGCATCACGCGCACTTTCGCGCTACATGTACTTATTGATGACGTCACAAGTGTGATCGTCGAAAACCGGAAGTTGCCTGTACAGGCTTGATTACAAATTTTTCCAGGTGCAAAATGGGAGGTTTCACCACGTATATCTCGAAAAGGAGACCATGTACGATCACGGGGTTTTCGACATTGTTTTAATTACGGCATTTACTATTCATACTCAAATTATCGAAAATCGTTTAACTTACACTTTAAGACATTTTGCAATCCTAAGTTGCTAAAGTTTTAGACAGTAAGAAAATCGTTTAAGATGCCTCTGCACTATATAGTCTCCAGGCTAACTCTATAAAGAGGCTTAAAATAAAAGTTTGTTGAACCCATCAGCTCGAAAATTTCTGACATTGCTATGGTAAAGTATTGGTATAGTGAAGTAAAAAAAAAAGGTGGATGTCAAACCTGAAAGTGGTACACATTTTTTAAAAGCCTTGTTTTATATGTGACCACCCAACTAAATATTGAGTAAAATTCCTATAATATCATTAATGATGTTTTAGCGGCTATATCAATAAAATATTATATGTTTTAGACATTTTATTATTGACACAACTTGTACAATAAAGCACACATATAATATGATATTTAAATTAACATTTCTTTTAAAAAATAAAAAGACAGAAAAATCCCTAAAATTATGCGTTTTTACTAAGTATTTGTCCTATCAATCGTTCTGTACTATTACCTAATGCTCCAATTCTATAAAAAATTGTTTTATAATGTTAACCATACCTTGTAAATGTAAATAATGTAACATTTGTTGAAACAGTCGCGAATGAAGGCTTCAGATGACGAAAATGTTTCCCCTACCCCAAAATGTGTAAAATTGCTCAATAATTTATTTTACAAAAATGAAGAGAAAAACATATAAATATTATATGGAATGACTTTTGTTTATGATATAGTATTTGCATGTGGTAGTAAATGAACATTTTGTTTGTCAAACAAGTTAGTAACAGGTGTGAAAAATTTCCCCTACCCCATTATTAAAAAAAAATTGCATAAAATGGCGCTGATGATTTGATTTATTTGCAAATGTAAAAAGGATGGCGTTTTTTGTACAGATATTTGTGGTTGTGATGACGAATTATGATCAAATAGAATTGTTATCATTTCAGTTATACAGACAGTGATAATGACGACGAATGAGTAATGCCTTACTTAGTTTTAATGTATATAGTCCAGATGACAAATGGTGTTTTACACATAACCTATAACAGTAGAATAGCCAACCCGGCCAGCGCATTGATTCATCAAACAAAATTTCACGCGCAGACAAAGTGAAAAAATTGTCAAAAATTTGAATTCACTCGAGGCATTAAAATTACACAATATTTATTTCACTGCGAGTTTTTAATACTATTTGTAGTATTTTATCGTCTTTTGAGGACAAAAGTAAGTCATTAAAGACGATTTTTATCAAAGTCGGTGAGAATTTAACAATTTAAATCGTAATTGAATGTTAGGCACCGGCGAAAAATTGAAAATTGAAACTTTAAAAAATATCATTCTGTGTACGCAGTTCCTCATGCACCAAAGATGTTTTTACATGAACGGAACGAACTTTTTTTCACGGTTATTTTGATGTATAATTTGTCAAATAATTTTCTTTACACAAAAAACGTACCAGTTTCAAATGTCGAAAAAATCGATGACATTGCCGGATTCTCGATCATGGGCCGCCCCTTTCCGGCTAATTTGACACAGAAAAATGCTAAAACAGCTTCCTTATTGTATGTAATGTAAATTTGATAATCGAGAGACGCTGTGGAGATATTTTTGTTGAAATAAAGTAAGTTTTTCCTTAAAAATATTGTATTTTCACTCCATTTCTCGTCTAATCTGCCGATTTTTTGGAACTACTTCCAGTCGGACATATTTGATTAGCATTCGTCCCGCTTCGATCACAATTTTAGCATACAGAAAATGTCATCGTGTATTTTGGACAAAATAGTCAAGCTTTTTTGCCTTATTTGTCATGTATGATCGATCTGCATGGCTGCCGAACACATTAGATATGCATGTGTTCTAATTTTACCCATATGGACTCGGGATCTGTACCAATACAGTGTACAGTGCAACCTGCTCATGTAGGGCTAGTTAGGGACTCAGAATTACTGAAAATTACCAACTGATTTTGCTTTGCTGGCAAAATATAAACAGGACCTGTCTGTCATATCAGTACATATCATTGGATAAATAAGCTAATATCATTAAAGATGGTTAGACTGGATTTTTCTTTATGAAATATTTCCCAAAATGAGGAAACATCTCCCATGTTAGTTTAGCCAGAGTCAACACAACATTGGTCTTTATTATTTGAATTTTTGTTTCTGTTCTGATGCCAATAACCCGGCATTATTATTTTAGTACAATTTAGACATGCAAAGTTGATTATTTTGCTTCATTAAAAGTTTTAAGTCAACTTAACATAGCACAAATAACATTTAAAATAGACTATGTGGAAGTAGGAAATAGGAAAAGTGAATACTAATCATGTGGATTTCATTTGACTTGGTTAAAAATTTAACTCCATATTATAATGATTAAATACAGATCTGTAAAATATTTAGGAATTTCAGTAATTTCTGTGAAATTGTAAAATTCTATTAAATAAATATCACCTTCTTTTAGGAAAATTCATGGGAACTGGTTTGATAATAGCATTAAGAAATAAGTTGATGCAAATGCAGTGAAATTCATGACACAGTGTATCCAAATGGGCATTATTAGTTTGTAAGAATTCAAAATAATTGTAACACACTAGGCCTATTCCAGATTTATTGATTTATCAGTTAAATTTAGAATTGATTGGTTGGTATACACACCCCATTCAAGATTATTTCAATTATAATCAGGTAAATGAGATTAAGGAGGAAAATAGGTACAGAGATGAAGATTTGCAGGGGCCCAGTAGCCAATGGCTTCTAAATTCGAGTATGGGCCACTTAATGTTTACACATTTAAGCCATTTAGTTTAAACAATATTTTATTTAATTCATAAATTCATAAGTAAAATAAATAACATATACAAATATAGAAAATAGGATTCGGGAACAAGCCATTTAGTACTGTTACAAATTCTTTTATGAAGTGAGATGGCCCCAAACTCAAAATATTCAGGCTTCATCCCTGAGGTAAATCACACCCCTCAACAAGAGAACTGGCAAACATTCTGACATAGTAAGATTTTAACCTATGCTGTTACCTGTATGCTACACTTCAGGCAAGGGTGCATGAAAAGCATTTCATGTGGTGAAAAAGAGGTATTCAGTATCAAGAGAAGCATTCAATTCATAAATGTGTAATGGTATATAATTCCCAGTATGTTAAGGATATTGATATGTGTTGATTTTTTTAATTCTATATAAAATGAAACATTCATAAATGTCTGATGATATCTAATTCCTAGTGTATTAAAGATATTGTTATGTTTTAATTTTACATGAAATGAGACATTCAACATTGTTACAATTTACAAAGTTGGTTTAGACACACATAATGCATTTTTCTTTGAAAAATGTTCCATTATGTGTAAATAGTAATAACCATGAGTGTTCATTCTAGGATTTTTTCAGATGGGTTCATTTCTAATAAAATTCCTCTAATAACAAGTTTAATAACATCAATGATTTTGCATACATCTAATGTTTGATGTGACTTGTAGTCTTTTAGGCTGATGTAAAAGCTTTTGTAATGAAGTATTTAAAAGATTCATATAATGTAGCTTTTATATATGACAATGCTATCAAATATTTTGAACTTGCATTTGAAATCTAAATTTCAAATGTGGCCAACTATGGCCTTTACAATGGTGCCATTTGGCAAAATAAAGGATCAACAGACCCTTTCTAGAATGAACACTGCCATATGATCCAATAGTTTTTGATTTATTTGTAAATGCTTTATCTATTTATCACAGCCAGAACAACTAGAAAGTACCTGTCCCCCCAAAAAATCACCTGTTTGTGTAGTTTCTAAATTAATTTTGATAATTTAGACAATTTTAGTCCTTTTAAATGCTATTATGGCCCACTTGTCATTCATTTAACAAACAACATGACAAAATTTCTAACTATCTGCCTGTTCATAAATTTTTCTAACTTTTTAGTAATTCAATATCTTTTATTTTTTAAATGTTAATTTTGTTCATATAAAAATATTTGTTTTATTTTTCCAAAATAAATCTGAGGTTACTTTCCATGGTACCCATGCCACATTTCATGTTAGTACCTTGAGGAAAGACAAAATGCAACTTATTTTCATCTCTTTTTATGTATTTACCCTATTTATCATCACTAACCTGCTCAACATATTGTGTCCCAGCTCTAACTTATTTCTCTGTAGAATGTCTGATTTATTTATTTATTTATTTATTATCATCTCTAACCTGCTAAACATTTTGTAACCTGCTCAACATACTGTGTCCCAGCTCTAACTTATTTCTCTGTAGAAATTCTGATTTATTTATTTATTTATTTATTTTTTTTATTTATTAACAACTGGTGACATATTGTGTCCCAGCTCTAACTTATTTCTCAATTTAATTTCTTAATTATTTATTTATTTATTTATTAACTGAGCACTGACATATTGTATCCCAGTTCTAAATTATTTCTCTGAACAATTTCTGATTTATTTATTTATTTATTTATTTCTTTATTTATTTATTATCATCTCTAACCTGCTAGACATTTTGTAACCTGCTCAACATACTGTGTCCCAGCTCTAACTTATTTCTCTGTAGAAATTCTGATTTATTTATTTATTTATTTATTTATTTATTTATTTTTTATTTATCTTTTTTTAATGTAGGCCCTATTTATTTATTCCTGTTGGGGTCCTAAAGTATCTCCATCAACAAACACATGTCATATGATGTGTGCCAGATGAGGATGCCTGTTGCAAAAAAAATCGATAAATACAGTACAGACCTGTACAAAGTTTAGCACCCAGCTAACGAATTAGTGCCGACAGTCCATATTGGTTCCTCGTTTGGTGTTTATATCGACAGCAGTTGCCATCTATCTCTCGGCAGCTTTTCGACCGCTACCTTTCCATACCTTAGGCACTCGGCAGTCGAGTTTTGACCTCTTTTGGTTAGCTTAGTGTTAAACTTTCGACAGGTCTGTACTGTACATTGCGTGTACTGTGTATACAGTAGACAGTTGACCTATATATTTGACACGGGGAACGTTGTTTACGTCATTACGTTAGAACAATGTTTATCAAGGTCGCGGCCATATTTGTTTTCATTGACAACAAGACGTACTGAAATCATGCTGTTGGATTTTTGCGATTTTCGCATATTTAACCCTCATGCACCAGGTACGATAATTTACTGGCGTATACTGTAATAATTTTCTGACATTGTATTAAAATTTCTAGGAAAAGTATTCTTTACACAAAAAACGTACCAGTTTCAAAAATGGAGAAGAAATTTCTGTTGATTTTCAAGAGAAATCGGTTATCGTCGGGATATCAGTAATTTTAAATAAATGTGGCGTTTTATCTCGGACTTTTTGATACACGTAGAAAGTTTAGTTAATTCCTCACACGCTTGCATCATATTCGTAGCTAAAAATGTTAATTTTATGGTATAAAAACGATTCTGAAAATGGCGGATTTTTTTCGGGTTCAGACACTTGCCAAAAAGTAATCCCTTTTTATTTACCGCGGAAGGTCTCAAATTTTAAAACCAACGCACATTTTGGACTTGGCTATCCTACTGTAAAAAGAGTCCGCAAAATGTTTGTACATAAAGTTGTTCTGCAACATGTCCCTAATCAGAAACTGTATGATGCCACCCTGGCAGCTTTAGGGAATTTAAGATAATCAAGATGGCGGACAGAATAGTTTTCTTTTTATATATGTTGATGTTTAAGATTATGCCTCATGTAATTATGTTTTGTTCAGTATATAAATGATAGTGTAACATTAATGCTTCACTATAATAATCAACAAATCAATATAATGAAAATTAAAGAAGCTATTCTTCTAAAATGGTCTTAGTTTTGCCATTTTTAAGAGTGCTAAGCTAGGAAAGTCATATAAAATGCTTTGTGTAGATTTGCTTTTAAGCACAATTTTAAGCCCACTTAGCTTCCCAATAACCTTATAACCAACACTGGTTTGATTAAACAGAACAACCACAGCTTTACCGTCCTGCTTTAATCTGCCTTCAAACAGAATAGCCACAGCTTTAGCGTCCTTCTTTGACATGCCTTCAGACAGAACAGCCACAGCCTTACTATCCTGCTTTGATATGCTTTCAGACAGAACAGCCACGACTTTACTGTCCTGCTTTGATTTGCTCTCAGACATAACAGCCACAGCTTTGCTGTCCTGCTTTGATTTGCCCTCAGACAGAACAGCAACAGCTTTACTGTCCTGTTTTACCTATTATCATCACTAATGTCTGCGAGAAAATTATTTATAGTCCATATCAACAACAATTTTACACAATATTGCATGTCATCGATTCTTAATGCTTTTAAAATCTGTGGACAGGTTTTGTCGGTAAGCAAAGGAGCTAACACTCCAAATGCTGCTTTTAGTAGCTTGCCCTTCCTGAGACAAGAGTTCGCAATTACCACTTCTGCACACTCATCAGCACGTGCATACCTCTTAATCGAAGTACAAGTTTTGGGAACAAATCTGGTTGTACTCATATGACATTTAATATAAACTTGATATAATCAAAAATGAACACACCAACCCATGTCAATATCACAATCCAAAAGCAAATTAAAAACTGGCAAATTAAATGAGTGAAATTCCACCAGGGAAGTGAGGCTGGGTGCTACTGAAGGGTTTGCATTTTAAATATTAATTAGCTGTAAATACAATAAAGGTTTGTCTGCATTCATTTTACATCTGACCTCCTTACATAGCAGTCATCTGGTGGAACCATGTCTATAACAGGTGTGTATGTGGCAGTTGTTACTGATTGCTGATTTGTTTCTTTATTCTTATGAAGTAGAATTTATGCAAAACCTTCTTAAATATGGAGAGAAGATCGTGGCCAAATCATTCATGATCAACTCAACATACATATATATGACACATATATGACGTTCTGTCTCTTAACAATCCTACATTTAGAGAATATGTGAAGTCTATCTATCCTAGTGAGCTTGAAAAAAGGTACCACAGATTCCTCAAGTTTTGCTTCATATTTAGTCTTATACCTGATTTCCGACACGCACAAAAGGATACATTTGAAACTTTATGACAAACGTGACGACTTCAATTTTTCTATTGTCAACTTTCCTTTTCTATACAGCAATATACCTTCTTCTCCTGTTAAGGGGTATTTGTTTCCCAATTAACACGCTATGGTAGAGTCTGTTCCAACTATTGGACTTTGTTCAACAAAGCAGTCTGCATGCACATAAATGGAAAAATATGTTCCAATAATACGTGTGAAATTTTAAGTCTATTGGAGTTATATCAAGTGAGATATCTAAAGTTGAATCACACCACCTATTCAAATCATGTTTTTTCATTACTGAAAATGTGATCGGACTATAGATAAAATAACACACCATAAATGTGAATTTTAATTATTATATTCATGTTTTATGTTAGAATAAAAAGCATGATCAACAGAAATTGCTACAGGTATTAATTTTAAAATAAATAGCAAAGAGAGAAAATTTCTGTGAAGAATAACTCTTTTTATTGGTCATTAAGTTGGTTGGTTGGCTGAATGTTGCTTAAAGTCGCATTAGCAATTTTTCAGCTATTCGCGACGAAAACTGTTTTATTAATCTCTATGGTTTAATCTATGAATAATTTCGTGTATGCATGTGAAGTGAGAGTGTGTTGTATTGTCTGACAGCTACAATCAGGCACCAAGGGCGACTTTAAAGTGTTAGCCAACAGAGTCAATACTCCGCAGACAAGCGTATTAACCCCCAGTCCATTAAACTGATACCAGGTAAACTAGTAAAGGCCAACGGCAAGGCAAATTCACTTTCCCACATGTGGTCTGAGCGGGTCTCAATTGACGGATCGCCGGCAACGCCCACTTTGTTCCGACATGCTTAAAGTATCCACAAAAAGAATGAAAACTCGACCTGGATTGTGTGCTTTAATTACGTCACTGGCACTAGTACGTCATTAGTTGCCGTGACGCTGCTTTGGTAACGTGATGGCGGCCAGTGTCGGCGATACGTCAATTGATCATTATGCTACGTTGAAATTTTGACAAATGATAATCAAAAACAAACATACTAATCCATTTCCGAATCACAATCCAGAAGCAAAGTAAAAACTTTGGAACTGACAAGTTAGGTTAGACACGTGAACTTCCACCAGGGAAGTGAGGCCGGGTGCTCCGGAAGGGTAAGCACCTCCTGTTTAGCTAGCTACACCCGCCACGTGTGTAATCAAAATTGTGTGAAAGGAACATGGAACTACGAGACGTCAAATATATCCAAGGCAATCCTGGACACAGAGACATCAAACTTATCAACAATACTGTGATGACGGCCATAAAACTTTTTGAGGGCCTTGATAAGCCTAGGCTTGCAATATTCCTGAGTCAACAATTTATTTGCAAGCAGCCTACTTCGTTGTACAAAGTATTGATAAATGATTGAATTCTCATCTATTTAGGAATATGCAACAAATCAGATAAATTCAATGACAATTTTTTGTCGATCTTTACATCAGGTACTACATTGAATCGATTAGTGTAAAGATAAACTTAAGATTTATTTAACCCACTTGAAACTTAAAATACCGCACTATATCAGTTCCTCCTCTATCTAAAATAGAACAGCAAGTTACATAATTTGTTTTCTTATTTTTAAATAAATTATAATGTTTATCGAAATGTTTTGTTTAGATGTTATGTATATAGAAACGAAAATATGCGCTTTGGTTTTGTATTTTAAACTGAATACGCAGCAGGCAGTCTACAAGATTCCAATGTGTTTAAATGTCTTTCCTAGATAATGTTTTTGTAAAGATTCAAGTAATAATTTATTGGTTAAGCCCCTGTCACTTTGATGATGCATTGTGAGGTTTATACTTTAAAGATTTAATGTTTAAATGTGTTTTTGACGCTATATTTATCTCATTGTCAGCCCCTTTGCTAGTTTGAAGCCACCATCGTCATCATCGTCTGAAGTTGTTTTTATTGTGATTTTTCTTTATTAAGTCATCAATCAGATTATTTTCTTCCACAAGAATTATTGTTTATTTTCTAAAACATAATGTTTGAAACAAGTTGAAAATTGTGAGTACGCCACAATTACTGTAAAATAAGAGGTATGGTTGAAGACAATCCACTTATTACTTATTACCTCAGCTAAATTTGGTTTAAAACATTTTCGTTCTTTGGATATTTTTCAAACCCCTTGAAAAATATTGGTTTCACAAATTTAGATAAGGAGTTGTATTCCGAACCGACAGTCTTGTACTGTGAAATAAACACTATGTAAATAAAACACAACACTGAGCAATCCTTTGTATAATCTATAACTTCCGTGTAAATTTAAAGTAGATGAAGTTTGGAATTACTAGTTTATATCTTTCCACGTTTATGATAATGTGTATTATGTAAATGAAACACAACGTTTGGCAATACTTTCTAAAACATATTATATCCGCACAAAGTAGATAAATTCAGAACTACTATTTTATATAAGTTTACCATGTTGATGGTATTGTATCTTTCACAAAATGTCACTGTTTATTCGTTGTACATGAATTGGGTATTTTGCGATAAACTTTTTGTCTAAATTGTGCAATGAATTGACGGGCCGCCGGCCACCGACCACGCCCACAAAGGCCCGGCATGTTGAATTAGACGCAAAAGAATGAAACCTCGGCCTAAATTTTGCCATGTCATTAATTGCCATGACGCTGATTTGGTACCGTGATGGCGGCTAGTGTCGGAACGTCGTGGTCGTGGTAGGCAAAATGTCAATTATTCATTACTTTATCAATTAAATTTATAATTTGTATTTATCTAAGTTTGTACCATAAAATAACATAACTATGTCAGTGTCGAAGGATTGCAATTAAGGATTGAATGTCACTTTGAATGCTGTCATCGAGGTATGACTGCATCAGCTCACGTTCAAAGTAAATGAATCGCTTTGAACGTAAGCTGATGCAGTCATACCTCGATCACAGCATTCAAAGTGACATTCAATCCTTATGTTTACATTATTTTTACCCACAAAAAGGTATTATTAATTTTCCGAAAGTCGGTGTATTAATGTGGTTGGAGCCCTTAAAGCGAGATAACTCTTATTGTAGAACCATATAAAGAGAACAGCCATGTTGATTTGTCTTGTTGTTTGGCGATCGTAAAATATTGTTTCGTAAAACACTTTTGAAAATTAAATGCTATTTTTCCTTTTTTCACTAAACAATAATCTGTTTGGTAGGATATTACTATGAATATAAATATTTAGTCGAATTTTAATAGTTGTTCATAATTTAAATGTGGTGTCCTCGGACTCACTAATTGTTTTAACTTCTTATCTTTATAGGCCATGGGAAATGGTCATAAATCATTAAAAAATTATTTTGAAATAAAAAGACAACAAATATTAGTTTTTATTATTCTTTTTTATTTTCAAATCATTTTTAAAATTGGTGCAGTATGACAAATTTCTACGTTTGTTACCGCTCGTAAAGAGCGTCCCTGCAGCCGCCGGATAAATTTATGAATGAACCCGCAGGAAATTATGAATGAATAAGTAGTTCCTTGGTGGTATGTATTCCTCCGCTGTACATCGAAAGCGGATTGGCCTAAGATATTAACTGACGTATCGCTTTACACAGAGCGCGTGACACACTGCTGTCATCGAAACATTAACGCAATGGTTCTAAAGAGATTCAAATAAGGCAATGCATTTGTAATGTAAACATGATATTATGAAAGGTAAACAGGTTACATGACAAATTCCTAATAAAACACTTGTAAACGTACTGAATATGGTGATCGATCATCAGTGTTTATAATCTATACTATGCCCGTCAGCACAATATTGTTGATAAGTATGTTCTTTATCCAAAATCTCCCTGGATTTATTTGACGTCCTATAGTCTTATGCTTTTAATTTTAATACATACGCGACGAGTGTAGCAAGCTAACTAGGAGGTGTTTTCCCTTCCACAGCACATGCACTTACATCCGGTGAGTTCACGTGTTTAACCTAATTTGCCAGTTTCAAAGTTCTTACCAGTTGAAAGGCCAGCTTCGAATATGGATGACTTTTAATGACTTTAGTGACGTGACTTTCAGTTCAAATTTTGGTACGTGATCGGAAATGGTAGTATGTCTCGAAAATTTAAGTATACTATTAAATGGGATCGTTGTTACTTGAAATGACCAAGTATTTTTAACAATAAATATTTTCCCCTTTAATTTATCTAAAAAAGAACCAAATATATACAGAAAATTACGAGAAATACGTCTTGAAAGTGGGGATTACTTCATAGCTGTCGGCCGACACTCGTGCTTCAGACACAATTTATTAAAATAATGGGACAAATGATGGGTTCTTATAATTAAATTCTGAAAATATATTCATTTCTGAACACATTCATATGAAAGACATGTCCGGATTCGGTTTGGGGTGCGATTCTGTCAGTTGAGAAAACGGCAGGTGAGGCTCCTATTGCGGGGTTTGGCTCACATCTGTCGGCCGACATTCGTGCTTCAGACACAAATTATTAAATAATAGGACAAATGACGGGTTCTAATATTTCAATTCTGAAAATATATTCATTTCTGAACACATTCATATGAAAGATCTGTCCAAAATCGATGTCAGATGCGATTCTGTCAATTAAGAAATCAGCAGGTGTTGCCTTTGTTTTGTTTTGTTTTTCGTATGATGATTATCTCCCTTGTTTACACTGTCTCTTGCATGTATTCGAATAAAAATAAAGTGATTTTACTGTTTTATTGATTGATATTCATTTCAATGTAGGGAAATTAAAAAAAAAAAAAAAAAAAAAAAAAAAAAAAACTATCAACGTAAATTAGTAACATATGCAAAAATGTTCTTAAAAATTCCTGTAGATCATCTGTTTAATTAGGGTGGAGTTTCAACTGTTTCAATTATTTTGCAATATCTAATAGCAATTAAAATCTATGTAAAAAATTGGCTTCATTTAACATTTAAATTTTAATCAAATAAAATTATTTTCCATGGGAAATATTTCTCCAAATTTGATACACAGGAAAGTTATATAATTTTTTTTTCAGTGGTGTCATGTGCTGATTTTGAATTTTTATTAAAATAATGAATTCAAAATCAGCACATGACAACAAGTTGCCATGTGCTGATTTTGAATGCTGTATTTAAATAAAAGGTCTGTTTTACTGAGTGTAACAGTTTAATCTGTAGTTTATTTTTTTCACAGATCAAGTGCTGCTGATATACTTTTTCGCAGCTAAGGAGCAGAGTAAAGTCAAGATTTTTTCACTATCAAACATATTTAGAGATGGGGAGGAATTCGAAACTGTAGAGCCCAAAGAAAAACAACACATCCACAACAAAATGACCAACTTTCTCACACAAAAACTGTCCAGAATGAGATTCAAACCTGTACAGTAAGAGGCCATATCCCTACCAACATTTCAGAGGTTATGCTGGACAGATGCCAGTGTAATGCACAAAAATATTTATGCATTAATATGTCAAGTTAACATTTATTTTCCTTAAAGTAATGATAATTTTAATATGCAAGCAATACATCTTTATTAACATTACTGTGTGTTGACCATGTAGTGTTATCTGCAATAAAAAAGCCCAAACATAGTCATTAATATTCAATGTAAGTACTAATATTTTTAGCATAGCAATAGCATTAATGATTTTAATCTACAAATAAAAAATCTATGAATAATCTGAAAATATAATGTTGGCAAATCTGTATATAAAATTTGAAATATGCATCTCACCTGTCAATAAATATAAAAAGGTTATCTTCAAATAAAATGAACTAAAAAGTAACTTGTAGGAATAAATAATCTGAAACTAAACTGTATAGGTATTGGTAATCTTAAAATCATCTGAAATAAATACATTATACATGTATGATGTATCATAAAATCATATGACAATAAACTACATATATTCTGTATTCTTGAAAATAAACAAAAAAAATTAATTAAAACAGAATAATTTAATGTTACCAGTATAACATCATTCACCACACAAGAATGGTACTGTGGGAGGACTGTTTGAACTGGCTATGATGTGTGCAGCAATGATCCATGATTTAAAGTTTGGCTAAAATTCAAATACAGTAGAAGATATTTACATAGATTCTTGCACAATAAAAGTGAATGGGTTATACTGTGATAAATTCATAAAAAGCTCAAATACATGTACATGTATCAACTTTAAAAATATGAAATGTTTGAACAGTAAATCTAATACATGTAGTACAAGAATCTTTGTGATCCATTTCTGAATTTTCTGTGTTGTCAAGTATGTTTTCTGCTGGTACATCCATACTTGCTGTGGTTACTGTAGAGAGAAAACATTCAAAATTAGCATTAATGTTATAAAAACTATGGTATTTGTAGCTGTGGAATCATCAGCAACAGTAGCAGTAGTGATAGCTGAAGGATCTAGAATTGCATTAATTACAAGCTTTTTGCAATTTGTGCATTTGCAACCTAGACCACAATATCTGCCAACATCATCTCCTGTGATACTGCTTTGTTTCTGAATAACTAAACTGAACTTTGGAATTTAAAATCTATCTCCAACCCTTGAAGTGGCAAAACTGTTCAAATTTCTTAAAACAAAAGAAAGTAATTTACAGTTGAAAACATTTTATGTAATTTTCTATATCATGACTTCTCCTCTTCTGCAAACTTTCTGAAATTTAACAAACTACATGTATAATTATGCTCCTTCAGCCTCCTTGCCAGCCAGTGTACCTGTAAAATATGTGATACAACTGTAAGCTTCTGATCTGAAACATTAAAAACACATTGTTTTAAAATTTGCATTCACTGCAGCAGTTAAATCAACGCCAGATAATTGTTGTTCAGATGGTTTTCTAGCAAACTGTCCCTCTTGTGACTCTAAATGTAATGAAAGTGTAAAAAAAATCCAATATTAGCTGATTTCTGAGTCACATAGTGACTACATGTGGCCAGCAGGGCGATCTGGATATTTGATTTTCGTGGCATTTTTTCTACAAAATTGAACTAAAATTAAACAAAAATGTTTAAAGATTATATTAAAAACACACCAACAAATATCTAGAGTAAAAAAAAAAAAACAAATTAGAAGATGTCTAGACGCAATAAATAGCACGTTTTGTTTTCCAAATCATCGGCACACAGGGTCAACTTGACAGTCTTCCTGTGCAATTGATGGTTTCTATCTGGTATCAAAATGACCGGTGTTCGAAATGCTACCGATTACGACTATACTTTTTAACCCAATTGGTGTGGAATGCGATTCTGTCAATTCGATTTACCGGGCATAAACTCCGAATGAACCGCCCACTTGATTTTGACCTTTCACGATACCGCAGTTTATGTCTATGATTTCAGCATTTAATTAGTTATAAGGAGTGTTTAATTGTTGTGATCGACTAGAAAAATCAATTTTCTATCAAACGGATACAAAGTTAAAAACACCATTTAATTAATGATTTATTGCGTCAACCCTAAAATGCAAATTCTTCGAGGTGACGACAAAGCGCCATCTTCCGACCAAATTTGAATTACTCCCCTTGAACGGCCCTGAACATTAAACCGCGGGTTTAACGGAAAAAATCGAAGATGGCCTTTCAAATGTACGTTGCTTTGGGATTGTGATATGGACAGTTTTTGAGTTCAAATAAGTTTTGGTATCAAATCGCTTTCAAATAAGAAAATCTCACAAAACATGCTAGCAAATCAAATGAAGACATTATCGAGATGTATTATGCAAAGCAAAACTGTTATTTACCAAAGAAAAATATTTGGCGGGTATTCCTAGCTGAACTAGGAGATACTAACCCTCCGAAAGGACCGGATTTCCCTAGTGGAAATTTAGAAAACTTGCCATTTTTCAGACTTATTGCTTTGTATTTTTGAATGTTATTTCAACATTTTCTTTTTGATTGTTTCCATATTAGGCAATATTGTTTGTTTTCTTTTTTAGACCACATTGTTCTACTGTGCTGCAGAAATGAGGGGTTGGTTTCCTTATGTCGCAATTGCTGTCATTGCTGGATGTATAACGTTGTTATTTTTGCACCACCACAGTAAAGGTAATATTGGAAATGAAATCATTTCAAACGACGATTATTCAAAACATTGAACATTTTTGAGGACCACAGAAAACTGCAAGAGGGTCTTAAAACATGGGAACCCAAACTGTTATCTGTAGACAAGACAAAAACTTTAAAAGGTCTAAATGCCGGGATGTTGACAAGAATACAACCTGTGTCCACCGATCTTGACAAAGCAGAACAGGATAACGCTGATAAATGTATAAAAAATCAGCCAAAAGATTTTAAAGAGGGACATGGGAAATTCTGGACCGGAGATACCCAATTTGTGCGTCATACACATCACAAGTACTTGAATAATAAAAGTATTATCTTGGATGTTGGTGGGAATATAGGGGAAGATGCCGAGGCAATGCTCAAGGCTTATAACCCAAAACTATATATAATACTAGAACCTGTTGAAGTTTATTACAAAAAACTTGTCAATATGTTTGAAAACAACAAAGAGGTTATTTTGTATCAGATTGGACTTGCAAAAGAAAATGGGGAATTCAAAGTGGAAATTAAAGGCGGTGCAACATCGGTTTTTCTTAAAAAGAAGGGTACAGGTGGCGTACCGTTAAAAACTGTTAACGCGACAAACTTTTTTATCAACATAGGACTTGGCTTTTATGATGTAGATTTAATCACGGTGAATTGTGAGGGTTGTGAATTTGATGTGCTAGAAGCTCTCACTTCCTCAACGCTGATAAATCACTTCAAACATGTTCAATTTGCTACTCATATGGGGTTACCAGGTCTAAAAAATGCAGTATCTATATATTGTAAAATCCAAGAACTTTTAGCACGAACGCATATTATGACATACCAATACAAGTTTACCTGGGAATCTTGGGCACGAAAAGATCAATTGAAATAAACAATATTCAAGTATTTGGCGTCAAGTTTGTTTTTATTATACTTAATTCAGCTTGATGTGGAACGCAATGGTTCTCGATCTGCGAAATGATATAGACCCAACAAATGAATCTGTATTTGTGATCATTAAGCCCGCCTCATAGCTGTTCACCCAGTCAGTTATATTTACTTATATAATTGTCGTAAGAACAAGATTGAGGGAGAATCTAAAACATCCTAATAAGGCTCAGGACTTCGACAAGAAACGCATACACTTTCTTACAGTAAAATCTGTGAATGATATTATCCTAATCTACACGTCGATGGACACTTTGTTCCATAGGCCTAATTAATTATAATTCATTTTATGTTTAAGAACCACAGAGAGATAAAGAAAGTATCCATAATAATATTTTAATATTTCTAAGTTTGATGCCCAATTTATAGGAATGATGTAAATCGAAGCGACCGAATTTCCACTGCGTGATGAAAATACTACATGGTTTGACATACTGATAGTACAATAGCATGATATAAATTACAGGTTAATTAAATGAATAAGCCCAATCAAAGTGAAATATTAAGTTCTTTTTCCTGTCTCAGCACCAAGGTTACTTCTTTATTAATTCATTTATCAAAAACTGCAATTTATTGCCTTATTATAATTCAAACCATTTTTAAGTTTTATATGGACAAGGTTGGGTCCGAATCCTAATGCAATCAAAAACAAACATACTAATCCATGTCCGAATCACAATCCAGAAGCAAAGACAAGTTATGTTAGACACGTGGACTTCCACAGGGAAGTGAGGCTGGGTGTTCCGGAAGAGTAAACTCCTCCTGTTAAGCTAGCTACAACCGCCACGTGTGTAATCAAAATTGTGTGAAAGTCATCAAACTTATCAACAATACTGTGATGACGGCCATAAAACGTTTTGAGGTACTACATTAAATCGATTAGTATAAAGTTAAACTTAAGATTTATTTAACCCACTTGATACTGAAAATGCCGCACTATATCCGTTCCTCCTCTATCTAAAATAGAACAACAAGTTACATAATTTCTTTTCATATTTTTAAATAAATTATAATGTTAATACAAATGTTTTTTTAGATGTTATGTAGATAAAAACGAAAATATGCACTTTGGTTTTGTATTTGAAACTGAATACGAAGCAGGCAGTTTACAAGATTCCAATGTGTTCAAATGCGTCTTGACAGTCTTTCCTAGATAATGTTTTTATTGGTTGAGCCCCTATTACTTTGATGGTGCATTGTGAGGTTTTACTTTCAAGATTTAATGTTTAAACGTGTTTTTGACATCTTATTTATCCCATTGTCCTCTAGTTTTTATGAATTGAAAAACAACCATCGTCTGAAGTTTTTTTGTGATTTTCCTTTGTAAAGTCACCAGTCAGCTTATTACTTTTCCTAAAAAATTATTGTTTATTTTCTAAAACATAATGTTTGAAACAATTTAAAAATTGTGACTACGCCTCAATTACTGTAAAATAAGAAGTATGGTTGAAGACAATCCACTTATTACTTATTACCTAAGCTAAATCTGGTTAAAAACATTTCGTTCTTTGGATATTTTCCCAACCCCTTGAAAAATTTTGGTTTCACAATTTTAGTCAAAGTACTACTGATAAGGAGTTATATTCCAAAACGACCGTCTAAAAAATAAAATTAAGGCTTGTATAATATGTAAATGAAACAGAACGTTGGGCAAATATTATTTTTTATAACATATTACATGTAATAAAATTTGGTAATTTGAACTATTTTCAACTGAGTATACATGTTCAAAACGCAATACTGAAGTTCGATTGTTTACTTTGGACCTCGATGTCTCTGCCCCCCCCCCCCACCCCCGCTTAGGGCATCGATCACAGGCACTAGCCACTACGGTTTTTATCAATAAAATCATAAAATCACACATGCTTTGATATCTGATATGGTTAAGACTTCCTTTTGTACCCTCCACTGGTGAAAATTTATTTTTGGCTGATGTTCACATAAATGTTCAAAATGGCTTGATTCTGTCATTTTTAGGCTTTTTGAGTCAAAATTAAAATATTAGTGATAGGTACAAATGGAAGTTCCTCTTACCCAAGACAACTCGTACCCGACCCGAGACAATAATAATCTTATACCTATGCATTTTTTTACATCAAGACAATTCGTACCCAACCTGAGACAACTCATACTCAGAAAAACAATTTAAGAAAATTAAGTTTTATTATTTTTTTAGTTCAAAACTTAGTATAAGATCTATAAGTATTAATTTTAACGTTTAAGCGCACAAATATCAAAGTTTACAGTTGTCCAACAGGAATAACTAATAACTTTGAAATAGTTAAATAACATCCATTAAAAGATAAAAAATGATTTTTAAAAATATTATGAGATCAAAAAGAAATTTTATCAGTTTATTTCCTTCCATTGTTTTCTTGGGTATGAGTTGTCTCAGGTTGGGTACAAATTGCCTTTGGGTACGTGGTGTACGAGATGTCTTGCGTACGAGTTATTGGTATGAGTTGTCTTGGTATGGATACGAGTTGACCTGAGTGCAAGTTGTCTTGGATACAAGTTGTCTTGATACCACTGGTCCCAATCCTCCAACATTTTTGGTCTCGGTTTTTACACCGATTTGGAGTTACCAAATCGTCCCACTATAAAAACCAAATCATTTGACTTTTAAATACAGACTTGTCCCACTTTTCCCCCCAGCACATCCCACTTTGTTAAAGCAGTATTTCGAGTTCAACATGACTCAGGACAGATCTTAGCATGAGAAGCAGTATTCCGAGTTCAACATGACTCAGGACAGATTTTAGGATGAGAAAGTTTGTCAAGTTCCCTTGCCAAAGGTAGATGGTTTTCTCCAGGGACTCCAGTTTCCTATGTCATGCCCCAACTGGCTACATTGGTATAAGTGAAAGAATCTTTACTGGGATGTAAAACTCCATCACTTATCTTATCTTGCTCAGTCTGTTTCAATCGCTGTAACTGTAAGTGTCCCCTATAGCGACCACATGTGGCCTGTCTACTCTTTTTCAAACGCTACAATGGTGTCTTTAGCATGCACGGAGACAAGAGACCTCGATTTTAAGCCTTATTCGAAAGACTACTTTAGTACTGAGCTTTTCACAACTCTTAGTAGTAAAGACAGGATATGAAAATCATCTCGGAAAATTTCCAAGTCCAGAGTGAATAGTGATGTGCCAATGATGGATTTAATTGACTATTGATCGAATTTGCCTACCATAGATTTTAAGTGCTTGATTAAATTATTGAATGATTGATGATCGGTTCCCTTTTTAATGAGAAGAATCTATAAACAGAAAACAAGAAATAACACAAGGATATGGCTGCTGCTCTTCCCAGTGGAAGGTTATCAATGGCTGGTCTCCTAGATCTAAGACTAGATGCAGGGTATGGTTATATTTTAATTTTTTCCAAGTTACGTACACATTGCACAAACTTCAAGCTAGATTAATTAAGCTGAAAATGCCAGTTCAAAACAAAACTTAATTTGACATCTGAAAGTCCATAATTTGTACATAATAATGAACAAATGTTCATTTCTAATGTGTTACAAAAACAATTATTTCTTATTTATAGTTCCGATCATCTATTATGAAAATCGAACTGATTCCCATCAAGTGCTATGAATGAGGTTCAAACCCAAAACCTTTTGACTCCGAAAGCCAGTGATAGTACCACTCTTCCATGTCTTCCCACCTAAGTCGACTCAAGTTGTGTAATAAATATTACATGCTTGATCACTCCAGTGACTCCATCTAGATTAGAGTATTACACCTCACTCTGTAGAGAATGAATTGCATTTTACTCTTGCAAGGGTTTCTATTCCACTAGTATCTCCAGTTTTCTTGTTCTTTGAGTGGAAACGAAGAGTGTTTAACATGTACTAGATGTACATATAGTCGTCTTAGCTGCTTAGCTGTCCATATTTAAAATTAATTCTCTACAGGCACTTAAAATATAAATCTATCAAAGTCAGTTTTAACTTCGATTGACTGGTTTTTGCTCTATTAACAGATTAATAACAAAATGTTCTTCTATGTAAACAGCGACATATGTCTCTGATGTAAACAAGAAAATTTGTTACAAACGCTTTTTCAAACAGAATTCCGCATTTTTTTTATCTAAGATTAATGTAATAACATAGGTAAGTGTTGATTGAAACTTTTTAATCCCAAAAACAAGTACGATTTGCGATTCTAACAAGAAAACTACCGCGAGTTCGACTTGCGGGCGTTTCGACCAAAAACATATTTATTCCACCCAGTAAATGTGCCGCGTCGTCCAATATGATCCTTATACCCAACGCATTTTGATTATAAACATATTCTAACCTTGTTTTAACCATAATATGGCGAATTTAAAAAATTAAAGGAATATTACAACGATGGTGGAACTATTATATGAGAACTAAACAGATCTGTAAATACTTGGTATGGGATGATGATGCCTTAAGATTCATGGACCCAGGGTGTAACCTCTTATTTTCGGATCAAAGTGCCTTAATATGTCTGTTATAATTTCTTCAGAAAGGGCCTTAAAATGTTGTGCGGTTTCACAGTAGATTCGAGATTACTCCGAATACTCCCAAGGTATCAACTTAATCAAGATTTTGAAAAATTATGTCTTGGTGTAAATAGCTGAAACACGACTTGTGAAACAATATGAAAGCAACCAACACTATTTCTCCACTATCCTATAACTGATAGCTGTGAATACACTCTCATTAATAAAACTCCACCAAAATGGTGGACGTAAAAACTGAGATATTGTTTAACAACTTATTAGAATATAATTGCGGCATAAATGCATAAAAGATATAGCATTGGTAGCATAGCAACAGCAATACTGAGCCACAAATAAAAATGAATACACACTATAACATTAATCAAACACAAACATACCAATACATGTCCAGATCACAATCCCAATGGAAATTAATCAAACATTGAAAACTTGTAAATGTATTGAACTTCCATTGGGGAATTAAGACCAGACGCTACAGACAAAAATCTTCTTTACATAAAGCGAAAAAATGTATCGTGTTGCCTCTACATTCTTTTATACCAAATATCTATAAATGGAAGAAAGACATTAATTTTAATCTAAAATCTCAACTAATCAACAGCCAATGCAATTGACAATAAAAAACACTAATGACTCGCCACATTTGAAGTTGTATGACAAATGTGACGACTCCAAAATTTCTATGGTCACCTATCATTTTCTATGCATCAATAAACTTGCATCTCCTGCATTTCACCATTTCTATATTATATAGAGCTTGTTGACACTACGGAAATTCATACAGTGAAACAAGCTGCTACAAATGATTTTTTGACGCAAGTATGATCATACTTATCAAAATTTACCCTGGATAAATTTGACGTCCCATAGTTCCATGTTCCCGTCATTCCAAATTATGATTACATACCGTGGTGGGTTATGCAAGCTAATCATTAAGTGCTTACCATTCGGAACACACTGCCTCACTAAACTTGTAATAATATTTTTATACAAACATTTACTCCATCGGCAACAAAAAATAAATTGAATTGTCTAAATTATTTTTTGACTTTCATATCCTTCACTCTTCTCGTGGTATTTATATGAAAAAATTAGAACATTTAGAAAGCTAATGGCCAAATCGGCTTTTAATTCATTTAGAAATCTGTGTGAAAACTTAAATAATTTTTGAATCATAATATCCAAACGTCACAAAATATATTATTTTTTCTTGAAAACAAACGTCAAAACATTACAAATGTCAACGATTCATTGTTGGTTAACTTTACCAAAACAATATGCAATCAAATAATGTTGTTTTAATCTGCAAGTGTTATCTCATCTTTTTTGGATTTCTATAACTTTATTTTAGGCAGTCACGAAATGACATTTGAGTGAAGGGACGAATTGTGTTTCTTGTATTTTAAAAATATAACAGTTTCATATTGTGAATTATTAGCAACAAAGTGTCTAAGATAGCCATTGGCTTTTAAAGGTCACCGGTCAGCAAAAACTGATTTGTAGTACTATTTTCTGAAGGAATATATAATAAAGAGTCGATTAAGCCAAAAATAATAATTTTTTATCGTTCCTGTCTTTTGTACAGGGTAAAAAGTTCTAAAACTGTGGAAACACGTTGTTATCCCCCTTTGGTAGTAAAAGGGGTCAAATCTGGAAGTGACGAAGAAGGTGCTATCCAAACTATCTTATTACTTAAGCTTGTAGAGTGAACTGGATTTATTGCCCAGATTAATCAGTAGTAAATTCTCATGTTTTTATATATTAATTTATTTTCAGTATTGGATAAGCAGAAAAAAAACATAAAAAATACACATAATACTAATAAATAAAAATATAATAAATAAAAATATAATAAATAAATAAATAAATAAAAATGCGGATAAATAAATAAATAGATACATAAATAAAGAACTATACTTTTGTTTGCTCTAAGTATATACTATTACTGATACTATTACAAAACAATTTTACAATTTTTTTTAAATTAATTAATTAATTATTTAATTAATTAATTAAATTGGACCTGATTAATTAATTATAATTTCATATAAGAAATAAGAACATTATTTGATTTAAAATGTTATTGATATTAATTTTCATTAACATTTAATAACATTTTGTGTGTATGTTTTCATTTATTAATTTGCATTATGCACACTTGTATAATGTATATAGGTGGGTATGAGTATGTGTACGTGTATTAGATGTATACCGAGGATTACATGTATACACAAGGTGTGTATATTTGTGCATACCAAGGATTACATATTTGTATGTGTGGATGATGGGCATGTATTATGGTTGTACATGTATATATGATGTATATGTAATGACATATATACACACACACACGCGCGCATGTATATATATATATATATATATATGTGTGTGTGTGTGGTGTGTGTGGGTGTGTGTGTATGTATTTGTGGATGATGGGCAAGTATAATGGTTGTTCATGTATATATGATGTGTTTTTATATTTGTAGTACTGTACATGAATGTATATTGGATATTTATAGGTGTGCTAATAATTTTTTTTACAATCTTTCCAATAAAGCCTTACTGCCTGTAATTAAGACTATTTTGAACAGGTCAGAAAAACCAAACAATCAGGTTTTGTTATGAGATATATTATGTGACTTGCAAGTATATTACTTTATTAGTTCAAATAAACAAAATATGTTTCATGATATTTTTCATTACATATAAAAAGCATTAATTACGAGTTACATAAAATTAATTTTAACTTCAATGCAAAATCCAAATTGTAGAAATTTAAGAAATATGCATGCACTATATGCTGTGTGAAGGTGTGAGTGAAAGATGTCAATGTGTTGTATTTTGTGTTAGGTTATATGTCTTTTTTTTGCAGGTGTCAATATTTATGTACATATTTAGTAAAAAAAAAAAATACATTTAATAACATTCCAATTATCTTTAAATCTTTACATTTCTTTTACTACGAAAATATAGCAAAAACGGGTTTAACAAATAAGTTCTTATTGTCTCAAAAATCAAATATTTCATCCTAAGAGTACTTTAACAATATCTTTATTCTTGTTAATACGTTTTTGTATGAAAATATATCGGAAATAATAAACTATAAAACGTATAGATAGATAAATATTACGGACATATATTTTCAGTAATCTATCGGCAACTCTGATCTTAAATGAGTTCTATTATTTTGGTGGTAATTATTGTCTAATTCCAAGTATCAAATCTTGGACCCTTCACGTCCTGGCGATACAAGAATCGCGTTCGCAATAAACATCTAAAAATTCATATCTAATTTAATTTCTCAAATTCACAAATACAACAGCAAAATCAAATATATGCCCATAGATTAAGATTTTGAATCGGCTCTGAAAGTACGTTATTGGGAAGAGGTACCCTGAAGCTGTGTTGGCCTACTATATATTCATGATATTCCATCACTTTGACGTTAGTGCTGATAAACGCAAAATTAAATTCTAAAGGCAGAGAAAAAAATCATAAACGCAGATGATTATTAAGGGAACGGAGTGGATGGTTTGGTTGGTTGGTTGAATGTTGCTTAACGTCGCATCAGCAATTTTTCAGCTATTCGCGACGAGAACTATTTAATTAATCTCTATGGATTAATTTATGAACAATTTTTGTGTATGCATGTGAAGTGCGAGTGTGTTGTATGGTCTGCCTTGTACTAGCGCGCACTCAGGGCGACTTTACCGTGCTAGCTCACAGAGTCAGTACGCCGCAGACAAGCGTACCACTCCCCCAGTCCATTATACTGATACCAGGTGAATCAGTAAAGGCCAACGGTAAGGAAAATTCACTTTCCCACATGTGGTCCGAGCGGGACTCGAACTCACAGCGGTGAGAGACCCTGGATTTGAAGACTGCCGTCTTATCCATTAGGCCACCGCGCCCTCGGAACGGAGTGGATGGACGTTTTTTGGTGAGTTAAAAAAATAATATTTAAATAAAACACATATTAAATAAAATGATAAAGTTAAAAGTAAGTTTATTCTGAGCTTATACGTTAATATTGTGGATAGTAACGAAAAACAAAAAAGCATACCATTCCATGTTGGGTTATCACAATCGAAAAATCGGAAACAATTGAAACTTTGAAAACTGGCAAATAATAATAATAATAATAAAAATCTTGGTTATATGTTTTGGTTGCGTGAAGCTATTTTGATTACAATATACTCTTTTCCCTCATGCAAAATAATTCCATCGCTAAATTTGGTAAAATCTATACTTGGTCCTTCGGTAGCTTTTCAACATCTTGAAAAAATTGCATTCCGAAACGAGCGTCTAGTTCTGTAAATTAAAACTAAAAGGATTTGTAATAATTCCATATTATACCAGTTTTAATTTTTACAGCACTAGACGGCCATTTTGGAAATCAATTCCTCATCAGTAGTGCTTGGACGAAAATTATGAAACCAAAATGTTTTGAAGATATTGAAAACTTACCCAAAGGACCAAAATATATTTTACCAAATTAAGCTAAGGAAATACTTTGCATGAGGGAGTATACCTTAGGTTTTAAATAAGACCCTAATCCATTGTAAGGTTACCTTCACATCTCAAAAAGTGTGCATGTTGATTTTTTAAGAAATTTTATGTTAAAAATGTTTGAAAAGGAATGAAATAACACATAACTATAATAGAACATAGTGAAGTATATAACATTGGTCATGCCAATTGCAGATTTGACGAGAAATATTATTTTTGTCCCATAATATTGAGTAATTGGTTATTATAGATGACTAATGGATGACAGAGTTACTTTCCTCATTTTAAGTATATTCGTATCTCCAAGATATCAATATTTTTTTCGAAAAAAAATCTATGGGATTAAAGATGACGATAAAATTTAAATCATCTAAAAGGCAATTTCAACAATTAATACCCAATCGCTATAGACTACGGAATCGGTAACTATTAAGTGAACTCCATCCTGAAGTTAGGCCAGGTTCTCCAGAAGGAAGGTTAAAGACTACCCCGTAAGCTAGCTACAACTGTTACGTATGAAATTCAAATTGAGATTGAACGAAACATGGGGCTACAAAAAATTTGTAGTCAAAGGTATCCTTTCTGTGCCTTTTTACACATTTTACACATTGGGCGACATTGAACGTGATTTCAAACGATGATCACAATTGAAACATGCGTTTTCCATATGATATTATTGGTAAATTATTTTACTGATATATTATGATCTTTTCAAGATGAAAAACCAACAACCTCTTATCTATAGTAATGAGATTTTAGACAAACACGAGTTTTACATTAAGGGGAACCAGTCATTTGCATACTAATTTGAATTGAACTTGCCTCGCCTCAAATATTTATTAATCTGTCGTAATTTTGAAGCACTTGAGAATCGTTTGAAATAAAATTTTCATCAGTAGTGCAAACTTAATATAAGTTCCAAAACGTACCACGGTTAAGAATTTTGATTTTTAAAACTTCAATATCTTTTTATTTCGGTGAATAAAACTTTGACATTATGAATATTATAATAATTTATCATAAATTATTATATTTTGGCCAAATTAGCTAGACTTCAGTATCCCTTTAAATCACTTCTAAATGAAACGAATTTGTATTTTTGTTATCACCCAGATATTATTGTAAGTAAATTTAATCAAATTTGAAAAGATAATTGAAATGTGAATTGTTAACGAACGACGGACGACGAACTATTAACCATCGTAAGGCTCAAGTGAGCTAAGAAATTAGTGTTAAAAGTCATTCAACAAAAAAATTTAAGTGATTGTTCTCAGGAAATGTGTTATTATGTACCATACAAAATATAACAATTTCAATTCAGTGGAATTCTAATTTGTCTGTTCTATAAAAAAGGGATAACTTGGTACTATGTGCCTAAAATTAAGTCATTTTCAAAACCTTTAAGTATCATGTATTTGTCTGCTGCTTAACCAAGAACAGCCTAGAAATCAAATAAAAATGGTTTATACATAGACTTAAAATGAATCAGTGTAGACGATTGTAAATGCCATAGGCCGTCATCACAGTATTGTTGATAAGTTTGATGTCTCTGTGTCCAGGATTGCCCTGGATATATTTGAAGTCTCATAGTACCATGTTCCTTTCACACAATTTTGATTACACACATGTCGGGTGTAGCTAGCTAAACAGGAGGTGCTTACCCTTTCGGAGAACCCGGCCTCACTTTCCTGGTAAAAGTTCATGTGTTCTAACCTAACTTGTCAGTTCCAAAGTTTTTACTTTGCTTCTGGTTTGTGATTCGGACATGGATTGGTATGTCTGTTTTTGATAATATGTATATGTAATATTAAATAATTATTTTGTTAAAAGACTTTCTGCGCAATGTAAATAAGGGAATGGTAACAAGATAAAAAAGATGAATAACCACAGATACAGTTCGGAAAATGATAAAATATGTGTGTCTCGGGTTTATAAACAATTTTTGTACTTCTACAGCATTACTCTGTGTAAGGAAATATTACAATTAAAAGAAGTATTTAATTTCATCCAGTGCAACGACTTTGTGTATATACTAGGCATATTGAAGTTTTAGGCAAATTTTCGGGCCTATCGTAAATCAACTAGTTAACAATTTCTGCAGACATACTGCCGGGGGCGAGCGGACGACTTTTAGGTGATTCACCTGTTATATTGATCAGCTAAGCATACAGCAATCTGATCTGTCAGTAGTAATATTGATCGAATATCCATCAAGATAAATCAGGATGTTTGTTAATTTACTTAGTTAAGTTTCTTATATTAATATACCACTGCATAACTAATTAACCCACTATAATCTAATTAGTCAAATATTTTTATATTAATGTAATATATACATAGCTATCAAGCATACTGTAATCGAATTGGTCAAATGATTTTCGTTTAAGAATGTGTGACAAATATCTGCATAACTAATTAGCATGATGCATTTTGATTGATAAAATGTTTCTGGAATATAATTTGTGGGATATAAATTGAATTTTGACGAATGTTTGGTAATATTACTGTGGCAGTCATAAAACGTTTTGGTTAATGTGGACACACGGTTAATTGTTTAGATAACTAATAAGCACACAGCAATCTGATTGGTAAGTTGTTTTGAATAACAAGCATAATAGTTTCCTTATAATTCTCAGACATTACATAAAGTTCCATTTCTTAATTCATGTATTAACTGCTGTAGCTGTAGGAAAACTCCTAATAAACGATCGAGGGGACAAATATTTTGATGGCATATAATGAGATATCAACTAATATGGATTTTTATCCGAAAACATCAGATTGGTTTATTTGAAAAGCACATTATTCAACCATGCAGAATGTATAACAACAGGTGTATTATAATGTTTTTTGTCAATTATACTATTATATTTCAGATCTCATTGTACCATGCTTTTTTCTTTCTTAATTTTGCTTTTAAAATGACGGATGTAAATAGCCATAGAAGTGGTGCTTACCTTTTCGGAGCACCCGGCTAACTTCCTTGTTGGAACTTCACGTGTTTGATTTAATTTTTCAGTTTTAATGTTTTCTTTGGTTTTGATTGTGATTTGAACATAAATTTGTATGTTTCTTTTTTATATTAATGATTTGTTTTACTTTCTCAGTACAGTCAACTACATTATTATCTTTTGTCTAAATCCGAAAATGGGTTTCTTTTAGAGATCCTTGACTTCTTTTAATTTAACGTCAGTAGAATTTTAAATTTCAAATTTGAATTTAACTAATTTTGACCTACTGTAAGTTCACTTCTACTTCAGTTTAACGTTGTCAAGTAAACTTGAGTATGAGCTTTTTTGATTGCCATAATATCTCTGACATATAAAAAAATCACGGTAACAGGGTTCATTATGTACATTTCTACACCCTAGGCTAAGGTTTTATATTTTGTCGCATCAATCCCTATTCTGGAAAAATGGTCTCGGCTTTCACGTTAAGAATTATTCGATTATCAGATACTTTCTCTTAACTGAAAAACTATGCAATTACTTTTTGAACTCTCTCTCTCTCTCTCTCTCTCTCTCTCTCTGCATCACTTCAAGTCAATTATTGTTTTTACGAATAGAACACCTGCCCTCACGACCCTTGAAGACTTTGTTTGCTATTTTCTGAAGTTTTTAATTCTTGACTGAATAATTAATATACAGCAAATACTTCCTATTATTCTTAAGTCTGATTATTATTTTGTTATCAGATCTTTTATTCATGATCTCTGAAAATTGAAGAGTGTGACAAAGTCACTGATCAATTTCAAAGCTAAACGGTCTTTTTGTTTTTGCATTCTTAGTTCTTTCAATAAGTGAATTGGATTGGATTAATAATGTTCTTTCAAAAACCTGTACTGTGTAACTAATTGATACTTCAGATGAAATTGAGATATATATTATATCAAAAACAAACGTACTCCATGT
Organism: Anadara kagoshimensis; assembly: GCA_021292105.1. Classification (NCBI taxonomy): domain Eukaryota; kingdom Metazoa; phylum Mollusca; class Bivalvia; order Arcoida; family Arcidae; genus Anadara; species Anadara kagoshimensis. The sequence goes on along the minus strand of CM037867.1, from coordinate 12,152,299 downwards.
CCAAATGAAAATCCAGAATCAAAGTAAAAACTTTTAAAGTGACAAATAAGGTAAAAATATTATAAGAAAATTGTAAAATATATTCATCAACTTTCATATAATTCTGGTAATTATATTTCAACCTTTGAAAGTTAAGGAAAACTTAGTGATGGAAAGATAGTAATACTGGGGACAGTCCACAATATTCCGTATTAGCATATAAGACAACCCATAGCTTTATACTTATATTGTCTAAACCTTTAACTTGCAAAAACACTAACGTTTCTGTCACCCTTCAAAACATAACATTACTATTTTAACTTCGATTTCATATTATCTGTGACGTGTGTACGTAGTCTCATGCCGCCAGATTTGTTTACCATAACTAGACTTTAAAGAGTTACGAGTTAATTCCCTTTTACCGTTAAACGCCGCATGTGTTTAAGTGCCCCAGTAGATTCACGATCAATGGTCCATGTACAAAGCTTATCAAGCGCTATATCATCAATTTCGTTGAAAGGTAAGAAGTCATTATAATTGTAGATGACGTAAAACACTCAAAATAGTACAGATAAAACAACATAAGTGTTTTTTTTTTAAAGAAATAAAATAAAAATACACTTGATGACACAAAAATGCTTAAACACTTATTATTTTTTATTTTTAAGGGTACGCTAGTTTATTCTTGGTTAAAAATTCTTCCCGATCGTTGTGATTTGGTAGTAGGGCTTAAAAATTATGTCATGAAAAACGTTGAAAGGAATGGAATAACACCCAAAAATGAAGAACTGTTCGAAAAACTAAAGAAATCACCCACGGCACCAGCGTTTTTAAACAACATTGAAATAACATCTGTTGATTTCATGCATAGACCTGATGTTAAGAAATTCATTGATACTGTGGAAGAAAAAATCTACCAGTACATATATCGATGGGGTGACGGACCTCTTAGATTTGCAGTAATAGAAATGTTTGCTGATGTGAAGTCTGTATATCGTATGAATATTGATTTACATAGAGATTATTTCCACGTATGTAAATGATAACTACTGTCTAGTGTATCCATATTTTTGTTAGCATTTTTTCGATGTTAATATATATTTATTTCTAAAACATTTTGACACCATTGGTCTAAGATATTGGCGTTTTATAAGCGCAAAGAGTCATTAGAAAAATCTAATCTAGAAAATATGTTTTTAATGAATGTAATCTTGGATTTGAGTGAAGGGAGGAATTGTGTTTATTGTATTTAAAAAAAGTAGCACCCGCCTCACTTCTCTGGTGGAAATTCACGTGTCTAACCTGGCTTGTTAGTTCGAACGGTTTTTCTTTGCTTCTAGATTGTGATTCGGACACGGATTAGTATGTTTGTTATTAACTCATATTACGAATTATTCAATTATTTTGTTAGGTTTCTTATATTTATATACCACTGCATAACTTATTAACACACTGTAATCTAATAGGTCAAATATTTTTATATTAATTTAATAGATATATGCATAGCTATCAAGCATACTGTAATTTAATTGTCAATTAAGAATTGACATCCTTTTTATTTAGGGACATTAAGTGATGACCCAGATTTAAAACTAGCAAATCGCAGTTCATTTAAGATTTGCTAGTTTTAAAATCTGGGTCATCACTTGATGTCCGGAATAAAAAGAAAGTCAATTCTTATATTTACAAATCGTTTGAGAAATGGTTATTTAAAGGGAAATATTTAGCATGTGTAAATACTTATACCTATTTAGGATTATTATTTTCTTGTAAATTTTCATTATATGCTATGACCGAAAAATTGGCGGAAAAAGGAAAACGGGTTTAACAGCAGTATTGTCAATGCTCTATAAGATCAAAGATTTAAAGTTTAAAACATTTTTTAAAATTTTTGATACAAAGGTATGCCCAGTTTTGTTTTATGGTGCTGAAATATGGGGTTTTCAGTCATATCCTTCTATAGAAAGTGTTCAGATATATGCATGTAAAAGATTTTTAAATACATCTTTACGCTCATGTAATCTAGCTGTATTAGGAGAATGTGGAAGGTATCCATTGTATATTTTAACAGTTAAACGTCTTCTTAGATACTGGGGGAAAATTCTTTCCATGTCAGATGATAGAATTGTCAAAAAAGCGTATACATGTATATCCGTATAAAAGTAGTTGAATTTAGAGCTACTATTTTATATTTACTATGTTTATGGTATTGTTTCTTTCACAAAATGTCACTGTTTCGTCGCTGTACTTGACTTGGTTATTAAGCGATGAACGTTTTGTCCAAGCTATCAAATAAATTTATAATTTGTATTTATCTAAGTTTGTACCATAAAATAACATAACTATGTCAGTGTCGAAGGATTGCAAGTTATAATGAAAGGTAAACAGGTTACATGACAAATTCCTAATAAAACACTTGTAAACGTACTGAATATGGTGATCGATTATCAGTGTTTATAATCTATACTATGCCCGTCAGCACAATATTGTTGATAAGTATGTTCTTTATCCAAAATCTCTCTGGATTTATTTGACGTCTTATAGTCTTATGCTTTTAATTTTAATACATACGCGACGAGTGTAGGAAGCAAACTGAGGTGTTTTCCCTTCCATAGCACATGCACTTACATCCGGATGAGTTCACGTGTTTAACCTAATTTGCCAGTTTCAAAGTTCTTACGTTGCTTTGGGATTGTGATATGGACATAGTCGAGTTGACACTCCCATATGTTCAATACTTGAACCTAGAAATGTTTTTTCCTATGAATTTCTTTGCTGTTTTGTATTACTTAGGGTCCCTAGAGTAACATTAGTTTAGTTGCCCTGCAGGCAACATTTGGCAAATTGCATAATTTGCATATATCCAAGATGGCTGCCTGACACCATATTGAAAATTTATCTTTCGTAGGAATTGTTCTATAATAGCTTGTAAATGCCGTTTTATATGTTTTCAGGGATAGGAAACTCATTTTCGTTGTTGATCTTAACATATACCGAAATTTGAACGTATATTTAACAATTTGGACCAGACAAGGGAAGGAGTAACAGGGTTTTTATTATTAGATGCAACTCAGTATATCACATTCGATACTGCGTAACTTAGCCACACATTTTGATTTAAATGTCATAAATGAAGCCCGACAATTCCCTTTAATAACAAATCTAAAATATGATCGATCTTAGTGATTACAGCTTTACTAAATTTAACGAAAAGGCAAGTTCCACTTTGTCAAGGTTTCTTTTAAGCGTGTATCCGACGGAGAAGTTTTCAGAGCCTAATTATTTCCATCAGAGTTAATTCAGTCACCTGTTACCATGAATGGAAACCAAACTACATTCCTACATTTATCAAACTAAATCATAAGTTTGGCAGTGAATTGATTCAAATTTTACATGAACATTGATAAATTACTTCAAACTGATAGGTATTATCGCCCGATAATGCAGCAACCGTCCACAAATTGATGGTTTTGAGTACAAGTCATATTTTTTGTTAATGTTTTGTTTTATGATAGTTTTGATATTTTGATCTACTATTTCCACTCCAAAGGAGGCTATGAGACACACGCTATGTCTACAGAATTCCAGGTCCATGAATTTGGTATATGCACAGTCCAGTCTAGAATTGACTGACTAATAGTGTCTCAACTTATCCATGTTACCATTGAGCAACATCTCAACATCTAGATCCGACAGTGTTGTTTCACTTATAAATTATACTGGGTTGCAGAAAGTAATACCCCTGCACTGCCTACCACCAAAATGATTTGTAACTTGATAAACACATCCAACAAATGAGTTTGTTGGATGCTGGACATGTGCAATATACTCGTTATCTTACTCGGTATCTTTATAAACGCATGAGTGTCCCGTCGAAGATATGGCAGATCTTGCATGTCGACACTATGGTGTTTATGAGGATGCTCTCTTAGCTGACCAGTTTATATAACAAACTGCTATCAATTTTGAAAAAGAAGCCTTTAAAACTAGACTCGTTAGTGTGATCCTTTAAGTTGGTAGATTGGTGCGTCTCAAAAGTCATAGAACGTCTCTGATCAATTTAAATGAAGATATTCTGAGTGTGAAACAAGTCATGACTCAAAGAACAGTTCAATCCTCGGTATTCCTTGGATATATATATAACCAAACGCTATTGCTAATACAAACTCCCTCTAAATGAAAACAGGTCATAAGCTTTAAGCCAGTCGCTTGCCAAATTGCTTCTAATTTGTCATTGTAGTGGATTCAGTTGTACATGTAATTGATGAGATGATGGAATACGAGTACATATCATATCCAGTCTACCTGATGCATTTTATAATGACATCATTAGCTCTATAAAGACAACAATTTTCAAAGTGACGCGGTCAAGATGCAAAAACAAAGTCAGTCATTGATCTTAAAAACATGTTTCTTTTGTTACCATGGAGAGCAAGGGTAGTTTGAGCTTACTTTCTGCTTGCATTTGAAATGGTTTCTGTTATGTTTTCCCTTGTGGATGAAAATGGTTGTCATTAAAAAGACATGAAGTCAGCTCTAGACAAACGGCTTTGTGTAGTTCATCAAAAACTCTCTAGCACAAATCACAATGATTTACAGATTTGTACCGCATTGCATGCATGAAAACATGACGATAACCCATCAGATTTCATAGCATCAATCCAAAAAGGTCACATTGCTATCCAGACACTTCAAAGAAAATCTTGTTTTTCGACAAATAGCATCTCATATCTCCTACGTTCCATGACAGAGGAAACAACACAGGAAAATGTATGCAATTGTGGATTCGGCCATGATGAATCCGGCATAACTATGGTATCGTATGTTCTCCAGGCTGCACAAACAGGTCATGATATCATTTGTGTGCTGATTGACGACACAGGTGTTTTTGTTTTGATAGTGTATTAGGTATATAAGCATGCATACAATTCGATGACGATGTACAGATTGAGTGATGTGATAAAACAGTTTTGAACCTCAAAGCAACTTGCTATGATCTTGGTTTAAGATGTCTTGAACTGCCAATCATGCATACTCTAAGTGTCATGATCTTGGTTTGAGATGTCTTGAACTGCCAGGAATGCATGTTCTAAGTGCCATGGTTTTGGTTTGAGATGTCTTGAACTGCCAGACGAATATATTCTAAGTGTCATGGACTTGGTTTGAGAAATCTTGAACTGCCATGCATGCATAATATCATGGTTTTGGTTCAAGATGTCTTGAACTGCCAGGCATAAATGTTCTTAGGGACATGGTCTTCGTTCTACATGTCTTGAGCTGCTAGGCATACATGTTCTTAGTCGTTGTGATAAACCTTCCTATCTCTTTAGAAAAGGAAAACTATCAGCATTACAAAGTCTTCTTCCTCCTCATTTAGTTATTTAGTTGATGTTTTTGGTTAACACAGATCACAAATAACTTGGTGGGATCTGAACTATTCTTTGTTGTTCTGAGTGACCAGCCAGCAGGAAAAGCTGTGGCATTTCCTCGCTACAGTCTCTTCATAAAGAACATCAAAGCCTAATAGTTATGACTTTGTTTCCAACATCATGTTCTGTTGTCTCACCTTTAGTTAATGCTGTGGAAGGGAACCGACAGCAAAGATCTTCCTTAAGAGTGTAAGGTGATAACCGACTTCGGATTGAAATTCAATGACTAATTTTCATTACAGGTATTAGCTAAAGGAGACCCCCGGTACCATCAGAACTTTTTATGTCATGTTATGTCAATGTAAGGCTCAAAATCATAAGTACAACACACAAGGATATGTTTGCCTTAAGGAAATATGTCCTGTCCATAATTTTGTAACTGTTCTAGAGATAGGGAGTGTTACAAGTTTCACACCAAATTAGGTTACCCATTGTTATCCCAGGATGAATAGTTATTTGACACATATGATCGGTTATTATAGAAATGATGGTCCGTCGGCCATCTTGAATTTATAGCCGATTGTGCGAGTTAAGTGTATCCTATGTAAAAACTAACACCAGAAATAAGTTTCTCATATCTGAAAACATCTAAATGGATATATTACAAGCTATTGGAAGATATTTTATATCGCAGTATGTTCTTTAATTTGGCGTTTTGGCGGCCATTTTGGATTTATGTATATTGTGCAAGTTGCCCAAGTTTGCCGGAAGGGCAACTAAGTTAGTTTTGTTCAAGGACCCATGAGAAAAACACAACAGCAAAAAAACTTTATAGGAATGAACATTTCTAGGTTCATAAAATGCCTTCTCGACTAACATGGATTGGTATGTTTTTGATTTCAAATAATTGGTATCAAATCGCTTTCAAATAAGAAAATCTCACAAAACACGCTAGCAAATCAAATCGAGATGTATTATGCAAAGCAAAACTGCTATTTACCAAAGAAAAATATTTGGCGGGTATACCTAGCTGAACTAGGAGATATTAACCCTTCCGAAAGGACGGGATTTACCTGGTGGAAATTTACAAAACTTGCCATTTTTCAGAGTTATTGCTTTGTATTTTGAATGTTATTTCAACATTTTCTTTTTGATTGTATTCATATTAAGCAACATTGTTTGTTTTCTTTTCCAGACCACATTGTTCAACTGTGCTGCAGAAATGAGGGGTTGGTTTCCTTATGTCGCCATTGCTGTCATTGCTGGATGTATAACGTTGTTATTTTTGCACTGCCACAGTAAAGGTATTATTGGAAATAAAATCATTTCAACAACTTTAAAAGGTCTAAATACCGGGATGTTGACAAGAATACAACCTGTGTCCACCGATCTTGACAAAGCAGAACAGGATAACGCTGATAAATGTATAAAAAATCAGTCAAAAGATTTTAAAGAGGGACATGGGAAATTCTGGACCGGAGATACCCAATTTGTGCGTCATACACATCATAAGTACTTGAATAATAAAAGTATTATGTTGGATGTTGGTGGGAATATAGGGAGAGATGCCGAAGCAATGTTCAAGGCTTATAACCCAAAACTATATATAATACTAGAATCTGTTGAAGTTTATTTCAAAAAACTTGTCAATATGTTTGAAAACAACAAAGAGGTTATTTTGTATCAGATTGGACTTGCAAAAGAAAATGGGGAATTCAATGTGGAAATTAAAGGCGGTGCAACATCGGTTTTTCTTAAAAAGAAGGGTAAAGGTGGCGTACCGTTAAAAACTGTTAACGCTACAAACTTTTTTATCAACATAGGACTTGGCTTTTATGATATAGATTTAATCACGGTGAATTGTGAGGGTTGTGAATTTGATGTGCTAGAAGCTCTCACTTCCTCAACGCTGATAAATCACTTCAAACATGTTCAATTTGCTACTCATATCGGGTTACCAGGTCTAAAAAATGCAGTATCTAGATATTGTAAAATCCAAGAACTTTTAGCGCGAACGCATTTTATGACATACCAGTACAAATTTACCTGGGAAACATGGGCACGAAAAGATCAATCAAAATAAATTATATTCAACAAGAATAGTTCGTCATGTTTCTTTTAATCATATCTAATTCGTCTTGGCGTGGAGCGGAAGAGTTCTCGATTCGCGAGAAACTAAATCTCGACTTAGGAGTAGATTAATTCTGTTGTACGTCTTTATGAAGTAGACAGTTCTAGATGGAAGAAGAAAATAGAGCATCCATAGAAGAACACTGAGCTTGGACAAGAAACTGGAAAAAATAAAAAAAAAACCCAGTTAGATCCAATCGACTGGTATTTAAACTTAATTTGTCACTCTGTTCCGTAATGTCATACCACAACGGTAGTATGCAGATAGTAAAATGCTCTCTTCGTATTTATGAAGTAGTGGGGTTGAACCCTGACCCGGGACCTAACCAGGTGGTGAGTATTCTGTCGCTAGCACTCGGGATTTAAAAATAAACGTCACGGGATACTTCGGAAGTGACCTAATATTAAAAACCGAAGCCAAGTTTCACGCCAGGCGTGATAAATTAAAGACCCTTCCCTGCACACTGCCGTGAAAACACTTCGCCTTTAGCTGATGATGTCTAACTATAAGTAACATATTCTTGACTGGAAAATAAAACCCTATTTAATTTAATCAATACCCCAAATCAAATTTATTCAGTTTTGAAACAGTGGTCACAATGACTTGTGTTATTACGTTGTTTTTTTACTGTGGTAGTTTTTCCCTTAGCTTGAATTTGCGTACATGTTTGCCAGCAAGAAACCTTTGTATAGTGCCAAGAGACCTTCATTCTCCCCTGAGGATATGTCCCAAATATCATGCAAATGTTCAATGGGTAATTACAGTAATTGTAGGGAACATAAACAACTTCAGCAGTTAGGCCCAAAAGATATTGGCAGATTAATTATAAATTGTTCTAAAATGCTATATCTATATCTTAGGTCTTGTTACTTTATAATTATTAACAGCTCAAACAGTGAAAAAGAGTACAATAGTATTAAAAACCTAGCTCATGTTTGTATTCTTATACATAAAAAATACATACTAATCCATGTCCGAATCACAATCCAGAAGCAAAGTAAAAACTTTGGAACTGACAAGTCAGGTTAGACACGTCAACTTCCACCAGGGAAGTGAAGCTGGATGCTCCGGAAGGGAGGACACCTCCTGTTTAGCTAGCTACATCCACCACGTGTGTAATTAAAATTGTTTGAAAGGAACATAGAACTATGGGACGTTAAATATATAGGGCAATCCTGGACACAGAGACATCTGTGACTTTTACCTATAATCACCTTCAACCTTCATCTTTATATCATAGCGATCGTTCTGTTATTACCTACACTATTTTAAATTAAATGCCTGTACAAAACAAAAGATTTATGTTTTTCATAAAATTATTCTTTTTGTATTTTATACCTCTGTGACCCTTATTCTTGAACCCATAGTTTTCATCTATGTAGTAAAATATTCTAATATTGATGCCTATCAAAAAGTGTATCGTTTTTCAGATAATAAACCTTTTGGTTTTTTTGATGTCCCTGTGATATGGTTTGATCAGTATTGCTGTGAAAATGGTCAACAGGTTGTGCTTAATAGATTCTAAATTAATTGAAAATCGATCCTGGAATTTTGACATGTAGTTTGGTCAAGGTCCGTGTATAACAAATCAAAAAAGTATATGTTTTCAGTCAATTTGTAAAGTGTAGATATATCTCAAAAACATTACTTACCGTTTAAGATTTTAAGATGTTATCGTCATTACAAGGACATCTGTATTGGATTTCAAATTAGTTTGTCATTCAAAATCGATCAGTTTTTTCAAGTATAAACCTACATTTATTTCATGGGGCACAAGTAATTATGTTACAGTTGACAACAGAAAATATATACAGTAAGTACGAAAACATATAGTAAGTTCTTTAATAATACTGTGGTATATTTATATTATTTATATTTCCAATTGAAAAGTTTTTTTAATTTATCTATAAGATTTAACATATAATATTTATTATTTTAATATTAATTTCCTCATTTGAAATTTGAATTAAAAGCTTCAATTCCCCGAATCTCAGTTATTATAACAACTACGATGGCAATCTGATTTTTTTAACTGAAAATTTATACAGTAACTACGAAAATATATGGTAAGTTCTTTATGATACTGTAGTATATATTTATATTATTTATATTTCCAATTGAAGAGTTTGTTAATTTATCTTTAAGATTTAACATCTAATATTTATCATTTTAATATTAATTTCCCCATTCGAAATTTGAATTAAAAGCTTAAATTCCCCGAAACTCGGGTATTTGGAAACTACGATGGCAATCTGATTTTTTACTTCATTTTATTAAGGAAGAAAATAAGGAAATTTGCTAAATTATTTAAAGGTGTTACATATTCAGATTTAGCGCATCCAAATTAATTATTCCAAATGTTTCGGACGGTTATGTTCATCAAAAATGTGATTTTGTACAGTTTATACGTTTTTTTTTACTTTAATGATCAAAATCCAACTTATTTTTATTTCTCTATCTCTGGGTTTGAAATAAAATGATATTCATTATTCATGAAAATGGTCAACAGGTGGTGCTTCATAGATTTTGAAGTTATCGAAAATCGATCCTGGAATTTTGTTATGTTGTTTGGTCAAGGTCCGTGTATAACAAATAAAAAAAATAATTTTTCCAGTAGATTTTTTCAGTCGATTTGTAAAGTATAATTGTGTCTTAAAAGAAAGATACTTAACGTTGATTTTTTTAAGATGTTATCGCTGTCGTCACAGGGACATCTGTATTGGATTTCAAATTAGCTTGTCATTCAAAATCTATCAGTTGCCTATTTATGATCAGTTTTTTTCAAGTATAAACCTACATTTATTTCATGGGACACAAGTTTTTATGTTACAGTTGACAACAGAAAATATATACAGTAAGTACGAAAACATATAGTAAGTTCTTTAATAGAACTGTAGTATATATTTATATTATTTATATTTCCAATTGAAAAGTTTGTTAATTCATCTATAGGATCCGGAGCACCCGGCCTCACTTTCCTGGTGAAAGTTCACGTGTCTAACCTAACTTGTCAGTTCCAAAGGTTTTACTTTGCTTCTAGATTGTGATTCGGACATGGAATAGATCTTTTTATTTAACGTCTCATATTTATTATTTAAATATATTTTGGTCCTTTGTGTAGCTTTTCAACATCTTCAAAATAATTTTGGTTTCATAATTTAGGTCCAAGCACTACTGATGAGGGCTTGTATTCCGAAACGGCCGTCTAGCGCTGTAAATATAAAACTGGTATAATATGTAATTAAATACAGGTTTAGTTTTAGTTTTCATTTTTGGTAAATTTTAGAACATACAGGGTCAATGCATCTACTTATGCCTAATTTGCGAAACTCTTTCATGTTTTATATGTACATGACTTTAATGGTAAATTATACCACGAATTGGAAAAATACTCAACATTTCTGGGTCTATGGTACCCTTGGGGATCCAACAACTGTGGCTAAGTGCTAAAGAGTGTTTTAAAATGATACCGAACTTGAATTTTGCCACAAATCAAACAACAAGTCCACAACTTGTATTATAATTGCCATGTTCGTGTCCTAACTTTGCAGCTTAAATTCCCCAAAACTAGCTAAACAGTAGGTGCTTACCCTTCCAGAGCACCCGTCCTCACTTCCCTAGTGGAAGTTCACGTGTCTAACTTAACTTGTCAGTTCCAAAGGTTTTACTTTACTTCTGGAGTGTAATTCGGACATAGATTAGTATGTTTGTTTTTGATTATTATAACAACTACGATGCCAATCTGAATTTTTAACTCTATTTTTCTAACGAAGAAAATGAGGAAATTCACTTAATTATTTAAAGGTGTTACATAATCACATTAAGCGCATCCAAATTAATTCATTCCAAAATTTTTAACTCGGACGGTTATTTTTATCAAGAAGGTGATTATGTACAGTTTGTCAGTTTTTTTAACATTAATGATCAAAACACAATTTATTTTTATTTCTCTACCTCTAGGATTGAAATAAAACAGTATTATTCATTATTCATGAATTTTATTCCGAAACGGTCGTCTAGTGATAGAAAAATAAAACATAATAATTATTAATATTTACATATAATATCTGTCCAAAGTCGCCAAGAATTATAATGATTATGTTTACCAGTTTGTCCTTTGTGGTCGTCTTAACACTTCACGGTTTTCTTGATCAAGGCTGCGTTTAACTGAATGATTAACGCTTTTGTCCTAGAAATACACATTGAATTTGTGTGATCGTTTTAAATTTGAAAAAAAAGTATTTTGAAACATAACAAAACTGTGATGCAATGTGTGTGAGCTTCAAGTTATGATGAATAAAGCAGAAATATACGAGACTAATTGTGAATTAGTGATTCCAAAACACATGTCTCAAATATAAGGTTTTGTTTTGAGTTTGCTGTGTTGATTTGGACATGTAATGAAATGTTTGTTTTTAATTATTCAGGAACAATAAATTTTGCCATTCATCAAGATCCATTTGTTTAGGAATATAAAGTTTAAGAAAATATGGTTCACCACACCAGTCCATGTCTAATTCACCATACAAAAAAGCAACAATAAAAACATTACATACAGGTTAATCAAGTAATTCACGTAAACTATCATAAAAAGTGAGATCGAGTGCTCCAGAAGGGTAAGAATGTCTTGATTTACCAGCAACACCCACGGTGAAATCAAAATTGATAATAAAAAGAACTTTGTACTTTGGGACGTCAAATGTATCCTGGCTAATTTTTCATACAGACACGATACTTATAAATAACATTGTGATGACGGTCTTATAGCTTATTGACTATCTCACATATCTATCATTGTATTAATTTTTTGTATTTTTATTTGTTTTTCAGTATTTAATTATTTTCTTTGTTCTTTTCCTCTCAGAAAATTGGTTCCGCTGCGTTACTAAAATGAGAGGTCGGATAAATTATCTTCTTGTTATTGTTGGAATCATACCATTGATATTATGGCTTCTATCCAAAGAAGGAATCATAGAGACGGAAATCTTTGTACATAAAAATTATCTTCATAAAAAACCTAAGATGTTTGAAGATCACGGAAAACTGCACGAAAGTTTAAAAACTTTTGACCCAAAATTATTGTTTGCAGACAAGGCGAAACCAATGAATGGGTTAAATGCTGGTATGTTGACAAGAATAAAACCTTTGTCGACCGATCTTAACAAAACAGAACAGGACAGAGTTGATATATGTATCAAAAATCAACCAGAAGATTATAAACAGGGCTATGGTAAATTCTGGACAGGAAATACACAATTTGTGCGACACAGCCATCATAAATACTTAAATAATAAGAGTATTATCTTGGATATCGGCGGGAATATTGGTATAGATGCCAAAGAAATGATCAGAAATTATAAACCGAGGCTCTATGTAATACTAGAACCTGTTGAAGTTTATTATAAAAAACTAGTCCAAATGTTTGAAACGAATAAGGAAGTTGTCCTTTATCAGATCGGACTTGCAAAAGAAAATGGGGAATTTCAAGTGGAAATTAAAGGCGAAGGAACATCCGTGTTTCGGGAGAAGAAGGAAAATGGTGGCACACTGTTAAAAACTGTTAACGCTACGAACTTTTTTATCAACATAGGGATTGGTTTTTATGATATAGATTTAATCACGGTGAATTGTGAGGGATGTGAATTTGATGTGGTAGAAGCGCTTATTTCCTCAACGCTGATAAATCACTTCAAACATGTTCAATTTGGTACCCATATATGGCTAACTGGTTTACAAAATGCAGTATCTAGATATTGTAAAATCCAAGAACTTTTAGCACGAACGCATATTATGACATACCAGTACAAGTTTACCTGGGAATCTTGGGCACGAAAAGATCAGTTGAAATAAATAATATTCAAGTATTTGGCGTCAAGTTTGTTTTTATTATACTTAATTCATCTTGATGTCGAACGGAAGAGTTCTTGATCTGCGAGATGATGTAGACGCTACAAATGAATCTGTATTTGTGATCATTAAGCCCGCCTCATAGCTGTTCGCCCAGTCAGTTATATTTACTTATATAATTGCCGTAAGAACAAGATTGAGGGAGAATCTAAAACATCCTAAAAAGGCTCGGGACTTCGACAAGAAACTCATACACTTTCTTACAGTAAAATCTGTGAATGATATTATCCTAATCTACACGTCGATGGACACTTTGTTCCATAGGCCTAACTAATTATAATTCATTTTATGTTTAAGAACCGCAGAGAGATGAATAAAGTATCCATAATAATATTTTAATATTTCTAAGTTTGATGCCAAATTTATAGGAATGAGGTAAATAGCAGCGACCGAATTTCCACTGCGTAATGAAAATACTACACGGTTTGACAAACTGATAGTACAATAGCATGATATAAATTTACAGGTTGATTAAATGAATAAGTCCAATCAAAGTGAAATATTAAGTTCGATTTCCTGTCTCAGCATCAAGGTTTCTTCCTTATTAATTCATGTATCATAAACTGCAATTTATTGCCTTATCATAATTCAAAACATTTTTAAGTTTTATATGGACAAGGTAGGGTCCGAATCCTAATGCAATCAAAAACAAACATACTAATTCATGTCCGAATCACAATCCAGAAGCAAAGTAAAAACTTAGGAAATGACAAGTTAGGTTAAACACGTGGACTTCCACCAGGGAAGTGAGGCCGGTTGTTCTGAAAGGGTAAACATCTCCTGTTAAGTTTAGCTACACCCGCCACGTGTGTAATCAAAATTGTGTGAAAGGAACATAGAACTATGGGACGTCAAATATACTGTGATGACGGCCATAAAACTTTTTGAGGACCTTGATTAGCCTATGCTTGCAGTATCCCTGAGTCAACAATTTATTTGCAAGCAGCTTGCTACGTTGTACAAAGTCCCTGTAGTGGGAACAACCTCTACCATAGCATATTAGTTGGGAAACAAATACACTATAAGCAGGAGAAGCAGGTATATTGCTGCATAGAAAAGGAAACTTGACAATCGAAAAATTGAAGTCATCGCTTTTAATGTAGCCTTTCGTGGACGTCATAATTCAGGTATAAGTCTAAATATGAAACAGAACTTAAGGAATCAGTCGTGTCATTTATTTTAAGCTGACTCGACATTTCTAACCTTTGGTCGGAGTAGGACTTGGAGTTGGAGTTCTACTTTAAAGGGGGTCACCTCAAAAATATTTTTGTCCTAAGAACATTTCACGCCTATAGTTTTATGAACAATCTTTTAAAATCATCAGATGTCATAATTGCACTGTAATAATCAGATTTGTTACAGTGAATGATAACATTTTATCATCACGCTCAGTGCCTGAATACAAAAAGAATATGTTTAATCAGTATTATATGTGTTTTAAATATGTTATATTGTAGATTTTATTGTAACTGATTGTTTGTGGATCTGGCAATTATTTCAAAATATAATATCGTTAACTGAAACCTTCTGTATTATATTATACATTATGAGGTTAGTATAATATAGATAAACCCAATGAACCTATAAAATACAAAAGTAGTAATACAATTAATAAAATGAAGACGGGACAAAAGTTTTATGTCATAAAAAGGTATTTAATACTGTCTAAAAAGTCGCCGTCTTCTAACAGCAAGAGCAGCATTTATTTCAACTACTGCTCACCCAGCTATTTCTATTTGATTTCGCGAGTAGCATGCCCTACACTTATTTGGTACTTCTTCACTATTCTTTTAAAATTTAAACATTTTCGTCTTACATATCAATTTTTTGCCACAATGTGTTGTCGCTGATAGCGGGTAATTACTGGTGCCCTATTAGCAAAACCTTTATCAGCCAAAATTAGACAGTCTTGTGTAATAGAGAGATCTGTATTTGGACCGATACGCGTTAATGTTTTATAATTTGGGGATCGTTCTTATATCCAGAAACCCACTATACTGTGAACATATCTTAGTTGACCATTCATCGTTTTGTTATCAGCGATTACAATGGTTCGATAATAACGATGTCCGCTGTAAAAAAAGTTGTTCGGGCTCGGTACTTGGTCTATAAAATTCGTGGGAAGTACCGCCTGTAACAGCACACTAATATCTGGCCAGTTGCCCTGCGTGCTTTTCTATCCATTATCGTATTACCATAACACATCCTCCGCGTACGTGTTCAACATTATATTGTGTAAAACTTCAATTTTATTTGCAATAATCACAATACTTACTTCGAACAATACAGAAAGAAAAGAAAAACAGGAATAAAAGCGAATCCACAGAAACAATGAAAATACTCAGTTGCTATGGAAGAGATAGAATAACTAACTCATTATACTTGAATACAAACAAGTAAATTTATAAGGATGCATTGACTTGTTTTATATATTGTCATATGTTTTCGGTGTCACCTCAGCATAGAATTATATATAATTTTTAAGGTTCAATGTCAATATATTTCTCCAATAAAGCTTTTTGTGACATAGAATATGCCGTTTACCAGGTTATCGAAACGTTTTGCATTATAAGTCCGTAGAAATATATGCGTGAAATGTTCTTACGAAAAACATAATTTTGAGCTGACCTCCTTTGAAGTACAACTCTATCTCCGAGTCCTACTCCGACGAAAGGTTAGAAATGTCTACTAGGATAGATGACATTCAAAGAGTCTCCAAATTTAGGATTGTCAAAGAGACATCACGTCAACGATTTAACAAGGTTCTGCAGACGAGAGCAATAGAACGGAGAATAATGAAATGTAAGGAAGTACATAAAAAAGTATTAATATTACATTATCATCACTGATTGCTCACCAATTATCTTTTATACTGGCAAAACGAGGTATATGGCAGTGATGTAACTTGATACACATCCAACTTGCAGATCTGGCCATAAAACTCAAATAGTTTTTACTTCGAAGCTAGACCATAAAAAAGAGTAGAACCCCAATGATCAGCCAGTTGCAAACTAGGCGATATACCAAAAGAATGCAAACAACATACTAAACTACCTTTTGAAATCTTGAGCGTGTGGCCTCAGAAACTTTTAAACAAGCAGAACAAATTATTACTAAAATGATTGCAATGAAATTCCTCATAACCGGGAAAAAAGTGTATCGCGTCCAATCAAACTGGGATTGTGTGTTTTGTACCTTACTTAATTTCATTTTGGTAAAAGAGGTCTAAGATTCCATTTGCAGTTATTTACAACTCCCTTGATTTGAATTTCGATGAGAAAGAATATGTTTGTCTCATTCAAGAGACAAAGACCGGAGAGGCTTTTATTCCGGAGTAGCATTTGTATACCACTAGAAATAACTCATGCCCAGTTCAAATTTTAAAATTCTTTCTCAGCAAAACTGACAAAAATTCAGATGCACTATTAATTCATATTACAAAAAATCTTGCGCACACAACAAATTTTAAGTAAATCTTACGTTTGTACCAGATATCAGCAAGCAAACCGGATGTCAAAAGTTTCCCACCTAACTGTCGTCGTGCTACGACAACCCAAGCAATGAATGATGCTGGGATAGAAAATCGACACATAATGTACATGTCGGGGCATTGTAATGAAGCCAGTGTACATAGTTACGCTCATGAATGATCCATTCTCAACAAACAATCTTTCACTAACGTCTTGTCGTGTGTGGCTTCTGGATTACAAGTGACTCTAAACACAACCATGGCATCGCCAACCTGTACGACGGCGAAACTAATCTTATAGACGTATGTAAATTCTGATAACTTGCTAATTCAGTAGAAGAGAACTTCCACGAGAAAAAGGAGATTGGCTGCTCTGGAAGTTACGCAACTCTTGTTAAGCGTGTCGTCACTGTAAATATGATGCGGAAAAAGGCGCCTTTTCCTATTAAAACATGTCTTTACCAGATGGAACCATCAAAGGAAACCGAGATAATTCTGAATCATCAATGTTCCTAGAATTCACCTTAAAATTTTAAGAAGTTGAACGATTAATAATATGAAATGTTATCATTGCAATAACGTTTCAAAATTCTTTAACTTATAAATATTAAGGCGGTCAGTTTTGGGATGGTGTGGGAAACTTAATCTCACGTTAAGGTTTGCCTAAAAGGCAAGGTTTGTCAGTTCGTTTGCCGAAGGTCTGTGGGTTTTCTCATAGCACCCTGATTTCCACCAAAATTCCAGAACTGGCCGCCTTCATATAAATATGTAATATAAGTAAAACGGAGAATTCTTAAATCAATTGTAACGTTAATAGTATACACTTAACAGGATGGAAAGCCATAATCTCTGTCTAGTAGCGATTATATCTTCATCATATAACATATAACGTGTTCTTATAATATCCTCGCGAACTAGTTTGGAGGAAGGGGTATATAGGAATCACCATGTTTGTCCGTGTAAAATATATTTGATAGCTGCTTTGAACGACTGTCATAAAACTTCACATGAATAATCTTCATGGTCCAAAGGTGTGTTATGACCCTGGACCAAGATCATAATCCGAGATATCAAGGTCGCATAAAAAGCATGTTTAAAATTCGTATCCGGGCCATATCTCATAGCTGCTTTAGACGTCTGTCATAAAACTTCACACGAGTAATCTTCATGGTCCAAAGATATCTTAAACTAATGTCATATCACATTAGATTTTTTGAATGTTGGAGTGAGGGTATATGTCTCTCAAGAGACAGTTATAATTCCGTATTGTTTTCTCTACTTTACTAATACATTGTTCTGCCTAAGAATAGTATCAGAAACTTTTTGTCGATATGGAAATTATTTTTTAAAGTTTATTGTTATATTATTACTAAATATGTTTTAAAAACAAATTATATAAACTTTGACTTGTTTTTTAATACACCTGGTACATGAAATTCTCATCCAAAGATGCCAAAATGTAGGTATTCGCTGAAAGAAAATTGATTCATGTAATTAGTCGCAAAACAAAGACAGGATAAACATACAAAACACACGAATTATAAAACTGTATTGTTGGAGGACCTCAACGCATGATTTATGCCATTTGACTACCAAGACAACTATTTAGAATTATGACAACTAGATCAGGGTATATCCTCCCAGAACATGGTATCTTGTTCATAAACGTGATACCTTATATAAACGCCTTAAGATATATTCATATGATATCCAATTTATGCGGTGCGTGTTCGAATCCAAAACATTGTTGCACGTGGTTTTGTTTTTAGATTTTTACTATTTTTTGTATCTTCAAAACAATATTTTAATTATATATTTCGTCAATTGTTAGTCCATAGGTTATAATCGATTTTTCGTCAAAAGTTAATATCTAAGCAAGGTGTATAGGTATCAATTTTTATATAAATCACAGGACAAAGCAAAGTGACAGCTCGTATAAACATGTCGCCCCAACAATGTGCTTTTTGTATATGTGACAAGAGAGTCATCAAAAATGAATTGGGTTAAAACAACGAAAATCAAATATATTAACTATCAATTTAAAGTGGTTGCGGTTATTTACTCTTTATACAACCACATACTTTTATGTCGGGTTTGAACTGAAATATTATAATAAAAAACAAACATACTTATCCATGTCCAAATCACAATCCAGAAGCAAAGAAAAAAATTATCGATTAAGTGACAAAAACACTTATTTTAAATTACAGTGGATTTCAATAATTTTAGTCTGTAGATAGATTACTCGAAAAAAACGTAGCCATTTTTTCTCCTTTTTATTAATTAGATAAACTATTTTCACAGTTTTTCAAGTACTACTTTTGAGAAATTTTATCCCGAAACAGTCGTCTAGTGCTGTAAAATTAACAAGGTCAAAGTATTGTCTTAGGTGGATTTCGTAAAACATTCCTCAAAAATTATAATATACTTCCGTCATGCAAAGTATTTACTTAGCTAAAAGTAAAATATATTTTAGTCCTTTGGGTCTCTTTTCAACATCTTGGAAAAAAAGAATTTTGGTTTCATAATTTTGATCCATGCACTACTGATGAGGAACTGTATTCCGAAACGTCTAGTGTTGTAAAATTTAAACTGGCATAATGTTATTTTGGTTCTTTTATTTTCTCATATCACTATTTAAAAAAAATATTCCGATTTCTATATTTTTGGTCAGAACATTACTAACGAGGAATTTTATTTCGAACCAGACGTCTAGTGCTTTAAAATTAAAATAAGTTGGGGTGTCACGTGACTGTACACATAGATGGTCATGTTTCAATCGGGGTAAAAAAATAACAAAATTCTCCAGTTTTACGGTAGGCTTCATAGATGAAAATTGTACCAAAATGGACATAAAAGAACAGTGAATGCAATGATTGTAACAGATGGGTAGATCAAGTAAGAGGAAAAGAGAAAATTCAGGAAAAACAGACAGAAAATTTTCAACAAAGGATCGAGTGAGTAGTTCTCTTGATATTAAAGACATCGATCACACTTATAATAATACGAACATGGCCAGTACAGGTATTAACACTGAGCATACAGGTAACATTAATATGACTCTACCCGATAATACTGTAATTCAAGAAATTCTTAGTGGTATTTCTCATATAAAGAACACTTTAGACAATGTGGTAGATAGAGTAAATAACCAAGACACAAAACTATCAACATTAGAAACAAAAATAGAAAAAATAGATAAAGAACACACAAGCTCGAGAGAAACACTGGACTCTATAGTACAAGAAAGTAACAACCATGCATGTGACATTGTAACATTAACAGAAGAAAACAAAAGAATGAATTCAGAACTTCAACTTCTCAGAAGCTACATAGCTAGATTAGAACAAAAGATAGATTTACAGCAAAGACAAGTTATAGATTTACAAGGAAGAAGTATGAAGATATATAGTTATAACAGGTATGACTGAAACAGACAGAGAAGATTTAAGAGAGAAATTAAGTAAAGTATTGGTAGAAGAATTAAAGATTGAAAAGTCTATACGTATAGATACTATACATAGATCAGGACCACCGTCCTCGAATGTCAGTAAATTCCCCCGGGTAGTCATAGCGAGATTACACGACTATGCTGATAAAGAGCTTATCTTGAGCAAAACAAAAATCTTAAAAATGAATGGCTCAAAAATCCGTATTAACCCACAATATCCGGAATCGGTCCGCGAAAAACGTAAACGACTTTTTGATATACAGAGCAACTTAAATAAACAGAATGTAGAAACAAAAGTTTTTGGAGACAAACTTGTATACAAACGTAGTGGTTCGGTATTTCACGAAAAGGTTGAGTTACCTAAAGCAAATGACGTGTTTAGAACTGCCCTTTATATTAAAAATAGACGCAAATTTGCATCTGGTGACACTCTAGCCGAAAATGGCAACGTAATTGTAGGTCGTGCTATGTCCGTATCATCGATCCAGGATGTGAGGGAAGCACTAAATGAACTTATGACGATACCATCGGTGGCAACTTCGACACATAACATTGTGGCCTATAGATTTACGGACGAAAAGGGTGCTATTTATGACGGAATTGACGATGACGGGGAATATGGAGGAGGTAGAAGTATAATTAACTGTATGAAAGACGAAGGTTTCAACAATGTTCTTGTGGTTGTTTCGCGAACACTAGGTCAGAAGCTGGGACATAAGAGGTTCTCTCATTTCAAAAACGCTGCAAAAACAGCTATAAGCGTGTTGGAAATCAGGTTTCTTAAGAACAGTACTTTAGACTGACACAATGTGTCCATAGACTATATATCTTCCTCCATATGTATATATGTTTTTGATTTGTGGTATTTATAAATGTTAGTATAAATAATAATTATCTTGCTATTTACTGTCAGTTTTGGTGGTAGTTATTAATGTATCGAATGTTATTTGTATAAATATATGAGTGTGCTGGTGAGCCCCGGTTTACATGTGTAACGTGCTAATTTTTTAATTTCTTATTGTATAAAAATTCAAAGATTGGCATATGACACATGTACGTATATGAATGTATACGCGTTTAAATGTTTTCTATGCGAACATATTGGATATGTTTGCAATGAGATTGGTTCCTGTATGCGGTAATGCGCGAATACTTGAGCCTTTTCCTTAATCTATTATGTTGTCATAGTTAAATTTTTTGAATGAACTGTAATAATAGAAAATTTGGAGTCGGAACATTACAATATAAATACGCGATATCAGACAATGCGCTTTTTCGCAAGTTTTCGCTTGAAAAACTAATTCGCGTTGGAGCGAAGTTTTGTTCGCTAACGAGTCTTCGTTTGCACTCACTATATACAAAACTCATATGTGGATCTGCTTTTTTTCTTCACCTTGAAAAAAAGTTTTGGAATATATTTATATGTGTACACATGTATATGAGTAGAAGATTGTATATATATGTATATAGGTATGGCCCGTCATTGATATTTTGGCATGTTTATGGATATGGAAGATTTTTATAATGTTGATATCCTAAGATGGGGGGTTGACAAATATACGAATACACGGTATTGATACCTATTTGTGTATAATAAACTTGACCGTGTTATAAACTCTGCCACAATATCACTGATGAACTATAATTAAAGTGTATGTTGTGTTACTTTATGTTCAATAGGTATTCATTTTTAATACAAGTACAAGTTTTGAGAGAAATATTAATATGCCCTCGAGAGAACCGAAATGTAAGTCGAGATACGCGAGTTTTGTTTCATAAACTCGCGATTTTTGTTGCATAGACTCGCGACTAATCGCGATTTGTGTTACATGGGCTTACGATTTTTCATAAACGCGCGACTTTTGTTTATTATTTTGTTATACATATTGACTAAGTACTCTCTTGTGCCCGTATTATATGAATATATTTGTATATGTATGTGTATTTTTGTATGAAATCAATAGTGATAGATGTACATTGGGTAGGTATTGTCATATACCATTTTTTTAATTTAATCATGAAAGACATTCAAAAAATGGCATATTACCATTTTTTAGTGTATTTTATGATTGAGTTCAGAAGGTGGTATATGACAGTATGTATGGTACAAATACATGTTTTTGTATGTGTATTCAAATTTAAGGTGTATAGATTTATATTTTATATCAATAATCCATCATATCACGGTACAAAATAACTTTTAGTTAGGAAAATAAACTGGAGAATATTGCCATCATATCCCGTCATAAGACACACTTCTTTCTCTATCAAATTATCTCCCTTTACTATTTTATCATGTTAATCTCTCAGTCTACATTTTTCTTCTCTCATTCTTCCTTCTCACTTTCTTTCTTGTCTATCCCTTCAATTATAGTAAATACTTTAATAGGTGGTTTGAAAATTAGACCCCTGCCGCCATGACTTTGAAAATTTTATCATTAAATTGCCAAGGTCTGGGAGACAAACTTAAACGAAGAGATGTATTTCACTATCTAAATTCACTTGATTATAACTTATATTGTTTACAAGATACACATTTCACATTTGAAATTAATTCGTCGATAGAACAGGAATGGGGTTATAAATGTGTTTTCAGTTCATTTAGGTCAAATGCAAGGGTGTTTGTATACTTTTTAAAAATAATTTTGAATTTGAATTGTTAAAAGAATCACATGATAAAAATGGAAATTATATTGCAATCGAAATCTTTGTTGAGCAGAGAAAAATAACTCTTGTAAACCTATATGGTCCTAATAAAGATGACCCGATTTTCTATAACAATATCTTTGAAATAATTGCTGAATTTGGAGATAACAATTTTATTATCTGTGGTGACTTTAATCTTTGCTTGGACCCTGATTTAGACTCATTCAATTACATTAGTACAAATAACCCAAATGCCAGAAACAAATTATTAGATTTTATTCAGGAAAATAATTGCATAGATGCATTTAGAGAGCTTAATCCAAATTTGAAAAGATATACTTGAGAAGAAAAAACCCTCTAAAACAAGCGAGATTAGATTTCTTCATATTAAGTGAAACTTTATCGACAGATACATTTCAAGCTTTTATAAAACCAGGTTATCGTTCAGATCATCATTCATTAGTCCAATTACAAATGACGTTGAACGAATTTATTAGGGGAAGAGGATTGTGGAAATTTAACAATTCTTTATTATATGACTTACAATACATTAAAACAATAAAAGAATTAATAAGTAAAATCAAATTACAATATGCAATCCCAGTCTATGATTTAGATAATATTGATAAAATACCACTTGACTCCGTTCAATTCAATATTAATGATCAATTATTTTTAGAAACTTTATTAATGGAAATCAGGGGTAAAACTATTTCATACGTGAGTTATGTAAAAAAACAAAAAGAAAATCAAGAGACAACATTGATGGATGAAATAAAATACTTGGAAGAAAATTTAAATGATCAAAACTTTGGTATATTAGAGGGTAAACGGGTACAATTAGAGAATGTCAGAAAAGAAAAAATCAAAAGTTCTATCGTTCGATCGCGATTTAAATGGGTAACAGAGGGCGAAAAACCAACAAAAGTTTTTATAGTAATCTGTACTCTGAAAACCGTAATATTTTAGATGTAGATTTAAACGACTATCTCAACAATTGTGACTATTCAAAATTAACCAAAAGCGAATCTGATCGTTTAGAAGGTGTTATTACTGAAAAAGAAGCTTTATATACATTAAAGAATATGAAAAATGATAAAAGTCCTGGCTCTGATGGTTTTACTGTTGAATTTTTTAAAATATTTTGGAATGACATTGGGCCCTTTATTATTCGATCTTTAAATTATGGGTATAAAAATGGACAACTTTCAGTAACACAAAGGGAGGGAATAATAACATGTATACCAAAAGAAGGAAAATCTAAACACTTATTGAAAAATTGGCGCCCAATTACTCTTCTTAATACGGTATATAAAATAGGCTCAGGGGTTATAGCGAACAGAATTAAACCGACTTTAAATAATATAATTGGTAAAGAACAAACGGGTTTCATTCCAGGGAGATATATTGGAGAAAATACTAGACTAATATACGATATAATGCAATATACTGAATACAATGATATTCCTGGGTTATTATTATTAGTGGACTTCGAAAAGGCTTTCGATTCAATCTCTTGGTCCTTTTTAGACAAAGTATTAACTCTTTTTAATTTTGGAATTTCTATAAGAAAATGGATTTCTAGTTTCTATAAAGATATTAAATCTGCAGTTACACAAGGGGGGAATTTAACAAACTTCTTTCAAATTAAAAGAGGCTGTAGACAAGGGGACCCTTTGTCACCATATATCTTTTTACTATGTGTTGAGATTTTAGCAATAAAAATTCGAAATAATGTGAAAATAAAAGGAATTAGAACAAATCTTACTGAATCTAAAATATCTCTATTTGCAGATGATACTTGTCTTATATTGGACGGATCTGAACTTTCGTTACGACAAGCTTTATGCGAACTTGATGTTTTTGCAAACATTTCGGGTCTTAAAATAAATTATGACAAAACTCAAATTATTTGGATAGGAAATAAAAAATACAGTGAAGAGAAACTATGTATAGACTATGATTTACACTGGGGCAATACTCGTTTTACATTACTTGGTATTATATTTGATGTAGATATAGATAAAATTACCAAAATTAACTTCGAACAGAAAATAAATACAGTACGGATGTTAATAAAGTCATGGAAAAAACGAAATCTCACCCCGATTGGAAAAATCACAGTGATAAAAACACTCCTCATCTCACAATTAAACCATTTATTTATTTCATTACCAAATCCAAACCAGAAAATTATTACTGAACTTAATACAATTTTATATCACTTCATATGGGATAGTCCTACTGGTAGAGTCAAAAGAGATGTTTTAATAAAAGAGTACGAAGAGGGAGGGTTAAAAATGGTTCATTTGAGTTCTTATATAAATGCTCTTAAAACTACTTGGATAAGGAGGCTGCTACATGAAGAAAGCAGTTGGAAAGAAATTCTGAATTCTCAAATAGATATCCACAAATTACTTAGTGTTGGGGAGGACTTTATAACTGAAAATATTGAAAAGATAAAAAACAATTTTTGGATTGACGTCTTTAAAGCATGGTTATTGTTAATTAAAACATGTCACACATTAAAAACTTACAAGCAACCTTCTGAAAACTTCCTTTGGTACAATAGTTACATAAAAAAGGGGAATAAATCCATGTTTTTTAGAAAATTATACGAGAAAGGTGTTAAATTTGTTAACGACTTACTCGATATAGATGGAAATTTTTTAGACCTCAAAAGTTTTAACAATTGTTTTAATTGTAATATAAATTTTGTAGACTTTAATGGTATAATTTCATCGGTGAAAGGTATGTTGAAAAAAAAATAATCAAGCGCCTGTTTCTAAAGTTGAAAATCCATTTATTCCGGTGAATTTAAAAGTATTTTTTATCAGTAAGAAAGGTTCAAAAGACATGTACAAAATCTTGAAGCAAAATAATATGATACCAACCGCAAGGTTAAAATGGCAAGAAATCTTTGAAGATTTAAATACAGAAACGTGGAAAGAAATCTATAAATTAATTTTTTCAACAACATCAAGTACAAAACTGCAATGGTTTCAATACAGAATTGTTAATAATATAATCGGTACTAACGCCTTTTTGTTTAAGATTAATTTAAGAAATGATCCAAAATGTACTTTTTGTAAACAAAGTAATGAAACTGTTATACATCTCTTCTGGGAATGTGAATATGTGCAAAATTTTTTAGAAGAACTAGATACCTGGTTTTTACAAAACAGCATACTATTAGATTTTACAAAACTTCATTTTATATTAGGAGACTTTAGTTTAAATAACAGAATAAAAAATTTGATTATAGTCCATATAAAATATTATATTTATAAAACTAGATGTCTTGGCAAATCCCTGTCAATAGATTCATTTAAGTATATTTTGGCTGATGTGTACAATATTGAAAAAAATATCGCTACAAGCAGAAATAATCTAGAAAAATTTATGAAAGAATGGCAACAATTCCACAATATTGTAATAACTTAAATTTATATCTATTTATTAGGTCTGGACATCAATGTTACATTGTACTGAATGACTTTAAAACTATTCAACCACCAATTGTGATATTTACGTAAATACTCTCTCTCTCCTCTCTCCCTCTCTCTCTCTCTCTCTCTCTCTCTCTCTCTCTGTTAATATTGTTCTATGGATTTATATGTTTGAGTGACTTACAGGTCCTTTGGGCCGGGTGCTACTTTATGTTATTGATTATACTTTACTATTGTATTTGATGCACATGTCACTATAATAAAGTACTTACTCTCTCTCTCTCTCTCTCTCTCTCTCTCTCTCAAAAACACATTCATTATGTAAGTTTATATTGTATTATATATGTATAGATGTTAGAGTATTGTTAAAATATGATGAATGTGAATTAAAAAAATAAATATAAAAAAAAAATTAAAATAAGTTCAGTAAGTAAAGATTCAATATATTTTGGGCCTTTGGATATTTTTTCATCCCATTGAAAAAAAAAAGAAATAAAAAAAAATTAAAAATTAAAAAAAGATTTCACAATTTTGGTCCAAGTACTACTGTTGAGTAATTGTATTCCGAAAAGACCGTCTAATGTTGTAAAATTTAATCTGGTATAAAATGTAATATAAGTTAACTATACATACTCTATCTCGCATATGAAGTTATTTTTCTTTAAGGCGCAGTTTTCGTCATTCCATTGAAAGTTAAAATTGTGATAAAGTTCCGCACATTCTTCTGTCTGGTGATACCCACCGGCATTGCTAGGTTCCCCTGGACCCCAGTTTGTAAATCCGAATCTATAGCCACTCACACTCCATTTCCATTCGCCTTCAGTGGCTATGTCAGTACCACCAATCCAAAAACTGTCTGAAAAATCAAAAGCATACTAATCTATGTCCGAATCACAATCCAGAAACAGAGTAAACTTTGGGACTAAGTTAGGTTAGGTACGTTAACTTCCAAGCACAGCGCCGGCTGTTTAGCTAGCCACGTGTGTAATCAAAATTGTGTGAAAGGAACATGGAACTAAAATACTCTACTCTGCTACTTAAGGAGAGACTTTATTTTATGTTTTTGTAAAAACATATATTTATTCTATAATGAATCACAAATTCACATGTCCTTGTTACAATCACAATATCAAAAACAAAGATAAAACTTTAAAAAATACAAAATTAAAGAATAAACATTAAAAACTGACATAATAAGTTAAACAAAAGAATTTTTACAAGGGCAGTTTGAACGGATGCTATACTTTTGTTTAGCTAGATACACCCGCAACATTTATATCTGATTCAAAAATGTATTTATTTGTAACATTGAATAACAAAAAGGATGGTTCAGAAATGCGGTTTTTATCAAAATGTAATGCCATGATGATGATTATAAATTTAAGTACAAGACCAGTTATGTTGGGTTCAACATGCGAAATTCCACCACCAGGGAAGTGAGGACCTGTCCTAGGAAGAATCTGAGTAATGGTTTTTAACGTTCTATTGAAAAATAGTTCATTTATATCGAGATGTTGCCAGTTTTAGGCGAAGGTGCAGAATTTTTGCCTCTTTGTTGTGCTGCTGGCATTATACAGCAGGATTCTTAAGCATGCCAGGCCCATCATGACACGGGACCTCGTTTATTTTAAGAACCTATCCGAAAAAACCGTGACTTTCATTTGGTAATGCCGAGAGCTTGACAAAAGTACAGTCACTACCCACTTTCAAGTCTTGGGTTAGACCAAACAATGGATCGATCCCACAACCTTCCACCTACGGAGCGAGCACTCTACCAACTGAGCTCCTGCAGTGGTTTACCTAGGAAGCGTAATACACGAAAAATATCTTACTAGATTCATGTAGACGGCCTAAATAATTCTTCAGAAAATTGTTTTCTGTAACATCGTTTATTTCAACTAGCATCCCTCCTTCATATCTGCAATGATCCTAAAATAGTATGACCATCACAAATCAAAATCAAACATACAAACTCATGTCCAAATCACAATTTCATAACAGAGTTTGAAGACTGGTAAATTAAATTAAAAACGTAAACTTCAAACATGGAAATGACGCCATGTGCTCCGAAAGGGTGTCTCCTTCATATCTAGGTACACGTGTGTAATACAGTGTATAGTTTCAAATCAAAAACAAACATTGGTTTCCATGTGCAAATCACTATCCCATAAGTGTACAAATTTTCAAAACTGGTAAATTAAGTAAAATACGTTTACTGACACCAGGGAAGCGAGGCCGGTTGTACCGGCAGGGTAAGGACTTCCTGTTAAGCTAGCTTCACCTGACACGTATGTAATACAAAACAATATGTAGTATTAAATAAAAAACCAAACATACGTGTTTTTTTAGAAATCACAATCCCATAACAGAGAAAAACTTTGAAGAGTAGCAAATTAAGTTAAACACGTGAACTGTCACCAGGGAAATGAAACCGGGTGTACCGGCAGAGTAAGCGCCTCATGTTTAGTTAGGCATACTCGTCACGTGTTTTATCGAGAATGAAAGGAACTACTGGGCGTCAAACATATCAAAGATAATTCTAGATTCAGAAGCATCGTACATATCAACACCATTGTGATGACGGCAATAAAACTTTGGCGTTTGTTTCTGTTTTAGACTTGCTATATCCCCGAGCCAACAATGTATTTCTAAGAAGCTTACCAAATATACGGTATCATTAGGGTTCTCAATTCATACGTTAAAAATGCATGTTTCCTACGATTAGACGAAATAAAAACGGTGTTTTCTTTACTTTTCTATACTGCTCTATAATTTAAATGATATTTTAATTATATTTAAATAATTACTAATACAGTCAAAACTGTCTATATAGGCCACCCAAGGGAACGAGTAAATATGCCCTTTATGGGCAGGTGGTCTTTATATACAGGTTTAATTCATATGAATAAAGAACATTTGGGATAAAATTCTACAAGCTTTATAAGTAAGTGGTCCTTATATAGAGGTGGTTTTAAGGCAGGGTTGACTGTATTTAAATTTAAGATCAAGCGGACAAGTCACTGTTGTTTATCTATAAAAGTGTACAGCTCAGTTTGTCAAATTTGACCTTATATTTTGACCTTAATTGACATATCCTTTGTGCTAACCCTTCCGGAACACCCGGCCTCACTTCCCTTGTGGAAGTTCAGGTGTCTAACCTTAGATGCCAGTTCCAAAGTTTTTACTTTGCTTCGTATTTATGATTGGGAGGACATGGATTAGTATGTTTTTTTTTATTAGGAGCTATATATAGTTGATATGTAAGGATAGATGATGGTATACTGGGTACAGGATAGTTGTAGGGATGAAATATTCTGTCTTACTTACATCATACAGTCTAATAACCGAATCTAACATACTGGTCCGATTGGAACGTTAGGAGTTTCACGTTAAAATTGATGCACAAGCGTATATAAAGACTGATAGACTTAAAATGTAACTAAAACGTTTTTTATTTCTTTTAAAACATTAATAATTCAATCAAACTTGGCTCAATTTTAAATTGCAGTTCTTTTAAACGTTTGTGTTACAATTTTATTGGGGGGGGGGCTCCGAACTTTCTATTGGGATCAGTATACATTTAAGGTTAAACTTGATACTGTATGTACACGTATATAGACAAACAGCACTGACCTGTCCGCTCGACCTATTATTAGGAATATTTATGTAGGAGGATACAGACAGTACATTGGTTATGTAAGAATTTAAGTTAATACGTACAAGGTACACATGTTGACTCTATAAAGTGAGTATTTCTTATGATGTTGACGAATTAAACATCTGAGTACTCCACACATAAATGAATTGATCTGTAATAAATATTGAAATGAAAGGTCAAGCGGGCAGGTCAATGTTGTATACTTAACATTAAAAATAATATTACCTGAGCTTCAACCCATGGTACTTTCATAAAATCAACAACCAAGTAACAGGAATGATCATGGTGAATCCATCCGTCTTTACACTGTATTGCTGCACAAACTGTGAAATAGAAGAAGAAAATGAATTTGCAATGAAAAATCATGTACCTAGCAACAGTGCCAGCGAACGTAACATTTTAAGGAAAAACATGAAAATGCAGCTATTAATCGCCAATGACAAAAAGAGCTTTCAATGAAAGCAAGATTCTTCGCTGATAAATGTTTTTCAGATGAACGACAGTGTCACACTTGCCATTCTTATCTTAAAAGTAAGAATGTCAAGTGTTGCATATTTTCTTCCTGTCCATCCAATGTGTCTATCTATGAAGTCTGAACAAGTCAAGTATTAATCAAAAACAAACATACAGGAATGATCATGATCATGATCATGTCCGAATCACAGTCCAGAAGCAAAGTAAAAACTTTGGAACTGACAAGTTAGGTTAGACACTTGAACTCCCACCAGGGAAGTGAGGCCGGGTGCTCCGGAAGGGTAAGCACCTCCTGTTTAGCTAGCTACACCCGCCACGTGTGTAATCAAAATTGTGTGAAAGGAACAGATAAATAACTGGATTTTTTTAATAATGTTTTATTAGGGTATTAATATGCGCCAATGTAGCTCTTGTTTTGTTGATTACCTATCGGTGTACTATGTACTATATATGTTAGAAGTTTGAAAATTACCTGTGAGACGAAAATAAACTAAAAAGGGCCATAACTCCTAGAAATGTTAATGGACCGGAACTGGTTTAAAATATTCACAACTATACTCACACTGACCATTGCTGTGGACAAACTTTGTAACGGACGAAATTAAACTTCAAAGGGCCATAAATCCTGAAAAAATCAATGAACCGAAACTGGTTCATGATATGCCCAACTACATTTCCCAATGACCATAACTGTAAAGTTTCATGAATTTTGGATGGATGGTTTAGGAGAACTAGCGCGGACAAACTTCGTGACACAAAAGGTCATAACTCCTGGAAAAAACAATCAACCGGAACTTGTTCAAGATATGCACAACTACACTTCCCACTGACCATTTCATGAATATCGGATGACTGGTCTATGAGAACTAGTGCGGACAAATTTTGAGACACAAAGGGCCATAACTCTTGGAAAAATCAATGAACCGGGACTGGTTTAACACTAGCGCGGACAAACTTTGTGACGGACGAACACACGGACGGACGGAAGGCATTACTATATCCCCTCCCCTGATAATAATCATTCAGCAGAATTATTATGCCATATCATGTGGTACACTGGCGAAATTTATTCTTTATTCACTCTACACCACCGGAGTTGGTACTCGAGGAAACACATATACATGACAAAATGTACAGACATATACAAACAGCTAGGGCGATTGTAAGCAATTTCAAACACTTATAACTACATGTAATTATGTAATATTAAGAAAGAGATTTCGAATAAAGTCACTTTTGTTACTCAAAAAGATGTTCTATTGAATGATAAGACAATCGGCTAAACAAGTGATTGGTCACTCCCTGGCATGCTTGTCATCCAAATAAAGCCTTTTTATTGACATATCTTAATAAAACTACTACACTAAATATGAAGGATAAATTTTAGTTTAAGGACACAGCAACGATAAACCAGAGACCTTATAAGAAATCGAGTTAGAAATTCTCTAAAAATAATTTAAACCAGAGACCAATTTACATGCACTGACCTTTAAATAGTTGTTTCTTTATCTAGATCCCTCGTGAGGCATCATTCAGACGTGTTATACGGAGGACATTAACAGCAAGTTGTAGCCAGAGGTGGCCATAAACAGCCAATCATTGCGTACTGATTCGTTTTAAATTGATCCTGTCCTTTCAGTAAAGTTACTTTAAATTCATAAATGTCTACATTTGCTCAGCTTCATTTTGTTTTTCTTTTGCTAAATTTAGACATCTTTCATGTTATTTTCGGAGGTTATTAACAGCCAGTCAACCCTTGTTTACAAACTGATTGGTCTTAAATGGTTTTCGTCTTGTCAAAAGTATAATAAACAGCAATGTTCAGAAAAAATAATAAGACCCGTCAACTGTGTATTATTCGCGTCTATTATTATCACATAAACTATGGTGCTAGGGGACGTGTAGTCACTTGTGTGTTACAGGATACATTGTGTATATATTATCACTAAACCTGTTGCATTTTAGAATACCAGACAACAGTTTTGGAACACAATTTCTCATTAGTAGCGCTCGGACCGAAATTTTAGCCATTTGCAACGCTCTCGTTAAAAATGCAGAAAATATCAAATACTAGAACTAAGGAAGTGTCCATTTTAGAAAAGCCCATTCCCTTTGTTAAATTGCCTAATTGTTTAGGTCTAATGGGGTCATATTTAACATAACATAAATGCAAAATAAATTTATAATCTTTTTTAAAATGCCCCCATCCTCCTCTCCCCCCCCCCCCCCCAAAAAAAAAAAAATTAAAAAAATTACAAAATTGAACTCTGCTTATCAAACACAATCATATCGAATCTATGTCCATATCACAAAAAGCAAAGTGAAATCTTTGAAACTGATATATTTAGTTAAACACATGAACTTCCACCAGAAAAATGAGGCCGGATGAATCAAAATCTACTTACCTTGAATAAAGAATACCATCAGCAAAAGATGAAACATAGCCATATTAAAGGTTAAATAAATAGATGATCGATATGGTTTGACACAATGAAGCACGCTTCTTATCTTTATATATAGTACTGTTATCTAATAGAGAAATAGTGTTAAGAAAAAAGATTTCCTTGTAAACATTTCATGACATCTTATTGGCTAGCACGCTGTTTCAAAGCAACCAATGACAGATCTTTAAAAGAAAACAAAACCTAAATATAAATAACATCCAATAGAATAAGTTTAATGATTTCTGATTGAATAAAAGAAATAATCAAAGATAAACTTCCGCGGCTTTAATGAAATCTGATTGGATATGCAACAAACCAATGAATGTACTGTCTCTTATGCTGGCATGATGAAACTTTCCCCATATACAAGTTCCACATATTAAGTTACGCATTGACATACCTGAAATACTCACAATTCATATACGCTTCAAAAGGTCGTTGTTATCTTCGGGTTCTTCTTCCATTTCAACATGCCCGTCTTAATTTCTGTGCTAAAAGTTTCACGTCACTGGTGGCACTTAACAAGTTGAACTAAATTTTCCAATTTCTGTAAGTTTTACATTGCTTTCGGAATTGCAGTTTGGACAGAGATCAAGTTTGTTTGGGTTTGATTGCAAGCAAGCGACCTGACGCCCATAAGATTTGAAGTTAAGCGGTTAGTGAAGACAATGTAATATTATTTACTTTGATGACCTTACATTATACGACATGACATCCATAAGACTTGAAGTTAAGCGGTTAGTGAAGACAATGTAATATTATTTACTTTGATGACCTTACACTATACGACATGGCATCCATAAGATTTGAAGTTAAGCCGTAAGTGAAGACAATGTAATATTATTTACTTTGATGACCTTACACTATACGACATGGCATCCATAAGATTTGAAGTTAAGCCGTAAGTGAAGACAATGTAATATTATTTACTTTGATGACCTTACACTATACGACATGGCATCCATAAGATTTGAAGTGAAGCGGAAAGTGAAAAAAAAACATAATGGAAAATTATGCATACTATTATGTGCCTTGATGCCTTGCATTATATGAATTTATTGGCCCCACTATTTAAGTTCTTGCTATAAAGGATGTTTGGGTAAACATTATCATGTTAACAGACCAGAATCACTAACGATGCAAACCGCATATAATCAAAGATCAACATATCAATCCATGTTCAAACCACAATCGAAATGCAAAATAAACAACTTTAAAGCTGGCAAATTAGGTTAAACATGTGTACATGAGGCCGAGTGTTCCGGAATGGTACGTACCTTCTGTTTAGCTAGCTACACCCGCCACGTGTGCAAATGGACCCATTATTTAAGTCTTGATATAAAGGATGTTTCGGAAAAAATATTTTTTTACAGACCTGAACCACAATCATCAGCTGCCCTATACAGACCCAAAACGGAATTTTGGACGCCCTTATTTATGTAGTTTTTAGTTAGACAGGAGTTTGTCAGCTATAACAAATTTTGATATGTTTCCTCAGTTGTTTTAAAGTTATTTACAGGTGACGTATAACTAAATCAAACCAATGCCAATTTGTCGCAACAAAAATTAAAAGTCACAGTTATCTCCCTTTATATATTTTGGACACAAAAACTATATTCTTTTGGCAAAAAATATATTCAGACAGTAATAACAAAGCGTGTGTTTCAAAACATATATTAATTTTATAAATTTTATTTCTATGTCAAAAGTTAATGATACTATAAAACATCTTTTTAGGTAGAATAGAGTCGTAACTCGAAAAAAATCTTAAATGCACTCACCAACAATAATTTTTCGCCTAATTAGTATTTTTGATACAGAATGAATCGTAAATGATAAAATTTTTCCTCCAACATTTACTTGTTAAGTTTTTGTAACTACTTTTAGTTATTTTCTACTAATTTTGTCCATATATCAAGAAATTATGTTTTTCCTGAATATTTTCATTTTTTACCACTCACCGTTCACGCAAACTAAAATCGAACATTTTATCAATTATGTCATTTTAAAAACATTCTGTATAATCGATTTAAATAGTCATTGGTCCAAACACAAAGTACTAAAACCTTGAAGACTTCTGTATTACAAAGGTTATATGAGGAGGCCGGCAAACTTTCGGGTTGGACCTGGTTGTATATGAAGAAGGACATGATCAAAAACAACCATACCTGTTTATGTTAAAACAACAACCCAAAAAGCAAGGTAAAGCTTTTTAAAACTTGCAAAAGTTGACATGTACTTCTATCAGAGAGGTGAGGCCGGGCGGTCCGGAAGTAAAGAGTCTACTGTTTAGCTAGCTACCCCCGTCACACAAAAACAAATATACCTTCCAACAGGCTATGTTTTCATTGGACATGTTATCAAAACCTTTCTGATGATATTAAATAATTGTTTGCTAGTGTTATAAACACATGCTCATCTCGCATTTTTTGGTCCTCTATGGTCGATTTACGGAAAGCAGGCTAATGGTGTCCATCATCGTCTTGGTTAAAATTCCAATCGGGACAGATCTTAGTGTAAGAAAGTTTAGTTCAGTTTCAGTTCGCTTTTTTTTAAAATTTTTGGCTTTCTCTATCATCCCTTAGCTGACCGTTTCAAAATAACAGAATCTTGACATGTAAGTGGAAGAATCTTGACAGATTGGTTTGTTGGTTGAACGTTACTTGGCGTCGCATCAGCAAATTTTCAGCTATTCGCGAGGAGACCACTTTTATTAATCTCTATGGATTAATCTATGAAAACGTTTGTGCATGCATGTGAAGTGTGAGTGTGTTGAATGGTCTGTCTTGTACTAGCGCGCACTCAGGGCGACTTTAAGGTGCTAGCTCACCGAGTCAGTACGCCCCAGTCACATTTTACTGATACCAGGTGAACCAGTAAAGGCCAATTACACGGAAAAAATCACTTTCCCACGTGTGTTCTGAGCGGCACTCCACAGCGGTGAGAGACGCTGGATTTGTAGACTAACGTCTTATTCATTAGGCCACAGCGGCCTCTGAATCTTGATAGGGATGAGGATATTAAACGACATAATTAACTGTATGCTTGTTTTAAATGAAATATAAACAAGATATAGATTTTGAAATATTTTTAGTATTAAAAAGATAAAAGAACAGTAATGCAGGGAAGTACATAAAAATCAAATAAACCGTATATGGGAGAACTAACAGTATATTGTGTATATCACAGTCATTGAATCGTGGCTATTTACAAAACAACACGGTGCATTGATAACAACTATGTCTACTGGCCCTGGTTTCACAATCATTCCAAATCCAAGATTTCCCTTAACTTAAACCAGACAAGTTTCAAATCTGAATTATCATAACCCTTACCACCCCCATCCCGCAAACGAAGTTTAGGGGGTATATAGGAATCACCCTGTCTGTCTGTCAGTCTGTCCAAATATCGCATCCACTCCATATCTTCCATGTCTATGGATGGATTTTGATCAAACTTTGCATAAATATTAACCAACATGAAACGATGTGCCGCATATCAAATTTACATGCATAAATCAAAGATCAAGGTCAGAAGGTCAATATTGGGGGCGGGGGTATTCATCTCTCAAGATAAAGTTCTAATTTTGTTACTGCTTGTAATATTCGTTTAAATATGATGTCAATTTTAAGACCACTAAAAGCTCATAACTAAAACATTTTGGTTTTGTTAAACAATTGCATTTTGAATTCCATAAAAGATTGTCAAAAGTAGCTAAATGTAAGTAAGATTAGTTTAGGAACGATTGTGAAACCGGGGACTGCATTGCTACATATTTTTTATGCAAAATACGTATCTCAAAATATCTCAAACCGATACGTGTATTTTTTCGTTCACAGGTAATACAATATTTAGTGTAATTTTTTACGAGCTTAAACATTAAGTAATAGAAAACATTTTATACAATAGATATAAAATGTGTTACACAATAGGTATAAAATGGTATACAAATTAAAAAACTCCTCCGAACCGG
Organism: Anadara kagoshimensis; assembly: GCA_021292105.1. Taxonomy (NCBI): domain Eukaryota; kingdom Metazoa; phylum Mollusca; class Bivalvia; order Arcoida; family Arcidae; genus Anadara; species Anadara kagoshimensis. The sequence continues at coordinate 12,115,349 of CM037867.1, read as the reverse complement.
GCTACCCTTCAATTATTTAGGTAGGTAAACTTATGTATACAACGTTAGGCCACCTAGGGAAAAGCTAAATGTCATTGATATAAACATATATTTAGACATGGTGCTGATGGCTCTATGATTTCGGTAGGGCGATTTTAACATAGGATACTACTTGTCCGATTTACTTGTTACTAGTTACAAAATAAACAGCCAGTAAACTCCACTCGATGTGCAAGAAATTATCAGCATGGGTTAATAACGTCATTGTTAGTTTTTTTAATAAAAAAAATAAGATTTTAGTGAATTGTACAAAAAGAAATTTTTCCAAATGGTTGTCACGTAACTCGATTTACAAGATTATGAAAGAACCCCTTTGGGACATTACACTTTAAAATGAAATAACATTAAAATTCAATACGTGGATAATTTGCATAAGCGCAATACATCAAAGGTTTAATCCGTTTATTATTGATGGGTATCATTAAGGCGTTTAACTATTTAGAACACAAACTCGCTAGGGACATATTTCTAATTGCTATAGTATGAGCAAAATGCGATACAGACCTGTCGAAAGTTTAACACATGGTGCTGATGGCTGTATATTTTCAGCAGGACGATTTTGACATAGGATACGACTTGTCCGATTAACTTGTTACAAGTTACAAAATAAACAGCCAGTAAACTCCACTCGATGTGGAAAAAATAAAATAAGTTAAGAAAATAGAATCAAATTGGCAGCTCATCTCGAATCACATTAGCCAAATCTTTACAGTTTCAATTTTCAGCAGATGTTATCAATCTTTTAACAACTTTTCAGTTACAAGCTATTCACAGTTCGGCTTCGCGACAGCCGAGCCTTTACGTCCTTTTATTAGCCCATTGTTAATGTATTGTTCAATAAAGACCTAGTGACGAATCCACCGCTTATTTCGGTCCCTCGTTATATCAGAACTCTTTGGTTGCTGTGATCTATATTTCAGCAACTGTACATTCACAAGCTATCCATATCTCGGCTTTTCTGCAGCTGAGATTTTACTTCCCTTCATTAGCCATTTGTTAAAGTTTTGAGAAGTTTGTATTGTAAAGTAAAGACTTGGTGACGAATCCACAGCTTATTTCGGTCCCTCGTTATCTCAGAACTCTTTGCCAGATCCAATCTTTTTCTCAACAACTTTACAGCCACGCACTATCCATATTTTGGTATCTCTGTAGGTAAGCTTTTACTTCCTTTTATAAGCCAATTGTCAACGTTTTGACGGGTCTGTGTTGTTCAGTAAAACCCCGATGGCTCATTTTGGTCTCTCGATATTTCAGAACCAGAACTCTGGCAGCTTCTATCTGTATCTTAACAACTTTTCGGTCACTATCTATCCATATCTCGGCTTTACGGCAGTCGAGCGACAATCCCTTTTCGTTACCTCAGTGTTAAACTTCCGACAAATTTTACTGTGCTTCAAAGAGAGAATATTATGGTTTGTTTAGGGAGTATTGTTGTCGATTTAGTTTATTTATATAAATTACTTATGAATTATTACTAAAGCTTTTTTGATTTGGCAAAAACAAGACAGACGTTTCGAAATAAAGTTGCTTATCAGTAGTTCTCGGACCGAAAATTGGGAAAAATTAAAAATTTTGAATTTCTTGAATATTCTATCAGTATCGTTATAGTGGCGAAAAGTTAGGGCATAGAAGTGTTAAAGTGATGTTTGCTTGAAATACTCTAACACTTCAACAATGTTCGTCAAAAACAGATTTGGGTATTTCTATCTTAATTTTTATGATTTCCTTTTCATCACTATGTTCAGTGCGATACAGTAGATTTCAGATATTACCCTCATAACAGATTCAGATATTACCCTCATAACAGATTCAGATATTACCCTCTAAAAGAAATCCAACAATAACTTCTTACCACGTTTAGAATTTTATCCCCGTCTACACAATTCTAACTTAGTTTGGGACGGTCCCTGAGGATTGCAAAAATATTTCCCTAATGTAGGGCGGTAAACGTTGTTTTCTGAAATCCCAGAATACCATAAATATATTAATTTTAGCGAGTACGATTTTAGCGCAAAATATAATTTGGGTAAATTCAGATGGACTTGAAAAATAGGAAATCCCAAGCACTTTGTGTACTATGATTGTATTTAATTTGGCGGTGAATTCAAATAAGCTTTACTGTATCGTCGAAAAAAATGCTAAATTCAGTACACCATTAAATCAATACGCTTACATATTTTTTTTCACTTCGTGTTCCTTTACCATAAAGTTTCACAGTAAAACAAACATGAAGGAGGAGACATGATGCAGGGTCGGGTGGGGGATTGAACCAGGACCTCGCGCACTATAAAAGAATACTCCACAAACCGAGCTACCCAGACCGCTACATTTCTTCCCTGTTATTTTTCAGTTTTCCACGATTCCACGTGGGGAATCACAACCTAATTTCCACTTTACATGACCGCAATAACCAGTCCATAACTTCCGAGGGTCACTGGACACAAAACCACAGTTTCAGTTGATGTTAAAGGGTTCCTGCATAAATTAAAGATATCAACACAATAATATTTTTTAGACTTGAGTCTTTACATCGATGTTCACTTTTGTGCGCATGCGTTATATTCGTAAGTCATTTCCTGTGAAATGTCTTTCAGTGTTTTGCATTGTTTATCACATGTGTTTTCAAAGAGACAAAACAGAACATTACAACAACAATATCACATTTAAAATTAAGATGAAGGATGTCATATTTTGCGATGTTGACTTTTTTGCACATTCCTGATTCGTTTCGTGTAAAACACTATACTTTGCTACTTTGAATGTTACGCATTGCTTATCACAGTTTTTACAGGCTATTACAATATCACATTTAAAATCTAAATTGTACATGCCTGTACACTATAGTAAATGTCATAATGTCTTCACTTGTGTGTGCATTCATTATTCTTTTACGTAAAATGCAATACATGTACTATGCTACTTTGATATGTTATGCATTGCTCATCTTTCATAGTTTTTAAGTGTCATAACAAGTCATTAAAATATGACATTTAAAATTCAGATAACATGATCTCATTTTACATGCTTGCACGGAATAGTTAATACAAGGATCCGTTGTCTGGGCATTCATGATTCATTTCATGTAAAATGTCATATTTTGCTATTTTAAAATGTTATGCTTTGTTTATCATAGTTTTTATATGATACACAACAGAATGTTACCATATGACATTTAAAATTCAGAGGAAATGAAGACTTTGTACATCCCTGTACACTATGGTTAATGCGACTGTCATTGATCACTGATATAGAGCCGTTTACTTCTTTTTTGTACATTTTTAGATATGCTTGTTGTTCCACGTGCCTATAAATGCTTTTTAGATAACGTATGCTAATGACCGAACAGACATCTTAATAACGTTTTACAATCAAATAAACGGATGTCATTTTACAGCATGTGTACTATGGCGGATGACACTGTCGTAAATGTAGCGACATTTACTAATGAGTTATTTTATGCTCATCTTCAGCTATGTGTGTTACTTCGCCTGCTTATAAATACTTTTTAGTTGGAATAGCTATGGCCATTACACGTTTCTTATAGCCATTTTAATTACAATGTGACGAACAGTTAATGAATTCAGATTAACTGATGACATATTACATGCCCGTACGGTACAGTAAATGTAATATTATGAACATTAACGATTCGTTTCCTGTAAAATATCATACTATGATACTTTGATATGTAATGCATTGTTTATCATAGTTTTTTAAAGTGATAAAACAAGTCATTACAATATTGAATGAACGGTTGTCATTTTACATTATATAGCGCATGACATTTACTAAGTAATTTTATGCACCTCTTCAGCTATTCTCGTTATTCCGTGTGTATATAAATGCTTTTTAGACATATTTCATTAGCTTTTGGCCAAACAGAGATCTTAGTGATGTTAGAAATTCAAATAAACGGATTTCATTTTACATTCCTGTACGCTATGGTCGATGAATCTGTCGTTGATGAAGAGTCCACTGGAACAACATTCTGAAGTAATGTGTTAGCTTGGCGCACTGCAAAATAAAAAGAAACATGATATTAAGATTTTAATATTTCAAGTATTCAAATCAAAAGAAGTAATTTGGTGGTAGGTTACAGTTCTGACATGACTGATCATGAGTGGTGGGTCCTGATATAACTAAACACTTCTGAAATAGTTCGTTAGTACCTTAACTGCAAAATATAGTGCAACAGTTACGACTAGTTGCAAATATACCAAAAAAGAACAACAGTGTAATACACAAATTGGACTGAAAATATTACTCTGGCGAAAGATAATTACTTACAGTACAGTTGTGCCAAAAGTTTAATACTAAGCTAACGTTTTGTATGTGGGAGGTCGTGGGTTCGAACCCCGGCTGGGTCAGACGAGGACTTGAAAAAAGGTAGTGACTGTTCTTTCGTAAAGTACTCGGCATTTAAAAATGAAAGTCATATGGTTGGAAGAGACCTTAAAAACCAATACCCCGTGTCACGGTAGGCGTGGCACGTTACAGAACCCTCTCCTTACGTTGCCCTGAGCTCACTACAAAGGTAAAAAATTCTGCCAATTCGCCTATAGCTGTTGTCATCTCAATATAGGTGACATATTCTTTCAAGGGGACGAAACGCCCCATTCAACCAATCAATAAAACAAATAATCCTTTTATTTACCGTTTTGATTGCATATACACTAGTATGTGATTTTAACTATTTTAACGAATCTGTTGAGTATAGGGCTATTTGTTTTGTCATAATCCAAACTCGTTTACCGTTTTGTATGTTAGTACATGTAGTGTATGACGTATAAATACCAAAACATTGTTGTGACGTAATCTGTTATAAATAGTTCCTGAAATGGCTGATGTTGTACGTTGTTCATTTTGTGCATGTTGACCCAATCGACTATTAACTATTTGTCAACGGAGTTAGACATGACAATATCCATCTATATTAACATTGCCATACATGAGAAGAAATATGCGTTGTTGTGTCACAATAGATTTTTGAATATATAGAAACTCTAATTATTTTTTATGCTTTACATAACTTCATTTTAACTTTACGTTATGCATAGGAAGACAAAAAATTGTTTTTGTCAAATTAAAATTTATTCTATAACCAAAGTATTGATATCTATATATAACTGACATTTACATAACCCCGTATTATCCTTTATTTCATATATTGCTATAAATAGAACCATATGAACGAAATTTGAATTCATAGATATTGATCATAAACAAGGTTTACTTTTATTAAATTTGCTGAAATAAATCTGTATTCAGTACATCTTCGATTTCACCTATTCAGCAAGTAAATATATGAGTTTTAAAATTGCAATAGTAACAAAATTTAATTTGTTACGTGGCGGGTGTAGCTCACTAAACAGGCAGTGCTTATCCTCCCGGAGCACCCGGCCTCACTCCCCAGGTGCCTAACCTAACTTGTCAGTACCAAAGGTTTTACGTTGCTTTTGAATTGTGATTTGGACATGGATTAGCATGGTTTGTTTTATCTAATAAAGAGATGGTCTATTATATACAATATTAAAAAATGTTTCTGACTAATAGTAGTAATCTTCTACACTAACCTTCAACCATACATTTTAGAAATAATAGTTTTTTACAGTATAAAAAATTATAGTGATTAAGTTAATGGAGCTTTGAATAACCGCGCCCTGAGGAATTGCAGTGAAACTAGTTTTGTGTAATTTATAGTTTCTTGTATACCACTTTGTGCAAAAACAAACACACCAGTCCTTTGCAAAACACAATTCTAATGCAAAGTAAAAATTGACAAATTAAAGTCATGTTAACTTCCACAACGGAAGGGAGGCCGGGTGCTCCAAAAGGGTAATCACCTTCTGTTTAGATAGTTTGATGTCTCTGTGGCAAGGATTGCCCTGGATATATTTGACGTCTCATAGTTTCATGTTCCTTTCACACAATTTTGATTACACACGTGGCGGATGTAGCTAGCTAAACAGGAGGTGCTTACCCTTCCGGAGCACCCGGTCTCACTTCCCTGGTGGAAGTTCACGTGTCTGGCCTAAGTTGTCAGTTCCAAAGTTTTTACTTTGCTTCTGGGTTGTGATTAGGACATGGATTAGTATGTTTGTTTTTGATTACACCCACAACTTGTAGATTCGAAATTGAGAATGTAAGGAATATGAAACAATGGGATGTGTCAAGGATAGTTTTAAATCCATGGGCATCATACTTATTATCAACATTGTGATGGCGGTCATAAACTCTTTCTAGGACCTTAATAAGCCTAGACTTGCGATATCTATAGGTCAACAATTTGTTCATTGTATACGGAACAAGCTCTACCATAAGGTATTCATTGTAAAAATACACCATAAGCGGAATTTGGTATATTGGTGCATAGAAAAATAAAAGTTGGCAATTAAAAATTGAAGTAATCATGTTTGTTATGCAGCTTAACCGTAGCTACTAGTCGATTAAAATTGAAAATTCTTTCACACTACATTTTCAAGATTTCAATATTTTCTGAACTAGAAATACACGTGTATATTGGAAACCAATCTTTTATCGTGTTTTCTATTGTTACGGTATCAGGAGCATTAATCATCACAGATTATGTATCATGTCACAATAGAAATTAATATCCAATGCATCACCTAGATGTAGGCAAACAACATTGACCTGTCCGTTTGACCTTTCATTAGGAATATTCATATTGGAGGGTCCAACAAATACATAGGTAGTGTTAGGATTCGCAGTTATTACATATACACATTGTTCACGAATAGTGTTCATATCGTTTAGACGAATATATACACGCGTGATCCCTATTTCTTTAATTTACTCGTCCATAATGAATATTTAAATCAAAGGTCAAGCAGACAGGTCAATGTTGTTTACCTATATACAATCTGCGCCATCACCTACATAGCTAGATTATACATAAAGCATTCTTTTGTACATCTGGAAAAAGTAAAATCGATCATCAGATTATAATGATTTTGTGTCGCTCAATATCAGTTATTTGTTTGTTAGATTTTTTACATCTAAAACATGGTTGTTGTTTTAATGACTTAAGAGATAAAAACAGTAGTTTAAAGATACTAAAGATAAGGATATGTGTTGACCATTAAAAACAATCTTACTGCTCCATGTAAAAACCACAGGACCAAAACAAAGTTAAAACGGAAAACTCGCAATAAATGTTAAATTCCAAAACTTCCGCTAGGAAAGTGATGCTGGGAGCTCTGGGATGGGAAGAGATAAAAGTAGTCCTTGAGTAAAATAAGGTTATTTGCCGACGATTAAAAACAAACCTACTCCTCCATGTCCATATCACAATACTAAAGCAAAGTTAAAACTCTGAAAACTTGCAAATAATCTTAAATTAGAAAACTTCCGCTAGGGAAGTGATGCTGGGAGCTGCGGGATGGGAAGCATCTACTGCTTAAGTCTATTTTTACCTCTAAAACATGTTTGTTGTTTTAGTGACTTTGAGATAAAAGAAAAAAATTAGTAAGATAAGGAGATTAACGAATCTACTGCTCCATGTCCAAATCACAATACCAAAACAAAGTTAAAACTCTGAAAACTCGCAAATAATGTTAAATATGAAAACTTCCGCAAATAACAACCTAAAAGTAAAGGTAAAACTTTGAAAATTGCAAATTTTAGTTTACTGGAAAATTAGGTTAAAGCGCCAGTGAGAATTTACAGTTTTGAAAAACTGGCAAATTAAATAAAAATACCTTGCGTATATAATCATATGGAAACTTGAATGGCAATATAACATTTAACTGAAATGAACAAAAAACAAATGGTTTTAAAAAGGAATTTCACTCTATAAACATGTCGCTGTATGAAATAAACGTTTCATTTAACCCTGAATGCCGACACGAAATAGAATTACGTGTACTGAAAATTGAAGCTAGTTTAATATGTCTTCAATGTAGAGCATTTATCGGCTTTTTATCCCCAACGGATCAATACGTTGTGTGGTCTTGCAAGAACAAATATTAAAACATATGAATCAAACACAATTAATCCGTAAAGCAAAGGAATTTTTGATAATTGTGAAGCACTAGACGGCCGTTTCGAAATAAAATCCCTCACCAGTAGTGAGAGTAAAATCTTGCACAAATTAATAAAATTTCGTGACCTTTTAACAGGGAAGTAAGGCTAGATACTCGAGGAGGAAATAACATTAAGTTGTATTGCCGTATAAGGTCAAGTACAATGTACAATCCTAGGAGGCTATTACACTTCATATATTTCATACAACCAATTGTATTTTACCTTATTAGAAAATACAATACCATCTGCAATTTGATATGATCTTTGGATAATATTTTTCAAGATGGAGACAACATGTATTTCTTTTGAAAACAACATTCAACCTATCAGATGTCTTGCACAAAATCCGACAAGATTTATCGTACTTTATGAAGATTAAGTTTTTAGTATTTGACAAAATAGACGGGACAGATTTGAAAGTGGAGCGTCTTCTGTTCAAATAGATTTCAATTGGATGAAATATATATTTTTATGTACACACATACACGTTTTAGCATTAATGAAATATACTATAATTATCTAAATTTCCTGCAAGTAAAAATTTGAAATTTCTCAAAAACTAAGGTATACTCCCTCTTGCAAAATATTTCCTTAGCTTAATTTGGTACTTTTCAACATCTTAAAAATAATTTTGGTTTCATAATTTTGGTCCAAGCACTACTAATGAGGAATTGTATTCTGAAACGACCGTCTAGTGCTGTAAATATAAAACTGGTATAATATGTAATAATGATAGAGTTTGTTCCCCTTTAAAACGTTCATACAACGAAGGAAACCACTTATAGTTAAATTGTTGAACAAGGGATATTGGGAGGCTTATGAAGGTCCTCAAAGTTTAATGTCCAAAGTCTCATCATCGTTGATAAGTGTGATAAAAACCATGGGTATGGTATTAATTGTATGTTCGTTTTGATATCAATTTTAGTTTTACACTTAGCAGGTGTAGTCAGCTAAACAGAATGTATTTACCCTTAAGAAGCCCCAGTTACCATGTCCATATTGAAAGTTCACATGTTCAACTCAATAAACAAGTGTCAAAAATTTTACTTTGCTTTGGAATTGTAAATTAGACATTGATTGGTTTGTTTTATTGTAAGATAATACAATTACTTAATTGCAACCGCGTCACATGTAATGGTTCAAAATCATGCGTGCTGAGTACAATTGTCAACGAGAAAAAAGAACTACATCGCGTAGGATAATAAATATGTCATGTAAGTGATCAGCTAAGATGATACTTTTAACATTTCTATCTAGTCAATCTTATAATGCCAAAGGTTGACCAAAATAAGTATGTATACCGTGTATCGGGAATGTGACTTCACATTCTGTTAAGAGCTCACATGAATAACAAAGGGTGAGGGAAATACCATGTCTACAGAGAGATTCTTGTAAACACCTACTTATGTATATAAATCAATTAAAACGTTTGAAGTTTATATCCAGGAACAAGATCGTAATTTCCATAAAAACACCTACTACAAATTGTGTTTATCAACGTGATAGTCAAAGTCTTTAAATAATTCATGTGAAGACACAAAAAAGAATTATTGGATTTAGTTAAACTTTAAGAAATCTAAGATATACATCCTCATGCACGATACATTTATTTTTAAAGATCTTTGTGTAGCTAGATAAACAGGAATTTCCACTATTTCGGAACACCCGGATTCACTTCCGTGGTGGAACTTCACATGTCTAACCAAACTTGTCAGTTCCAAAGTTTTACTTTGCTTCTGGATTTTGATTTAGACATAAATTAATATATTTACTTTTTAAAATATATTTTAGTCCTTTGGATTTTGTTCAAACCCTTGAAGAAATTTAGGTTTACAATTTTGGTCCAAGCACTACAATTGAGTAATTGTATTTGGAAATGGCCGTCTAATACTATGAAATTAACACTGGTATAATTAAGAAATAATCTGACATGACTTAGATTAAAATGATTGAAATAAACACTGCGAACTCTTTCTCCGGAAGTACATTTACTATCTATTTGCAAAACGGTTCATTCAAACAATTCGGCTGTTGAGATTACCTCCATTGAAATAAATAATTTTATGAAAGAAAATTACGTCACAGCCATTGTTCGCGGAACATAACATGACGTCATAAAATAAGCAAGGGAGTACGTCATTAAAACGGAATAGCGATGGGTATATCGTTTGTTATACCACTGCTGGCTCTCTTTATGTTTCATATGAAGAAAACGCAGGTCATGTTAGAATATGTAATTAACGCCTATTCTCGATAATATATTTGACATCCCATAGTTTTGATCTTCCAGTAATTCATGTGACGGATGTAGCTAATTTATCCGGCGACGATTACTGTTCCAAAACAGCCTACCTCACTTTCCTTGTAAAAGTTCATGATTTTAACTATATTTGACCTGTCTACAACGTTTCCTTTCCCGGACACTCCGTCTTACTTCCTTTGTAGAAGTTCATTACTTAACTACATTCTATTGTATTCAAAAGTTTTCTTTTGTTTTATTATCATTTAAACATGGACCGGTATATTGGTTTTTCATTAATAAACATATGGGAAAGAGTGATAAAGTGGCGTGATAATATTAATTGTTTACATCCCAGTCAAGAATTATACACCTATATATTTATAATCTGATTAACACTCCTTCAATGAAGTTTTAACGACTGATTGCCTTCACCTGTGCATGAAGGCAACGGGGCATTCGCGTGAACTTGATGACGTAATGTTGACCCGTTTTTTATCAATGGCGCATGAATACATAATGTGTACTTGTATTAAGTAACGCGTTTTGTAACACGTATTTTTGTTTACATTTTACAATAAAATTATAATTAAAATATTACTAGCCAAAATCTAGTTTTATTCATTTTTCTTACTTAGTTTAAGTACTTTGAAGGGATTACTTTTTTGTCCGCAAAACAGCGACACTAGTCATCAAAGATTCAGGTCAACTTGCTGTTCCCACGATTTTGTTCATCCAGCTGCCAAAAAGATACATTGTATATTATTTTACCAACTTTAATTTTAGGCAACAGTCAATTGTCGATGAATTGTAAATATAAGAAATGAAATTGAGTTTTCTGTTTGTCATGAGGTGATGCAGAGAATGAGACCGCAAAGTAATCATGAAAGACTTTGTCTGTCATTCAATTTGCGGATTTCTCATTCTCTTCATTACCTCATGAAAAACAAAAAACTCAATTTCATTTTTTAAATAAAGGCTGATGAATTCTTTTGATACAAGGACCAGTCCGTATGGTACAGACAAGGTTTATTTCTGTGACTACCAATTCAATGTTCAGATTATCCTTAAATTTTACTTATCGCTCCATTTCATACCAACGAAAAATCAATTTCAAAACTGAATGGAATGTTTCATGAACAGTTAAATAAAATTCGATATTTCTGGTTTATATTTACATGTAAATAAATTTAAAACAACAAAATTTCATTCCTTTGGGCTGTTTTTATTGATGATAGAATCAGTTTGATATTGCTCTCCGTGTAACAGTTCATCGAATAATTGATTTTGATTACCTGGGTAGGATTTATCTATATTTGTTTTATATGCATGGGTGAAGAGACCTAATAGTATTATTTTTATGCTAATGGATAACTCAGTAAAATTGATTTAAAATAGTAGAATGTAATCTTTTTATTTATTTATAAAATAAATAGTATTGTTTTTATTTGGTTACAAAATTGGTGAATTCGTTACAAAATTGGTGAACCGACACAGTTATGGAATCGCACAGTTATGGCAAATTATTGGCTCTAAGGATAATAAATAATCAGAATCTTCTTGGCATAAAGATTTTGTTGATGTACAGTCCAACCTGCCTTAAAGACCACCTATATATAAAGGCCACCTGCTTATAAAAGCCAATACAATTTTATCCCAATTGTTCTTTATTCATATTATTAAACCTGTATATAAAAGCCACCTGCCCATAAAGGCAAATTTCACTGGTTCCCTTGGCTGGCCTTTATAGACAGGTTTGACTGTATTTATAGCGTCTTGTTTTATCACATTTCTATTGTGTGGTGTTCTTGGTTACGTTGTTTGTTGTCAAGTACACAAGTACATCCTTTTCAGTTGCAAATTTCATATTTCTATTTTAGGTACCTTTATGACATTACAACTGATTTGGAAATAACAAAGGACTACATTTTATATAGATATGCATTGTGTTGGTAGAATTTACAACAACAATAATTCATGATTATCTGGTTAAGATCTATAAGTTTTATATGTAACAAATCGTTAAGAAGACTTAATTTGTTTTAATCTATTGATTTTGACTTACATTTCTTGACTAATGCGCTGATATTCAATACAGTATGAAAATGTACAGGTACATTATGTTTAGAGCGAATCTTTAATTTGACATTTATATAGGAATTGGTTTTCCGTAATCTTCTCTGTTTTTGTTTTATGTAGCCCTGCCGCTTGCCATTTAGGTCTATTTAAGATTACACAATAACTGACTAATTGAATACTTATCGAATATTTCCAATTTAAATTAAAGATATATATTCAATTAGTCAGTTATTGTATAATCTTTAATAGACCTAAATGGCAAGCGACTAGGCGCCCCTTTGTCTTGTCTTGTACGTTAAGATTGCAAGTAAATAGGTAATTGGTCTTTAGGCTTATCTATAATATCAACCAGTGTGGTAGCTCAGATAGTACAGTGCTCGCATCGAAGGTGGAAGGTCGTGGGTTCGATGCCTGGCCTTGTCTTACACAAGACTTGAAAGTGGGTAGTGACTGTTTTTTTGGCATTACGAAATAAAAGTCACGATTATTTCGAATGGAAACTTAAAATAAGCCAGATCCTCATGTCAGGATAGTTGTAGCACGATAAAGACCCCTGCTGTAAAATGCCATCAGCGACATACACGCTATAATTGAAATAAGCAAAAGTTTCACAATAAATTCTTTATAAATATAAACATAAATATGGATGATGTAACTTTATGTGTGATAGCAGATAGGCCAGTTTATGAAAGGCAATTTTTAATATTTTTGTGAATAAGGTCCAAGCGAATTTTGAAAACCTGACAAACAGGAAAACGCACAATGGTCAAAAACAAGAACTTATGATGATATAGGACAGATGATAAAAGAAAGAATTTTAAAAAATCCCATTAATATCTTTGGCCTTGTAGAAAATATCAAAACACAATTTTATTTCAACTACAACATGGAAGACGTAAATATATAAATCAACATATTTTTTCCGAAATGCTGCCCTGACAGTGACGTAAAACACAGAAATAAGACTAAATAGTCTATATTCAAAGCGCAGCAGCAGCTTAAAAGCGGAATCTCGTTAACAAATTTTTATCTACGTGAGCTTTGGTACAGCACAAACGAGTTTTGACATCATCAAAGACCAGAGAGAATAGATCTAAAGGAAATATATATAATTAATAGAAGTATTGATTATGTTATAATATTAAAATCAAAGGCATGGAAAGTTAAATGACAAGGTAAAACATGCAAAGATAATTACGATTTATGGATTCATCAGGGACTCTTGGAATATCTACAAACGACATAGTAGAATCTAGGACAGTTTACTGTGGTTGCATTCTTATTATGAAAATTAAGATACCGGCATGTGCCAGTTTTGAATACTGCAAGTGTAGGTTTATTTGTGGTGAACTAATTTTTTATTAATTTCGCTGTCGAAAATTTTCTGCGAAAATTCATACAATTTGTAAAATAACACAACAAAGTATATAGCCAACATCTATATTGTCTGAAGACATGACTTTGCACCTGTCCGCTTGACCTTTTTATTTAAAAACAAACCAAGTACATCTATGTATAGAGAGCACAGGTATTTGTTTTGTCATATAAAGAATATATATATATGTACAAAATGTATTAACTTTGATCTTAACACTACCGATGTATCAGGTGGTTCCCCTATATGAATATTCCTAATGAATGGTCAAGCGGACCATTACAACTTGTAAATACAAAATGCGAAACCTGTAAAATTTTAATTACCAATACACATACGACAGGTAATCCATTTCTTTTCCAAAATTTTAATTTACCAGATCATTCTAAGTTAGAAAAGCTGGAAAAATATACTAGTCCTTTACTAAGCACATCATACTGACAACAACGGGAGAATTACTTAATAAGTGAACTAAGCACTGCCTCACCAAACGGATGCAGTGACAAAATTGTAAATGTAGGAAGTTTTTAAAGCCCCAGTTGCAACAATAATAATGTTTTGCACTTGTTTATTTAAACTACACGCTACAAAAGAAGTCTTGAACATCGGCATTATATAAATTGAGATTTATGTTAAACATGTAAAATAAACGAGTTTGACTGGTATGTTTCAGTTTTTTTATATCACACATGACAGGTGTAACTAGCGAGACAGCAGGTGCGTATCCTTCTGGAAAGACCGGCATCACTTTCCTAGTGGAAGTTCGTGTGCTTTATTTAATTTGCCAGTTTCAAAGTTTTTATTTTGCTTTAGGATCAAGATTTGGCCATGGACCGGTATGGTTGCTCTTTTGATTAATACATTAATTGAGACGACAACATTAACGAAATGAAGAATCCCATTCAAGCAAATTCAAACATACCGGTCCGTTTTCAAATCACAGTTTCCAAAGAGAAGTAAAAACATTGAAAACTGACAAAATAAAATAAACACGTAAAATATTATCGGGTAGGTGAGGACAGGTATGAACCTACTGTCTAGCTATCTAGTGAGAATGAAAGAAAGATTGAACTATGGGGCGTCGAATATATTTATAATTTCTGACAGACAAGACATTGCAGGGTTGAAGCTACAGATATCGATGTCGATGAAGTCACACAAATTAAAAAAATGAAGAGATTTCAAAATCTAAAACAACTTTTCGAAAAATACAGTTGTTGATCAAATTTCTTTGACCTTGTTTCTTTATCTTAAGCAGTGTTTCCGTTATTCTTGTTATACAAGCCAGTACAGACAGTGTTACAACGTAAGACTTTATATGTAATGTTAAACTGTTAAAATTCATAAATAAACACGAAAATCAAACATACTAATCCATGTCCGAATTAGAACCCAGAAGCAAAAACTTTGAAACTGAAAAAATAATTTAAACACGTGAAATGTCACCAGGGAAGTGAGGCCGGGTGCTCTGGAATGATAAACACCTCCTGCTTAAGTAGCTACTCCCGCCATCTGTGTAATCAAAATTAAATGAAAGGAAATTTCATCACAATAACACATACAAGTCAACCAGAGTTATATACTGAAGTGGACAGGAAGGGGGTGAAAAGGGCTATATTTTGTATTGATTGGCGCGCGAAAAGGCAACGGAGACAGAGAGAGAGAGAGAGAGAGAGAGAGAGAGAGAGAGAGAGAGAGAGAGAGAGAGAGCTTGGTCCTTATCTAATACAACTTACCCATATGGTCTATGGAACTTGACATCATTAGTGACACTATAACCATGGTAACGCTGAGAAAGAACATGAACATAGCAGTAAAAATAACAATACGTGACACAAATTTTTGTCGTCTGGTCTGTCGACTAACAC
Source organism: Anadara kagoshimensis (assembly GCA_021292105.1). NCBI lineage: Eukaryota > Metazoa > Mollusca > Bivalvia > Arcoida > Arcidae > Anadara > Anadara kagoshimensis. Next base: position 12,099,706 of record CM037867.1, on the reverse strand, counting down.
TGACCCGTAACTTTCCAGGTTCTTCTTGTATCACAATTTGGCCGAGTAAATATTTAACTGATATGGGATCGATATACAAAACGCTGTTTTTCGATGTTTGACAAATCGGTGTAGTTGCGGTGTCCTCGTCTGCATAATCGCGACTTGACCACAAACTCTCACTCTCGCGAGAATTGTGATCATTGGTTTCCGGAGTACATGATGGGCTATATGGATGATACCGATGTTTATGACTTTTCTGGCAAAATGAAATTGATCGGTCGTTGTGTTTGTCTCTCATTATATACCCCCTTCTACAAATTTTACCAGTTCGTCTATCACTCGAACAGCTTATAAGATCATCGTCACTATGTCCGTCCAGGGTGGAGGAAGGACTGTATATACAATCATCTGTAGAAACGTTTTCCCCACCACTGAGACTCATTTTTAACTTCCGACCTTTCCGTATGTTTTAAATCATTTCAGAAAAACTGACACATATATATTCCTTTCATAAACAATTGTCGTTTCACCTTTATCATGCTATTTCCAAATGCGTGACATAACATAACTACAAAGAAAAATCGTTGACGTTTGGTATAATTGCAATAAATATTTGTCGATTTAAATGTCAAAGGCGCTCATTGGTTCGTATATGACTCTAATCTTTTGTCTGTTTAGACTATTATCATTCATGTTGAAGCCTCTTAGACATAAGCTTTGTCCGTATAAGACATCAAGTTATTTGTATTCATTCTGCTTCACCTGAAGTATACGACATCATCTGCATTGTAATCCTAATTAGACGCAGTGATTCTTCCGTGAGAGATACAATACTGTTTACATGACACTGACATTGAAAATATCGATGAATCACAACGTAATGAAAATATCCTTGTTAAAATGGAATCAAATTTCAAACTAGTAGATATCAGTGTAACGTCATTCATTTACAAGGTTTTCGATATTTTCAAAATTTTAAAATTCGATATAAAAATGATCTAGTTTATTGTATTGACAATATTGGTAAAACAATACATTGTTCAAAAATTGTGACGAATTACTGTGTCGCTTGTGTCTAAATAGGAGGAATATCACTATATTGGTAGACGACAAAGATTAAGATAATTAGTTTTAAATCCTCTAATTTCTCCTTAAACCCTACTTGTATTATAATTTGAATATCAGCACAATGGACCTCGTCTTGCAATTCCTTCAAAAATCTATTTAAATCATTACTCGAATTTCAGCACAGATGAGTGTCATATTCCGATACATTGAAAAACATATCTGAATCATTACTAAAACATCAGAACACATGAGCAGCATCTTCTAGTTCTTTCAAAAGCCTATAGTATATATATATCATTGCTCAAATATCTGCACACATTGACATCGTCTTCAAATTCCCCCAAAAACCTACCTGAATCATTACTAAAATATCAGCACACATGAGCTTCACCTTCAAGTTCCTTCAAAAGCCTACCTGAATCATTACTTAAATATCAGCACACGTTCACATCACCTTCTAATTCCTTCAAAAGCCTTTCTGGATTATTACTAAAATATCAGAACACACGAGTACCATCTTCTAGTTCCTTCGAACATCTATTTTAATCATTACTCGAATTTCAGCACACGTGAGCATAATCTTTCAATCCTTTAAAAGCATACCTGAATCTTGACTAAAATATGAGCACATATGAGCCTCATATTCCCATTTCTTAAAACAAAACCTATTTGAATCATACCTCGAATATCAGCCATGCAAACATCATACAAAACATGTCCCGAATTCCCTCTAGAGTTGAATCTAATTTATTACTTATATCGGTAAAATGCGATCTAAATATTCGGATGCAAACAAATAGTCGTACTACATACTACGTATTATTTCTATCCATATGTCTATATTGCTAATATCGAAATATTTTTTTTAAATTCCAATTATTTTTAAATTATCTCCTGGAAATGAACGTAACGAAGCAATTCTATATAAATTGTAATATCACCTTACTGTTACACATCTATTCGATTCACACTTGTGTTAATTTAGGTATATCGATAAAACTACCCAATAAAAAAATCTCCGAAGCGATTTCTTAATTATCTCTTACGACAAAATCGTAACAATTCGACCTTAATAATCTGATTTAAATGATCGTATTGTCTAACTGGCATATCTATTCAATTTTCTATGTTGTAAGTTTGTAGGTATTGATAAACTGCAGTCTATATAACAAGGTATAAACACGCCGTATAATTCCAAACTTGTATCTTAATTGTCACTTTGTATTGAATTATTAATCTGTACAAGGAACCTACTTCTAAAGCAGAGAAGCCGGTAACGTGATCAATACAACCGTTAATTCCAATCTGCATTATGTCTGCTATCATAATTATATTAAGTATTGGAAGATAAAATTTCAGTCAATATGTCTATGTAACTTTATAACGGTGTATTGCACGAGTTGATATATATTTTTTATTTGGTGTGTAATGGGGTTTATGAGGTGTAAAACGCTTAAGTCAACTGATGTTTCCAATCAGTAAGCTTAAATCTTCAATCATGGAGAAACTGGTATTTGCGGAGATGTTTGGTAACTGATGATGAACTACATTTGGGAATTCATTAGTATTTGTTTCATCATGCAAATATTTGTTAATATTAATAGAAATCAAACAGTAAATAATATAATTTAATTGATTGATTTATCGTGTATATTGGCTTATTTTTAGATATTGCTCATATTTACTCAGTTATTGGTTATTGGATATGCTGTAAATGTACTTATTTCTCGGATTCAAATTTGTGCGGTTTTGTAATTTCCGACATTTTCGCGGGGTAAAATATTGGCGGATTTATGAATGTGACTATAAGATCGAGAATCTATACATTAATATATGCGCGGTACTAATTTTGCGGAAAATGTCCCACCATGATAAAGCGAAAATCAGTACACCTCGACAAAAGTAATCTAGCAGTATATAGTGCAGTATGACGTGTAATTACGTACGATTATTTTTCCTAAAATTGATTTTTTTGTTTAGTTAAGGCCAAACAATAAGAAAATGGCGGGGTTCAAATTTTCCGACCCCCTAGTTTCTTTTTAGCGAGGGAGGGGCAAATTAGACCTTACCCTTGTATAATCTCAAATAAAAAATTTCTCTTTCAAGTAATACATTTTTTATGTTGGAATATAAGTAAGGTTTTAAATTTAAACTGATCAATTTCAATCCTTCAACTTGACCGGAAGTGGTTACTATCTGCTTTCGGTCACGTAAGTTTGGTTTTGTTTACTACTTTTAAAGTTAACTTAAAGTTTTTAATTAAACATGATTTTTATTCTTTTTTAATATACCGGAATCTGGTGTATAACTTACAATATACGTAATCTTTCAGTAATAGAGCACATCTTATGCTTCCGGTTAGTTAGGAAAATCCCATAAAATTAGTATGATGCTGTTTAAACCTTCCTTTTATAATAAATGCTCGAATAACAGCTCTCGGCTCAGAACTAAAAAACTGACGATCTACATAGCGAAGCTATGGTATTTTTCATATATTATATACTAATAATGCCTCATAAAGATTGTTTAAATACCAAAATGTTCCATGGATAGAAGGAAGACTTTTTGAGATTTTTTAAAAATATTGTCATGTATCGAGTTTCATCAGGCATGTTTGCGCTGGAATTTATACTCATACAAGCTGTATTCATCATTTGTAGTTAAACCTACCTGTCAATACGTTTGAATGATTTTTAGTTCTTTGCCAATGTAGTGTTTGTTCACAAGTAATGCTCCTCTTATTTCCGTTAATCTATCTATTGCACTTACCAATGTACAAACTGACTCGCTCTGGTATTCTTTATTCTTTGAGAGTTTGATCAAATATCTCAAACAGTGGAGACAATGTGTTTTTATCGAAGCCATCGCCTATGAAGGTATTTACCACCAGTTTCTTATACTAGTATTGTTGATAGCAATATAATCAATCTCTCCTATGGAAAAACAGCTGTATTCCTCTGCAAGCCATGTTTTGAAATGAAGGCCTTATAGAAGTCTCGGTGTTCCCTATTCTTGAATTCTAGTCATTTACGCCATGTAGAACATGGTCTGTTTGTAATTCACTTCAGGGAGGTCGTTAAGGAATGTTAGGAAATGGTATAACAAATTTTGACAAGGGTGTGACCATCAAATTGAGGTGTTATCTGTTGGTAAGGAAAACCATTATCAATACCTAGTACCAAAACACTGTGGTTGGTAGAATCACTTCTGTGTCAGTTCAATCATCATCTTTCAATAATTGTTATTTGTTTACAGGGCTTGTTTTCCGACTTTCATGCTATATAAGTTGTAAACCCTTCTTGAATATCTGACTTTGTATCTATAAAAGGTGAATTATAACGACTTGTTATGATGGTCACTTTCCAGATAACTTTTAGAGCATCATTAGAATTTATTTCAGTGTATAAGCTGCAGTTTCAGTAACAAAAAGTGTCCAATAATGTTGTAGAGGATATTCTTGTGATAAATTAAGACCATGCCTTTGTTAAGACTAATTAAGATATTTAGAAGAACTAACCTTACAACTTGGTCGGCCTATTTATAACTTTTAGCTTTCTATTTGAAAAACTGTATCAATGCTAAAAGAAACTGATCTTCTAGTACTGTATAGGTGTTACCTTCTGTTAGAACGTCAAGGGAAAATATTATTATATCTTGAGATATTTGGCTACTTGATATTTCTAAATAAATTCTCAGAGGACAATTATTATCAGAACTAGTCAACTTTGGGATATACAGTAGATAGAGAAGGCGCAAAATGAGGAACACGATTTGTGAAGAAACACTTCACTTGCATATAGCTATGAGGAATCATTCAAAAGTAACAATAGGGGAATAAAGCAACCTCGATTAAACAATATAATTTTTATATAATCTATGGAAAATATCAAAGAACCGCTGAACAGACGGTCAGCTGTCCATTTCCATATTATATAAAATTACTCAAGCATTGGTCATAAAAGGATGGTTTAACAACATTATTTTACCACTATGGTTGTTTCCTAAAACTAACCAAGAATATTAAACTACATTCTATACCCAGAATATTCGTGAGCGAATGTGAGTTTGACAACTTCCGTTCGAGCTAAAGAAAAAGATAAAGGATTTTAAGATAATGATATAAGAAAAAATGCCCCAGGGTAAACGTTAACAAAATAGACCAAAAACGGGAACTGATAAAACAAAGCAAGCAATCGATATTAGCATGAATTGCGAAGTGATATAAACCAAATTAAAAGTACACTGAAGAAGTAGAGCATAAAGCACAATTTACGTGACTGGGAGCAGACGATAGTCACTTTCTGTGAAGTTATGGGGTTGAAATTGATTAGTTTAAATTTAAAAGCTATTTTATATTTAAATATAAAAAGAGAAAAGAAACATACGAATTGTGAGGGTGAAACATTTGTTGTTATTTAAAGATAAAGCACGAATTACGTAACGGGGAGTAGACTGTAGCCACTTCCGGTCATGTTATGGGGTTGAAATTGATCCGTTTTTATTTAAAGGTAATTTCAATATAAAAAAGGAAAGTGTGAATCTTAAGAGCTAAATATGTGGGTTTTTCAAGATCATACAAGGGTCTGTCTAAATCCCCCCCCCCTTATAAATAGAAGCAGGAGTAAATAATAAATGAAACATCACCATTTTGTGATTAAATGATCAAAACCCGGTAATTATACACAAAAATATCAATTTTAGCAAACAACAATCTACGAAATAACATGTCATCATTCATAATACGAAGATACAGTCAAATTGGGGTTTTTGGGTGTCAAAGTCTAGGGGTGGGAAAATTGGAACCCCATTTTTCCCAGTAGCTTAATATCATCCAAAAAATCAATTTTAGCACAAAGATCGCACGGGAACTATTTTTCTGACACGTCATGCCACACTAATAGGCATCTATTTTAAATTTTAAAGTTCTGAGAATTACGCAGAATTGTGGACAGTAACACTAACATCACCATGGACATAATTTTCAATGTATAGGCAAATAACAACTTGCTATTATTATGTATTGAATTCTTCATGTTACCCGTCTGCCTGGATATCCCCGACTCAGAAAGAAATGATGAGCTTCTTGGTGTCTATGGTGGGTTATTGTTTTGGTCAATATTCAAACACATCGGTCTTTACCTGCTGTCATAATTATATTAAGTATTGGAAGACAAAATTTCAGTCAATATGTCTATGTAATTTTATAACAGTGTATTGCACGAGTTGATATATGTTTTTTATTTTGTGTGTAATGGAGTTTATGAGGTGTAAAACGCTAATGTTTCTAATCAGTAAGGGATATGTCCCATCAGTGAGGTTAAATCTTCAATCATGGAGAGACACTTGTATTCAAACTGGTATTTGCTTTGGATGTTTGATAACTGATAAATTACATTTGAAAATTCATTTGTGATTATTAATTATGTAAATATTTGTTAATATTAATGAAATAATTAGTAATCAATATAATTTAACTGATTGATTTACCGTGTGTAAAATTGGCTTTTTAAAATTTATTACGCATATTTATTAAGCTATGCTTTCAAGATCTGAGGAAAAAACGTTGAACTGTTTTTGTGACAAACCCTATGCAACTCACCGTGAATGTATTGTCCTTATTTGAGCAAAGAGCCACTTGCTTTTTAATGCATTGAGTACTTCATGTTGGCCAACTACCAGGTTATCCCCAACTCAGAAAAAAATGGTGAGCTTCTTGGTGTCCATGGTCGGTTGTTGTTTTGGTCAATATTCAAACATACCAGTTCATAGCTGCTATTATAATTATATTAAGTATTGGAAGATATATTTTCAGTCAATATGTCTACGTAACTTTATAACAGTGTATTGCACGAGTTGATATATATTTTTTATTTCGTGTGTAATGGAGTTTATGAGGTGTAAAACGCTAAAGTCAACTGATGTTTCCAATCAGTAAGGGATATTTCCCATCAGTGAGGTTAAATCTTCAATCATGAAGAGACACTTGTATTGAAACTGTTATTTGCTTTGGATGTTTGATAACTGATAAATTACATTCGAAAATTCATTTGTGATTATTAATTATGTAAATATTTGTTAATATTAATGAAAAAAAACAGTAATTAATATAATTTAACTGATTGATTTACCGTGTGTAAAATTGGCTTTTAAAAATGTATTACTCATATTTATTAAGCTATGCTTTCAAGATCTGAAAAAACGTTGAACTGTTTTTGTGACAAAACCTATGCAACTCACCGTGAATGTATTGTCCTTATTTGAGCAAAGAGCCACTTGCTTTTTAATGCATTGAGTACTTCATGTTGGCCAACTACCAGGTTATCCCCAACTCAGAAAAAATGGTGAGCTTCTTGGTGTCCATGGTCGGTTGTTGTTTTGGTCAATATTCAAACATACCGGTTCATACCTGCTATCATAATTATATTAAGTATTGGATAATATATTTTCAGTCAATATGTCTATGTAACTTTATAACAGTATATTGCACGAGTTGATATATATTTTTATTTCGTGTGTAATGGAGTTTATGAGGTGTATACGTTAAAGTCAACTGATGTTTCCAATCAGTGAGGGATGTTTCCCATCAGCTAGCTTAAATCTTCAATCATGGAGAGACAATTTTTTTACACTGGTATTTGCTTTGGATGTTTAATAACTGATAAATTTGGAAATCCATAAGTGATTTTTAATTATGTAAATATTTATTAATATCACTGAAAATAAAACAGTAATTAATATAATTTCACTGATTGATTTACTTACTTACTTATGCCTGTGGTACCAGGGAGGTACATAGACCACTGACAACACTCCTCCATCTGGTTCTATTCTGTGCTAATCTGCCCAGGTCTTGCAGTCCGACGGACTGATTGATTTACCAAGTGTAAAATTGTTTTTTTTAAATTTATTAGTCATATTGGATAAGCCATGCTTTCAAGATCCGTCAAAAGCGCTGAATTATTTTTAAGGTAAAACCTATGCAACTCACAGTGAATTCATTGTCCTTAATTGACCAAAGAGCCACTTTCTGTTGGAATGCATTGAATACTTCAACTTGACCAACTAGCAGGATTTCCCCAGTCAAGAAAGAGATGATGAGCTTCTTGGTATACATGGTCCGTTATTGTTTCGGTCAATATTCCAACAGAAGATAATTTCTCAGTCAATATGTCTATGTGACTTTATAACAGTGTATTGCACGAGTTGATATAATTTTTTATTTGGTGTGTAATGGGGTTTATGAGGTGTAAAACGCTAAAGTCAACTGATGTTTCCAATCAGTGAGGAATGTTTCCAATCAGTGAGCTTAAATCTTCAATCATGGAGAGACAATTTTATTTATACTGGTATTTACATTGAATGTTTGGTAAGTGATTAATTACATTTTGGAAATTCATTAGTGATTTTTTTTAAATTATGTAAATATTTGTTAATAATACTGAAAACAAAACAGTAATTAATATCATTTAACTGATTGATTTACCGTGTGTAAAATTTGCTTTTTAAAATTTATTATGCATATTTAATAAGCCATGCTTTCAACATCTGGCAAAAGCGCTTAACTGTTTTTGTGACAAAGCCCATGTAACTCTCCGCGAATGCATTGCCTTTATTTTAGCAAAGAGCCACAGAGCTATGTAGATGCAATAAATACTTCAAACTAGACCGACTAGCAGGATACTTCCAATCAAACAAGAGATGATGACCATCTTGGTGTACATAGTCGATTGTTATTTTGGTCAATATTTCAAACATGCCCGTCCATACCTGGTATCATAATTGTATTATTTAATTTATACTGGTATTTGCTTTGGATGTTTGGTAACTGATAAATTATATTCGGAAATGCATTAGTAATATTACGTACATTATGTAAATATTTGTTTATAATAATAAAAATAAAATAGTCATTAATATAATTTAACCAATTGATTTACAGTTTGTATTAGTTATTTATATATATATATTATTAAGCATATTTACTTAGTCAATGGTTATAGGATAAAAAACACCACTGTTTTAAATTTTCATCTGCGAAATACATAAGAGGTTTTGGACAAAAAGCATACAACTCATAAATGTTGTCTAAAATTTTCTTATTTTATCAAATAGCTCTTGCTACGGAATTTATATTAGCCGACCTGACTGAACATCTCCAATCAATCAAGAGCTAGTAAGATTGGTTTGCATGTTTAACTGTACCGCAACCAGCCAATTTAGTAAACAGGTGAACTTCTACCATGAAAGTGAGACTGTGTGCTCCTGTTTTATACGTGTGTAATCAGGACTGAGAAGGAAATATTACAGTACATGCCTGTCGAAAGTTTAACACCACGCTAACAAACAAGTGTCAAAACAGCGGCTCATCTAGGCCATTACAAGTGTCAAAACAGCGGCTCATCTAGGCCATTACAAGTATCAAAACAGCGGCTCACCTAGGCCATTACATGTGTCAAAACAGCGGCTCATCTAGACCATTACAAGTGTCGAAACAGCGGCTCATCTAGGCCATTGCAAGTGTCAAAACAGCGGCTCATCTAGGCCATTACAAGTGTCAAAACAGCGGCCCATCTAGGCCATTACAAGTGTCAAAACAGCGGCTCATCTAGGCCATTACAAGTGTCAAAACAGCGGCTCATCTAGGCTATTACAAGTGTCAAAACAGCGGCTCATCTAGGCCATTACAAGTGTCAAAACAGCGGCTCATCTAGGCCATTACAAGTGTCAAAACAGCGGCTCATTTAGGCCATTACAAGTGTCAAAACAGCGGCTCATCTAGGCCATTAAAAGTGTCAAAACAGCGGCTCATCTAGGCAATTACAAGTGTCAAAACAGCGGCTCATCTAGGCCATTACAAGTGTCAAAACAACGGCTCATCTAGGCCATTACAAGTGTCAAAACAGCGGCTCATCTAGGCCATTACATGTGTCAAAACAGCGGCTCATCTAGGCCATTCGTTAGCTACACTCCACGCCTACTATCTATCTCTCGGTAGCCTTAATCTTTAATCACTTCCTGTCCATATTTCGTCTATTCGGCAGCGAGCTTCGACTTCTGTTGGTAAGCTCGGTGGTAAACTTTCGAGAGGTCTGTTCAGTAATTAACGCGATGAACAGAATTGTCTTTAAACCCAAAATATTAGACTCTGTTATTTGTGAAAGCAATTTTATAGTGACAGTTTATATGTTATTCAATAACCAAAAAAGAATAGTTGCTATAATTGGCTATAAAACGGGATATGTAATAAGTATGTAAGGAAACCTCAGTATGTTGCCAGTAAATTAGGTTTTGTTACAAGAATATTAAAATTTCACGAGTTTCCGGAGAGAACCAAAATAATTCGCAATAGTCCATACAATACAGGCCTGTCGAAAGTTTATCGATGAGCCAACGGTAAGAACTTGAAGCTCGACTGTCAAAATTGGATAGCTAGTGTCCAAAAAAGCTGCCGAGAGAGATAGCAACTGCTCTAAACCTGTCGCAATACAGGTATATCTGACGATGAACTGAGTTGAGTAATGGTGTTTAACGACCCATGTCGTTAAAAATAAAATTGTAAGAGGACCCCTCGCAGTAACAACAATGGTAAGAAACCATCTTCGTAACTGAATGATACAATAAAATTTCATTTTGTAAAAATACTAGTATATTTTATTATAAGACAATCTTTTTGGTCAAAGCAATACAACATGTTTAAGAGGAGTTGAATAAATGTGTTTTACGTCCCAGTCAACAATATTTCACTTATATCGAGCCGTTGTCAGCTATAAGCGAAGGTGCATTAATTTTACCTGTGCATTCCGCTGATCACATTATACGTACAGCAGGGTTCTTTATTGTGCCAAGTCCACCGTTTATTTTAAGTTCCCATTCGAAAGAACCGTTACTTTCATTTTGTAATACCGAGTGATTCGCGAAAGAACAGTCACTACCCACTTTCAAGTGGGCTCGAACCCATGACCTCCCAATTACGGAGCGAGCACTCTACCAACTGTGCTACTGCAGTGGTATTATCTAACGATGAGCTGAGGTGACTTATTTGTTGGCTTAGCGATAAACTTTCGACAGGCCTGTATGCAGGTATTTAAGTCAATATTACAAGTTAATCTGTTTTGAGTCCCTTAGAACAAAATCTATAAAGGACAAAGTCGGGTCAAAAGTAATTATACATTACAGGCCAGTCGAAAGTTTAACACCGAACTTAACGAAAAGGGGTCAAAGCACGACTGCAGAGTGATTATAATATGGATTATTAATGACACAAAAGCTGTCAAGATAGAAAAACAGCTGTCAGTAAGCTATCAAAATATAGCCAAGACGAGCTGCCTCGTTAGCATAGCGGTACACTTTCCGCAGGTCTGTACTGTATGTCCATCAGACCCTGGTGTTCAGAACTTGAACAATATAAATTAGCTTTAATGTTATTGTGATTAAAACTATTCTTAGGTGTATTTATTTTTGTATACCTGGTCCATAAAACATTTCCTCTAGATAGAAATATGAATACAGTCAAACCTGCCTTAAAAGGCACCTGTATATATGGGCCACCTGCTTATAAAGGCCAGTAGAATTGTATCCCAGTTGTTTTTTATTCATGTTATTTGAACCTGTATAGAAAGACCACCTGCCTATAGAGGTCACTTTTACTGGTTCCCTTGGTTGGCTTTTATAGACAGGTTTGACAATATATATACATGTGTATATCTGTAATGTTTTAATACCGACATCACGGTAAAATTGTTGATAAGTACGGTGTCTCTGTATGTTGTCTTACTTTGATTTTGGGATTGTGCTTTGGACATGGACTGACCCAGTGTGTATGTTTTTTTTTTTATTCGCTTTCACACGTGACGGATGTAACTAGCTAAACAGGATGCACTTACTCTTCCAGATTATCCGACGCACTTCTCTGTTGGGAATTCATTTGTTGAACTTGATTTGTCAGTTTTCATAGTTTTACTTTGTATTTGGGCATGTACTGGGGCTTATGTTTTTATTTGATTTCACAAGTGATTGGTGTAACTACTAAACAGGATGATCTTACTCTTCCGAAATACCCGACGCACTGTTCTGTTGGAAATTCACATGTTAAACTTGATTTGTCAGTTTTCATAGTTTTACTTTGTATTTGGGCATGTACTGGGGCTTATGTTTTTATTTAATTTCACAAGTGATTGGTGTAACTACTAAACAGGATGACCTTACTCTTCCGAAATACCCGACGCACTGTTCTGTTGGAAATTCACATGTTAAACTTGATTTGTCAGTTTTCATAGTTTTACTTTGTATTTGGGCATGTACTGGGGCTTATGTTTTTATTTGATTTCACAAGTGATTGGTGTAACTACTAAACAGGATGACCTTACTCTTCCGAAATACCCGACGCACTGTTCTGTTGGAAATTCACATGTTAAACTTGATTTGTCAGTTTTCATAGTTTTACTTTGTATTTGGGCATGTACTGGGGCTTATGTTTTTATTTGATTTCACAAGTGATTGGTGTAACTACTAAACAGGATGACCTTACTCTTCCGAAATACCCGACGCACTGTTCTGTTGGAAATTCACATGTTAAACTTGATTTGTCAGTTTTCATAGTTTTACTTTGTATTTGGGCATGTACTGGGGCTTATGTTTTTATTTGATTTCACAAGTGATTGGTGTAACTACTAAACAGGATGACCTTACTCTTCCGAAATACCCGACGCACTGTTCTGTTGGAAATTCACATGTTAAACTTGATTTGTCAGTTTTCATAGTTTTACTTTGTATTTGGGCATGTACTGGGGCTTATGTTTTTATTTAATTTCACAAGTGATTGGTGTAACTACTAAACAGGATGACCTTACTCTTCCGAAGTACCCGACGCACTTTTCTGTTGGAAATTCACATGTTAAACTTGATTTGCCAGTTATCATAGTTTTACTTTCCTTTAGGGGTTGGAATTTGGGCATGAACTGGTATGTTTGTTTTTTTTAATTATTTTACACTGACTGGTGCAATAAGATAAACAGAAGACGCTTAACATTCCGGGGTACTCGGTGGACGCACTTCTCTGGTGGAAGTAAACGTGGCTGTTTTCATACTTTAACTTTGCCTCTGGGATCGATTTGGGATTGAGATTTGAGAAAGTAATGATAAGTCTGTGGTTGACGGTTGAGATTGTGATTTTAAAAACCGGTTGGTATGTTCGTCACAAAGAATTTGAAAAAAAAATCGACAATAAATAGTTTGAATTTTAACAATAATTCTTTTCACAAATGAAACCCATTTTGTTGCTTGATCTTCGTGTAAGGTAGTTCCACGTGTATCTGTACGCTCCGTTTCTTCCGTCTCGGAATATTCCGGCAAACAACGTGATTCTACCACCTTCAGCTCGGAAATACGGAAAATTGGAATAATCCATAGGACTGCCATCAGCCCATCTCCATACTCCGTCACTGTACTTTCCGCCGATAAACCAACCATCTTGACCAAGTGTAACTAAAATAAACATAGGTATAAACTGCCTTTTAAGACTTTTTAACAAGTAAATGCACTACGCGATGGCTCATTGTAACTTAATGAAATGTTTTGACTCATTTGTAGTATTCGACTGGTTGTTTTATTCTTTTATTAATCGTTTTTCCCCCGACTTTTATTTTTGAACAATCACACGTGGCGGGTGTAACAGGAAGTACGCCCCCTTTTTGGGACAGCCGGTCTTTCTTACCTGGTTAAAAGTTTCAAAGTTTTTACTTTGCCTTTCATTGCGATTTTGACATGGATTAGTATGTTTATTTTTGATATGTGATCATATATCAACAAAGTTTGTCATTTCCCGATTTATCAAACCAGAATTTTTTATAAAAGTAACCAGAAAAAAAACATAAAAATGTGTATTGATTCTTAAAATCTCCGTTCCATCTACTTACAACTTTCCGTGTCTAACAGTCCAGTCAGGAATGTATCTTCGTTTGCGTCATCAATCTTTA
>CM037867.1:11673182-12083182 GCA_021292105.1 Anadara kagoshimensis | reverse complement strand
AAAGTTCATGTTTTACGACCGGAAGTCAGATCCAAAACATTTATTTCCAAATTTTAAAATACATTCGTAATCTTTGTATTTATAGCGACACCAATCTTGCGGATGTATAATTAAAAAAAAACACGTGTACGTTGCCAGGTGTCTATTTTGCTTGTTGTCTACTGGGTTTAAACCCATTGTAGTTAGATATTTGGGTGTGAAGGCTAATACCTTAGTCATTCGATCAATGCGAATTCATGTTGCAATGGGTTTTTTTTTAAAAATATTAACTTAATTGAGAATAATTCTCGCTTTTACATATCTTTCAGATACAGCGGAAAGTGTTTATTTGGTACCTTACCTTATTTCTGATGTCCGGACTTGTGAATGTGAGGTAGCAAGGTCGAAGTTTTTTATTTATAATCAAATTTAACACCACCTGCAGCCAATTCATCTATTAATTAATAATCATTAATAAATTCATGACATCTTTGATGATTTTAATTCTAGTAGTTGAGAAATGGACTGGATTGATGTTGGTGACACCAAATGATAAATATGAAATTATATTTATTAACGGACATAATGAGCGACCAAAATGGTGATCGAGGCGATGTCAGGTTTGTTTTAATTAAAACTAATTAGCTTGCTACCATGTATCTAGCTTTTAAATAAAGTTGCAGAGGAAATCCTTCAAAGAGCTAATTAGTTATACATGTATTGTCTTTCAATCACTTGTTTGGTTCTTAAGAACCAAGATTTTGAGTCTGTTATCATTTGTCCAGTTTTTAGCATGGAGGGCGATGTACTTTAATCGTAACTCGTGATAAATATCATATTTACTCAGAAAAATCTAGATATTCATAAAACATTTTTGTATATATATACAAAAAGGTGTATTTGAATTTTAATCTGCCATACCTAAGCAAGCAAGCGCGCGTGTGTGTGTGTGTGTTGGTAACAAATAGTTGTGTAAAGGGTGTAATTTGTTTTCAATTGTAAATCGTTAACAAAAATAAAAGAGAATAAACGTGAATTGGGGGGGGGGGGGAATTTAGAAATGAAATGTATAGACATACACTTGTTTCCGAATTTAAATTTTAATGATATTTTCTTATAGTTCTTCTTAATTAACTTATTTGTGTATTTATTTATTTATGTGTTTATTTATTTATTTATTTATTTATTATTACGTTTATGCTAAATGAGTCAACAAAATATTTTACATCAGCTGATTGAAGCATGTAAATGATGGCATACGCTTGTTTCCGAATTTGAATCTTATGATCTTTTCTGATAGTTCTTCTTAATTAATTAATTGATAAATAAAATAATTAATTAATTTATATATTTATTTATGTAATATGCTTATGTTAAGTGAGTCAACAAAATATTTATTAAGGGCTAACTTGAGCATTATTTTTACAAGTATAAGCATAGGCTTGTTCTCAAATTCGAATTGTTGTGAGCACTTGTGTTTCTTTTTCATGTTTTTAGTTTATTTACATCTGCTCTAAGTGCATTTGCCTCGTTCCTGAATACAAATTCAAGATGTATTGTAAGCACTTGTTTTCTGTATATCTTATTTATTTATTAATTTATTTATATATATATTTATTTATTAATCATTTGTTTCTTTGATAGTGTTAGAAGTCGCATTGGAAAAGTTATTGGGATTTGGCAATGAAATGCGGGACCAAGTCCCTCCGCATTAACAGTCCTTGTCAAATATATGAAAATGTTATCGTCGCAAATTCGCAGATCAACGTAATTTCTATGGGAAAAACTTTACTTCGAGATTAAACTAGGATGCTTACGTCCAAGTTGAGAATATTTCTTTTATATCGGGACGCAATCAGCTATAGATGAATTAACAGAATATGTTATATTTGCATTAGATTCAGAGCAATGTGCAAGGGGTGGTTTAGCGTGCTATTGGTTTTATTTTCGAAGGATTCCGTGATTCTACATGTGATGGTGCTTAACGAAAGAACAGTCGCTACCTGGTCTTAAAAAAGTCGAGTTTCTGAGCCTGCCTGCCTTGTATGAGGCGAACCGGTCGTAAACTCGCGAGATATTATATCCGAGCGAGATTAATGTTCCGCTGCAACGTTATCGTATGTCAAATGGTTTTTTTTCTTCAATTTAAAATGTTTGGTCAACTTTCAATATTTAAACATCACTTGTTCCAGGGCCATGGACAGCCGATGTAACAGCCGTGCTATGTAAACAACCGTGCATTGGATAACAGCGGCGGGAATGATGAATGTATGCCCATTGGCCTAATTTGCATTTGGCCGATAATTTATATATTTGAAGTTTTTGGCATGTTTAATGGATCGATTCTGAAACATCTGCATATTTTGTAAGATAACCCCCTGACCAGTCCAGCGCATGCATACAGTACAGACCTGTCGAAAATTCAAAACTAAATGTCAAAGCTCGGTTATCTTCGATTGCTTTTGGCCGAAAAACTGCCGAAAGGTAGATGACAGCTGCCGAAATATAGGAAACGATCGACTGAAATGACCTGTCGATTCGACATTTATTTGTTAATTTAGTGTTGAACTTTCGACAGACCTGTAACTTATGTAAATTTTATTTGTTAATTTTAATAATTGTACGAACTGTTATTTTTGAAGTGGTGCCACTGATAACATATTTATTACCGATTTAAATCATTTTTTTACGTCTAAAGCATCTAAAGGTCCCAAACGCATACAGCCAAGCGATGGAAACAAAATTTACACCATTAACAGTTACCAAAATGTTTACTTCTCGGTTTACAGATCACAGCGCCTTTCACTGCCATCTCACGCTTACGAATCACAGCACCTGTCTTCGTTGTTTTGCGCTTACGAAATACAGCGCCCGTCTCCGCCGCTTTGCGTTTACGAATTACAGCGCCTCTCTCAGCCGCTTCGCGCTTACAGATTACAGCGCCTCTCTCAGCCGCCTCGTGCTTACGGATTACAGCGCCTCTCTCAGCCGCCTCGTGCTTACGTATTACAGCGCCTCTTTCAGCCGCCTCGTGCTTACGTATTACAGCGCCTCTTTCAGCCGCCTCGTGCTTACGTATTACAGCGCCTCTTTCAGCCGCCTCACCTTTAAAGGATCACAGCGCCTCTTTCCGGCGCTTCGCGCTTACAGATTACAGCGCTTCTCTCAGCCGCCTCGTGCTTACGTATTACAGCGCCTCTTTCAGCCGCCTCACCTTTAAAGGATCACAGCGCCTCTTTCCGCCGCTTTGCGCTTACAGATTACAGCGCTTCTCTCTGCAGCCTCGCGCTTACGGATTACAGCGCCTCTCTCTGCAGCCTCGCAGTTACGGATTAAATGCCTCTCGGCGCTGCCTCGCGCTTACAGATTACAGCGTCTCTAATCGCCGCATGGCGACACAGATCACAAAGCCTTTCATCGCCGCCTGGCGACACATATTACAGCGCCTCTAATTACCGCCTCGTGCATACGAATTAAGTGCCTCTCGCCACCGCCTCGCGCTAAACGATCACATCGTCTTGTACTGCCTAGTTTCGAATCAAACTCGGGGCAGATCCTAGTTTGAGAAAGTCTATCATATCGCTTGACGAAGGTCGGTGAATTTCTTCCTAATCTTTGTTTTTTTTCCACCATTCACGGACTAACCGCCTCAACATAATTCAAAAAATCCTGACAGGAACGTAAAACTCCATTACTCAACTCAATTATCTTGCATACCGACTGATTACATATGACGATATGAAATTATTACAGCGTTGGCTGGTTATTTTAAATAAATTATTCAGAGAAGTTCGTACTTAAAGAAAAGGAGTAGCCTTAAAATAAGTTGAGTAATGGTGTTTGACGCCCCATTCAAGGATAACTCAGTGATATCGAGACGTCGCCAGCTATAGACGAAGGTGTAGAAATTTTGCCTGTGCGATGCGCTAAGGGCATTATCCAGCAGGGTTCATTATCGTGTCCCTCCTGTCGTGACACAGGTCCTCGTTTATTTTAAGTTCCCATCCGAAAAATTCGTGACTTTCATTTCGTTATGCCAAGTGCTTGGCGAAAGAACAGTCACTACCTTCTTTCAAGTATTGGGTCAGACCTGGTGGGGGTTCAAACCCACGACTTCCCGAATCCAGGCCTGCGTCTGACAAAGAACTTGAAAATAGGTAGTGACTGTTCTTTCGCCAAATACTTGCGGTATGTAGAATTGAAATTTAACTAATTATTTATACACATAAAATTAGTATGTGGCACATAGTCTCATGTTGGTTTACATTTGTACGAAGTTCAATCGAAATCCATTTATAGACATGGAAGATATCTAACGGACATAACAATTGGACGGACGACCAGACGGACAGACAGGATGATTCCTATATACCCCCCCCCCTAAACTTTGCTTGCGTAGGGTATAGATATAGAACTACGGTTTACTTCACGAGTTATTGAGATTCACCACATTCTCCTCTACTATATAAAACTTTATTAAATTAAAACAAATGTTATTTGACAGCTGCTTACAACTAAATGGTGGACTCAGGGATATTACAAGCCTCGGATTATCAAAGCCCTCAAAAGTTTTAAGGTCACCATCACAATATTGTAAACACATTTTATGTGAAGTAACGGTGTCCAAAATTATCCTGGATACTTTTGACGTCAAACAATTCCATGCTTTTATTCTCATTTTTTATTTCACACGATAGAAGTAGCTAGCTTAACGGCAAATTCTTACTCTTTCGAAGCACCCGACTTCACTTCCCTGGCAGAAGTTTCTCCTTGTATAACAAAATTTGCCAGTGTGTGTCTGTTTCATTTCTTTGCATTTATATAACTAGAACGCTAATTTTCCCTTTCCCCAATATATATTATAATATGCATGTACTTATATTCAAATGCTCAAGTTCGTTTTTCGGAATTCTAATCTTGATGCAAAAGGTATCCGGAAAATGTATTTTGTCCATAAAATGCACCAACATCTTGATCTGTTTCTAGAACTTCTATCCAAATACTTTCGCCAGATGTGCAATGAGTGACTGTAGTGGTACCACATGTATCGAAATTGCCATCTTTTGTGTCACATGTGCAAAAAGTCAAAACCTTTTCGTCCTTTACGAGAGCTGTTTTTATAAAATTACCTGGGGCACAAAGCAGGTCAAAGGAAAACACGTATGTTCCGGAAGTTTCGCAACTAAAAATGCCGTTAGAGGCATCGTAACAGTTTCCATAATTAAACATTGTGCTTGGGAAATGAACTACTGCATCAAGTGCATCGGTGTATTCTTTAAGCGTGTTTGAAAAAAATGCAACATCGAGACCTAAAATAAAAAAGGTAATTTAATTTTAAATAATTTTCGTAAAACTTGAAATTAGCACTATATTCAAACGTGACTCTTGGCACCAGTTTCGTTTCCCAATAATTCATTAACTAAAATTTTCTTTAAATGTAGAAGAATTGCAAAAGTTAATATTTAGCCTTACTAAGGAATGATTGTGCATTTGGGACTATGTTTACAGTCATTCCTTGACTAAGATTTCCTTAATTTAACTCTGACTTTTTACAATACAAGTCGGTTACGAAAGTTTTGTGGCCCCTGTGGGACCCCTCTATGTAGTAACTACCACAAATGTGGTCACAAATGTAACAAAATAGTGTCACAATATTTTTGTCACAAATGTATTAAAATGAAAACTGGTATATGTAGTAACGAAATTCTTGAAACTTACGTGTAGAAACCAACGTTTAAGGTACATGTATGTTCAAAACCGATAGAAGTGAATTTTATCCCAATAGAAGTGACTCTTATTCCGTTAGAAGTGACTTTAACCCGATGTAAGTGACTTTAAACTTGAAAAAAAATTACCGGGTTATATTTATCACGTAATTCAATCACGTTATTTCCACAAACGACTCTTCATGATAACCGACAAATGTACGACAAATTTTTGCAAACAAGTTGTTCATAAAACTATGAATCTGAGAATGTAAACACTCTGTGCCATTTCAAAAGCTCGTGTGTGTGTGTGTGTGTGTGTGTGTGTGTGTGTGTGTTTACAAGACTAACTTTAAATATCGTTATTAAAGTCAATGAACTGTCTTTTATAAGATTTGTTTTTTTCTTGAGTCTGTAAAATAGAACGTCTGTAACCATATATGATATTTCTTGTAACCTCGCTATTTAGTAGTCTAAGTGCGTTTTACCCATGTGGGATTTCCTTAGAGTTGAGACAGGTTACACGCTGAATTTCCCATGTAGTTATGCTTACTATGGATTTATCAAGCAGAGGACTTTAAAATAAGTTAATAAAAGTTCCGGAGAACTGGCACCGCGTCACTACCAAAAAAAAAAAAAAACGCGTTAACAACATAGTTTTTAAAATTTAAATCCATGTAATATCAGAAAAAAGTGAAAGCGCGTGGCCTAGTGGTTAAGGCGTTGGACTCATGATTCGAAGGTCGTGGGTTCGATCCCTGGACCGGGCGATGTGTTGTGTCCTTGAGCAAGACACTTAATTTCACGTTGTTCCAGTTCACTCAGCTGAAAAATAAATGAGTACCAACAAAATGCTGGGGGTTAACCCTGCGATGGACCGGCGTCCCATTCAGGGGAGAGTCTTGTACTCTCAGTCGCTTAACGCCACAGAAACCGGGATAAGCTCCGGCCTGATGGGCCTAATGGCTCGGGACAGACTTTAACTAACTTTTTAAAATATCAGAAAAGCAGACGACTTTTTTCAGACATGTAGTTCTTATGAAATTTACATCCTGAAAATTTACGTATTCATACGCAATTGGATAAATGTTCGACTTATATCAACACTTCACCATTTATATGCGAAGTGACAAAAAGTGTGACCCAATTAGTGCACTGAAATGAGACCTAGGGTTCTTCAAGGTGCCACACCTGCGTCGACATGGATCATAGATTTTAAGGCCTTATCCAAATTACCCTATTGGCTTTCATTTCAAAATAGGATTTTTAAGTCTTGGTCAGACCCTGTAGGATTTCGAACCAGCGATCTTCCACACACGGAAGGTAAGACAGAAAGTGGGATATAATAAGCAAACTATCACAAATAAATAAAATTCAATCCATCGAAGATGGGGGTGTGACTCCCCCCCCCCCTCCCTTGTAGTAGCATTGTAATAGCTGAAAATGACTGTACACGAGAAGATGAACCGTGACATTCCACATCTGTATATGTATCATCTACTTGCATTTGACTCTTGCACTCAGGATGAACATGTTTGAAATCGCCGAGTGCAACCTGGGGTTTTAATTGCTTTAAGTGCAACCTGGGGTTTTAATTGCTTTAATTACACGACAGAGAAATCGCAATACTTGTACACTTGCCGAGATATTAACCATTGTGAAAAATTATTATATGTTATTACATTTTTGATTTTACATTTGTGTACATGTGAACAAATTTACTACATTTGTGACACTGTTTTGTTACATTTGTGACAGTTACTACATTTGTAAAAGTTACTATAGGGGCCTCACGGCGCTGTCATATCCTTTTTTTTAATTTAAAACTGGTATATGACAGCAACAGCGTCGTCTTAAAGCACAGATTTTCTTTCAGATGTCACTTTGTCGGACTTTTTCAAATATTTATTACACAATGTATCGCCTCCAGTAATAGACTATAATACGTATAGGATAAATTGTTATATGAAGGAAGCAGTTAGTGTAGAATATTAGCCTCTATGGATTTTACATAAATCTGAAATTTTAAAGGGGCGCACAAAATTTTCTGGATGCACATTATGGTACTACAAAGAAGTGTTTTGATAGAGAGAATTAAAGTGCGATTAAGATAGATAGATAGATAGATAGATAGATAGATTAGATAGATAGATAGATAGATAGATAGATAGATAGATAGATAGATAGATTGTTTGTTTAAATGGTAGAATGGGGTTTTACGTTCAATTCCAGAATATTTCTTTTTGACCTTTGCAGTGCGTTCAGGACAGCAAATCTCTCGATTAATTAAGACCGGTAGGCCACAGATTGGTTAGTTGGTTGTAATATTGTTTAATGTAGCATCAGCAATTTTTCAGCTTTTCTGGACAGGAGCAAGTTTGTTAATCTCATGTACGCATGTATGTATAAGATGTGCGAGTGTATGTTATGGCCTTCCTTGTACTGGCGCACAATCAGAATGATTTTAAGATGGCTAGCTCACAGAGTCAGTACGACGCAGTCAAGCATGCAACTCAATAAGTCACATTATCCTGACAACAGGTGAACCAGTCAATAAACTGTTTTCTTAATAGCTAGCGCCAGGCGAGGAATTCTTGTATGTGACTTACCTAGGGTTTGAACCTATGACCTCGATCCCAAATGGAACGCTCTACCATTAAGCCACCGAGGCGGTATACAGTCGGTCACAAAGGGACCCAAACGAAAATAGAGAAACTACAATATTTAAAGACTGCAGACTTGCAGAAATTGAGTGACAAGAACAAGGGCTATAAAATCGATACAATTGCCATTGTGAAGTAAAAAAAAGTATTCATAATCGGTCATGTGGTTTAAAACATGTTTTAATCATGGTCAACAGGTGACGCAAATTTATAGATAAAAGTATTTTATTGTTAAAATTTGAAACACAGACAGTTCATATAGAATTTAGCGGACGTTGTATTAACAAATTTTATCATATAATTAGTAGTGTATGCATACATGTAGGTTTTTGCGATCCATATCACCGACCGCACGTGTACAGTCTGAGAAGTCGTATCACTGGTTGGATATGTTCACAATGATAATTTTGATTACACATGTGGTGGTCGTAGCTAGCTCGGCCTCACTTACCTGGTGCAAAGTTAATAAATTTGCCAGCTTCAAAGTTTTTACTTTGTTTTTATTGTGGTTTGGACATGGATTGGTATATGTTTGTTTTTGATTCTATGCAAATAATATAATTCATATCACATATTACCCCCTGAAGCCATCGTTTTTGGATTTTTGGATTGATCAGTTTTGTCCTTTTTGTAGACATCATTTCTCCAACTACCACAATGTTTGTCCGTGTCACTGTCTGTTAGTTCTTTTGATTGAACTTGTTCAGTTTTTACTTTGTTAAAATTATACATTTCTTCCAGTTTCAACTCGGTTTCTTTCACTTTTTCTTTCAACTCTGAATTCTTTTGTTTTAGTGCCTTTACTGTTCCTTCCAGTTCTTCGTTTTTAAGTTTTTCATTTTCAATTTCATTCCACAAGGACTGTTCCAAAGCTTCAAACTGTTGCTTGAATGTATTAAACTTCCCTTGTTGTTCATATTGAAAGCGTATTATTTTCTCTTTAAGTGTTATAAACTCATCGTAAGTGCCTTCCACAAAATCCAGAGTGCAAAAAAGAATTAAAGCTATTCTGAAAAATGCCATTTCCTTCATTTGAATTTATGTTACTAAATCAAATATGAACTTTAACTTGAAAATAGATAAAATGAATGTCCTATAAAGGAAATGCACTGAAATGTACAGTACAGACCCATCGAAACTTTAACACTGTGTTAACAAAAAGTAATCAAGGCTTGGGTACTGTGTGACCGAGAAAGGGATAGCTAGTGACCTTAAACCTGCAAAAAGATGAAGCAGCTGTCAAAAAGCTGTCGATATAAAGCCAGGATGAGCTGCCGATGCGCTTTTAATGAGTTAGCATATGTTAAACTTTAGACATGCGTGTACTTTGTTTGAACTATATATGGTTATCTCTTTGATTTCACAATGTCCTTCTTTTCTATATATATATCTTTATACATGTATAAGAGTCATTTGCTTTAAAATGCCATCCAATTGGTTCAATTGACCCTTATTTTTGTTATATGAACCTCTCTTATAAGTACCACATGTCGATAAAGTGCACTGGTTTGCACTATTTGAGTTTTACCAAGTGGAACAACTGCAACATCAATGCCCGACTAGTTTAGGATTAGGACTTCGCAATATGTTGTTAATTAAAAAAAACTACATTTCTCTAATGTTAACTTTGAAAGTGAGGAACAAGAAATTTACCACACCCTCGTTTCCTATAACAGACTAGCGGATTTTAACACCGTTTATTGTACATTCTACAATGATTCGAAATCGAAACATTGTTAGAATATACATTCTAATTCATTCTGTATGTAACGCCCGTTTTCATTGGCTGACGTCAAAAAATTGGCTACAGTACATTCGTCGATATACTGTCGCATATTTCGACAGTATAACAGTAGGAACGCCAACCCGGCTTTTTACGAGAATTGTGTTTCGGTTTTACAATTTTTTATCCTTCCGCCGTTTTGAAAATCGGGATTACTTTTTGACAAGTGTCAGATGGCCGAAAAAGTCCCCCGCCTTTAAACGAACGATAAAATATTATAAAATAAAGTTAAGCACTGTGCACCAGTGAATTATATGCCGGAATAACCAATATTTTGAAATTTGAGTTTAAATTTGATATAAAACATTATTATTCAAACAAAATATTCGATTTCTTGACGCCAATCGATGTCACGACAGAAACACTAGGACATTTTTTGTCAATTTTCAAAACTTGGATACTTTTTTGTGTAAAGAAAATTATCACTCGGTCTTTTGTAAAACATACAATAACACATCCAAAATTAAATTCAACCTAAAATCTTTCTGGTGCATCAGGTGTAAATATCTTAACAAAGCGAAAATCTGGATGGTACATTTGGTTGTCAATGTAAACAAATATGGCTGCCCCCGCGATGATCGATGTTCCAATGTCAAGTTGAAAATGACATTGCAACGTGTTTAAATTATATTCACGCGATACCGGTTGGGAGAATCACTAAGTCACATGTTCAAACCACCATGTTTTACAAGTTTTCAATAAAAATCCTTAGACAAAGTAATATATAATCCAAACACTGATCGGTTCAGACCTAAATGTCAAACCCTGCATGCATACGGTATCAAGAGTTGTCTCTCTTTTATTGCATTTTCGCACTCTCTCTGTGTGTCTGAGAGAGAGAGAGAGAGAGAGAGAGAGAGAGAGAGAGAGAGAGAGATGTTTATTCGAGCATATTTTGAAACATCAGAAGTCATAAAATAACCTCCACAATCAATGCAACCAGTATATTCTCCAAGGAGTCATTTATGCATAGTGGTCATATTACCACCATGCAGACTGAATCTTTAAATAACTGGGTCCAACTGAATGTTCACATAAATATTGTAATAAATACCCACTATTCTTATTTAGAGTAAATAACAAATGAGTGGTAAAATAAATTTTGCAAAACAGTATAAGCTGCTATAAAGTCCACCTGTCTATAGCAACCAGTATGAAGTATCCCCAATGGATTTTACTACATAATGACCTTCCATATATAATTCCAACTGTCTAATGTGAATAAAGACCACCCTTTACAGTCCCAAATGACTACTCAACTTGTGTATAAAGTCCACTTTTTCAATCAACTTTATTTTAATTTTTTTTTATAATTTTAGTCTAAAAGTTTATGCAAAAAAATTAACCAAGTACCTTGTAATTAATATATTCTTAATGCATTAAGATTAGAAATATATAATTAATATATATATGTTTGTTGCAAAATGTGTAGTTGAGTTATAATAAGTAAAAATTGAGGAATAAATTTGTGAAGTCCTTATTCTCATGCCAATGACTGAAGTCATTACATCAGAAGGTATAACTAGTATTTGTTATTATAATAATAACTATATCAGCATAAAGCAAATTACTTGCTTGTAGCCTATTTAGAATATTGGATTAACTAGTCTTTGTTATTTAGTGGTAGTAAGTTTACTATACCTTTTGTTTTAATTAGTGACACCCTGCTTCTTAAGAAACAAGGACATTAGTCAATGTATACTGATAGATCAACTCTAACCATGTAATCAGATGTACAGTCCATTAAGATTATAATGCACTTTTCAAATATTTTCTATAATTAATTCTAAATAATTATTTTTAAAAATAAAAATAAAATAATTTTAACAAAATTTATAAAAGGGTATTTTAGAGGTATTATTTTAACTCATTTGTATACCCGTATCAACAATACATGTTTAAGGTGACCCTCTATATAAAGTCCACCACTTTTGCTCAGTCCCCTGGGTGGTTTTTATACAAAGGCTATACTGTTTACCAGATTTCAGGTTTGATGGATGACATGGTGTTGTTTTTGCTTGCCATAACCAAATCAAGTATTAACATATTTAAAATGTGCAGGCAGAAATGGACATAAACAGACCTAGCTATAGAAAAATTGAAACAAGTACATCTGTTGTCTTATTGCATTGGCTGCCCATGTGTGTATATTGGATGTGTGACCATTTATTCAGTAAAAATAAATTGTATATACACATTGCACATGTATGGAGCTGTTTCAAAAGTTGACACCCTTGTCACCCCCCCCCCCCTTTGCAAAATTTTCAAAAACAATACTTGAGGATAAAAAGAAGATTGTTTTACCTTAAACTCTTTTGGTGTTTGTATGGTTTATCTATTCAATTGGAAGTTTAATTATTTTTATGATATGTAGTAAGCATGCATATGATGTCTCTCCCTTTCAGTCTTGAAGCAATGATAGAGTATGCAGTCAATGCCATTTGAGCATATGGGTTTTAAAAACTGGCTATATATCCATAAGTAGCATTTTAGTAAACAGATGGTTGCATTTTAAATTTGAGATTTAACTAGCAAGTCATATACTGTTTCAGTTTGGGTTTAGAAATTATTTTCCTCATTTGTTAGTTTGAATACCATATGCAAATGCACATTCTACTTTTATCTGCATACTTAAAACAAAGGGAATATTGGGCATTGTGAAATGTGACAAGTTGAATAGGAGTTTGTTGACTTCTTAGTTTATTAAGAGTGCAATTATTGACCTTCTGATCTTAGTATCATCTTACATGGCTTTTGGTAATTTTATAATCAGTGGTCTCAAACTGGCAATTTAAGTGACATTGTCTCCTGTTTTTCACTTTTCAGTGGTTTTTATGGTTTTTTGCTAATTGATTGAACTTGAATGTTGCAAGTGTAAGCTTTTCAGCTAAATATATTCCATTTTGTAGTGGAAGCTCAAGTAAACACATATTTAAATCAACTTGCATGACTCAAATGGCTATGTTCCTTGAAGTTTTAGCCAATATCTCAGTATTGTATTGGATGTTGTAACTTTCAAAAAAGCACAGAAATTTCTCCTGGAACTGAGATTTAATATTTTAGCTAAAAGGAAATCTTTATTAGGCCATGAAAGACACATTATTTCAGTCTATCTGAAATATAAACACTAGACAACACCAAAATTAACAAATAATATTATATATTCTTACTAAATTATTTAACAAATTTATGATTTCTTGTTATATTTAAACAAAAATAGTTTATTGGCAAATCAGAATTAGTATAAATTTTCCAGACATTTAAATTTTGGAATATCTTCACTTTCAAGTGCTGGTTTACTTGACAAAAGCTTATCCAGCATTAATAGTTTAGGCAAACTCTTAATGGTTATATTAAAGTCTCTGTTTAATAATATTATTGCATTTACCTGCAGGAAATTTAACATGGGTTAGGGTCAATCAAGAGTAAAAAAGTATAGGCCTGTGACAGTGGCCAAGCCAAAGTTTAAACCAGGTACTTGTTAGGCTAGTGTTTGTACATGGTATGTTTTCAAAGTAAAATGCACTCTCTGTCTTTGTCAGCTTAATATGGAAGAACAATTCAGATATAGCGACCAGGTGGTTGATATAAGCTTGTAATGACTGAAAATCACAAGGCAAAGGTTGCCACATTTGAGAAGTGAAGGGCCTTCTGAAACCCTCTGGGGCCCAAGTCGCATATCCTAAATAAACGGATTTATCTATTGTCATTAATTCCACAATTAAACTAACATTTATAATGCATCGTACGTGGTCAATCAACATAGATTTTATGCATGTGGTTGTCGTATGGATTTTTAGTTTTGTGAAATGAACGGTCGAAGCGGCATATTGCCGAGTTTTAACATGGAGACTGAAAGTAGGCCCTAAAATCCGGCAAGTTCTATGAGAAGTCTGACGAAAAAGATGATAATTTTAACCTAAACTTACTTTATTTCAATCGTAAATGCCATTCTGCGTCTTCTGTGTGTCCAAACTAAATATAGAACACAGCTAGGAAGCAGTACTTACCGTTTATTTTAATTTATTTATTTATTTATTTATTTATTTATTTATTTATGTAAAAACATTAATATAGCTAGAATGGAATATTTAAAAACGCTGATTTAATTTTTATTTTAACTTAGAGTAAGCGTATAAGACCCCGACAAAACGTATTTAAAACAAATACTTGAAACATTTATAAAATTATGATTTCGTGCAAATTTCCAATAAGCTGGACATATGGATGTTAATTTTTTTTCCATCAATTTATTACGAGATGCATTCAAGTCATTATAATCCGTCTGCGTTTAGCCAGAGACATATAAAACCCCGATTGGATTTTTGTTGATCATTTGTTATTGCTCTCCCCAGAGACATATAAAACCCTCTCTGTTTCTGCCCCAAATTGGAATTATCTAACAGGTCACGCTCGACTGAACAACACTACCATCTTTATAACACACCTGTATCCGTATATAAAGATTATCAGTATAGGACGACTTCTAATGTAGGGGCAGATAACCCTTCAAATCGGATCTCGATTTCTGGACATGAAAATTTATAGGTCAAATTAGACGAAAAATGGACCCGACCCGTATCCAAGAATCCGGATTGACGGCGATTTGTTTTCACCTTTAAAACTTGGACACTTTTTGTGTAAAGAAAATTATTTGATGAATTTTATATCAAATTGTGCATTGCAAAGAGATCTTTCTTTTGATATAAAAATGATTCTGGTGCACGCGCGTTGTGATAAATGGGAAGGAAGCTTGTGAAGAACAAATTTTTAAAATTTAGCCAGTGACTCGGTTTTATCACTGAATTAAGATATTTAAATGTAACCGGACTTGTAAAAAATAGCTACAGACGAGTTTCATGTATACTGATTTTTTATGTTATAGCCCTGTTCATAACATCCGATGATATATTGAACACAATTCCCGATTTTGCCTCGTCCAAAGGTTCGCCATTTTTTGCCCAATTTTATCTCATTTTTGCAAGTTCACAAATTTTAATGAATCCATACGCCAGTGGCTTTGGCGTTCCTACTGTAATCACAATATACTGCTTGAAATTCCCCTTGTACTTGCACGTGCACATTCGGTACTGATCCATCTTGTTGGATTAATTTAATCTTACACAGGTTAAGATAGAGATATCTCAAAGGAACATGAATATTCACCTGTCATTCAAAAGTGCAGGAGCCAATATACCGATAAATATGCGAATTAACTGAGCAAACATTTAATGGACAGAATGAATTTATAAAAAATTATAGTATAACGAATGTTTTATTAAAAATGATTAACTATGATATAAGGGTAGAAAACTTGCTCTTCCCGAGCTTTATTAATAATAAACAATTAATGAAATCAGCTTTCTGGGTCTGCCGCGCACTAGCCGCTACATGAAATATACAGTGCGCACGAGGAAGACTAACTTTTGCTGCATGAGCCAGTACAGATATATATATATATATATATATATATATATATATATGTACAGTGCGCGAGGAATAACCTGGTCATATTTGATACATCTATATCAACAATCAGCAGTATAAACCATATAACTGTACACAGCCTTCTTCTCTGTTAATCAGACACAAAACTGACCCCGCTCCCTTATATACCTAGCCACTGTTGCATCTCGGGTAATAATCAGTGACGTCATCAAATTGATCATTGAAATGATTGACAGCTAGACAGCTCTTCAGAATCGAAAGGTGGTGTAGGATTTTTTCACTCATACGCAAAAACGCAATTTCTAAACAAATATTTGCATCAAATGTTCAGTTGGTATCCCACCATTCGTGTACGTATCTTCGGAAAGTAAAGTATGTTTTGAATTAGAACAGGGATACCATCTTGTAATTTATTATTTCCAGACGTATATTGATGGTTATACAAAACCACCGATATACCTCTGCAAATCAAAAATTATAAGACAGTTAAGTACAGTCCTGTCAAAAATTAACACTTTATGAATTAGTGCCGCGCCGGTAGCTCATCTTGGCTATACCTCGATAACAGCTGTTTTGTATCTCGACAACTTCTCTGTCGCTAGTAATCTATGTCTCAGCTACTCGGCAGCCAAGCTTTGACTCCTTTTCGTTAGTCTTGTGTTAAACTTTTGACAGGTCTGTACTGTATATGTTATATAACAAAAGGGTCATTTAGTTCTCTTTAACACTAGTTGATCCCAATCGTTCCGGAAATTTCAAAATTTTTATGCGACTGGAAACCAAACTGAGGTATCTCATTAGTAGTTGTCACTTATATATAGCAATTGCTAGATAGGAGGCGCTTACCCTTCCATAGCAACCTGTCTTAATTTGCTATTTTGAAAGTTTTTACTTTGCTTTTAGAGCAGTGATTTGGGCATGCACTGGCATGTTTGCTTTTCATTATATCCCTAGACATGAAATACGTAGCCTGATAACACGCTAACAAAAACCTTCTCTGGCGCATGCGAGTACTCCGACACTGTGATAGATAGGATAAATTGTTACCTGACAATACAGTACACGTTTGTCTTGTTTTATTTTTTTCTTCAATAATGTGTTCTCGTTTGTTATATGTTAACAATTTAATGGTTGATTTAAGGTTATTGCAAACCTAGGATTATCATTCAGGGTCACCACCACAATATTGTGAACACGATTAATGAAGCGGTGTCCAAAATTATACTGGATACTTTTGACGACAAATAGTTCCATGCATTCATTCACATTGTTGATTTCACACGATGGATGGGGAGATACTGTAAATGTACTTATTTTCGCGCAATCAAATTTTAGCGCAAATGCTGTGTTGTCACTAATTCGCGCAATCTTAAATTAGCGCACGCAGCTCACGGGAAGTGCCAAAATCAATTTCTAAATCGGAAAACGGACAATGAATTCAGTCCAGTATAAATTACATTTGTAATTTTCAAAATGGAAAACGGGCAATACTTACGGTATCGATTTATGATACTGTCTTAATCTTGTAGTGAGCACAGAATAGTGATCACATCTAAAGTGCTAATACTATATTGAATACATATCAGAGTTTTATTCAATTGGTCTCCAAAATGTTAAGCAAGTGGTTGCTAAAATCAGCAGAGTGCCCCCCCCCCCCCAGTCCGTCCAAATTTGCCTGATCCTCGAGCTAAACAACAGGTGCTTACCTTTTAGGGTACCCGACCTCACACAATACAGACCTGTCGAAATGTTAACAGTAAGCTAACAAACCAACAACTGATCTCGCCTCCTCGTAAGCCATATCTTGGCGGCTTTTTGGCAGCTACCATCTGTCTCTCGGCAGTTTTTCAGGTCACTAGCTGGCTATATCTCGGCCACTTGGTAGCCGAACTTCGACTTTTTTCGTCAGCTCAGTGTTAAACTTTCGACAGGCCTGTACTGTAATTGTGAACTCTTTCATTCACATGAATACAGAACGATAATTTCCCCTTTTCCCTAATTTATTATAATATTCTTATATAAAAAATGTTATACATGTCGTTTTTTGTAATTTTAATCTTGGTGCAAGAGGAATCCGGAAAATGAGTTTTCTCCAGAAAATGCAGCAGCATCGATTGGATCCGTTAGTTCAACTCGTACCCAAAGACTTTCGCCGGTTGTGTACTGGGCAATTGTAGTGCTACTGCATGAATCGAAATGGCCACCTTTCCCGTCACATGAGCAATAATTCAAAACCACACCGTCCTTTACGAGGGCAGTTTTTATAAAGTTACTTGGGGCACAAATCAAGCTATAGGAAAACACGTATGTTCCGGAAGTTTGACAACTAAAATCGCCAATAGAGCCATGGAAACAGTTTCCATAATTAACCGTTGCGTTTGAAAAGTGAACAATTTCGTGGTTACGTACGTTGGTGTATTCAGTAAGTGTGTTTGAAAAAATGCCACCACGGGTCCTAAAAAAAAAAAAAATTAAGTTAATTTTTAATAATTTTCATAAAAATTTGAATTTTTTATTAATGCATCTGTGTTCAATCATGATTCTTAGCCCCAGTTTCAAAATCATTCCATAACTAAAATTTATCTTAACTTAAATGTAGCAAAAATTTCAATTGTAAAAATTTTTGTAAACTACATTGTATAAAGGTAACCGAGAGTTTAAGGTATCGATTGAATTTTTTAGCTTACAACATTTGTATTTTGTTCTTAAAAATTATCTAGTAGTATTTTCAAAAAACGATTTCCAGAATTTTCTTAATAAAAATTAAGGAAAATGATATTGAAACTGGGACCGAGTTCATAATCATTTCTTAACTAAGATTTTTGACTTTTGACAATACAGGGCCGTCAAGAAAGTGGCCCCGTCTAAAACACAGATTTTATTGGAGATGTTGTTTTGTCGGGGTATTTCGAATGACTCAAACAGTGTCTAACCTTCAATGAAACTTAAAACCACTGCGGAAGCTCAGTGGTAGAATACTCACTTAATATGTAAGAGACCGCGGTTACTAACCTCTGCCGAGTCTGTCCAAGACTTGAATCTTTCGCCAAGCACTTGGCATTTAGAAATGAAAGTCATTAGTCCTTCAGAAGAGACCTTAAACCCGATGTTCCAGGTCTGATATGAGAGTCTCGGTCAGATATGGCATTTATCATTCTATATTTATCATATACTTAATAGTGAATACAAAGTTTTTGCATGATTAGATATGGTTAAAATATTGTGATCCATATCTTTGGTCTGAAAAAGCCTTGTCACTGGTACTTTTTTTCATGAAATTTGCAATATAGTTACAAATGTGATCTATATCACCGACCGCACATGTCCAGTCTGAAAACTATCACCATCGATATAAAACAGGCTCCTTTTGTGCTAAAATTGATTTTTTTTGTTGTTTGCTTTGGTATGATGTTAAGCTATTGGAATAAAATGGGGTTCAAATTTTCAAATATTAAAATAAAATACAAATGAGTATAAATCAAAACTTTGAGTAAACTTAAAAAGTAGAGAACAAAACCCAATCCATGTGACCGGAAGCAGACAGTAACCACTTCCGGTCAAGTTGTAGGATTGAAATAGATCAGTTTTAATTTAACGACTTTTTTATAATCAAACATAAAAAGAATATATTACTTATAAGAGCTAAACAAAATTATACAAGGGTAAGGCTTAATTCCCCCCCCCCCCCGCGCTAAAACGGTAGCAGGGGGTCGAAAAATTTGAACCCCACCATTTTCTTATTATTTGGCCTAAACTTAGTTCAACTAAACAAAAAAAAAACAATTTTAGCAAAAAAATCGCGCGGAATTACACGTCATACCGCACTATATTATATGCGTGATAAATACATATGATAAACAATGAAACATGACAAAATGCATCATATGTCACATCTGAATTCGACCAATATTAACCTCAAGCTAAAGCCCTCGGTCTGATATTGGGGTCTTTGTCCTATATGACATATGGTATTGGTTTCACCATATTTTATTCTCTATTTTTATTGGCGTCATTGCCCTTTATATATTTTGACGTTCCAGAATTCAAAGTTCGTTTTATTCCTAATTCTGATTCACACGTGGTGGGTGTAGCTAGAAAAAGTACTCCGCAACATCTGACTGTAGTACCTTGGTGGAAGTTCACCACGTGTTTTACCTAATTTGCCAGCTTCAACGTTTTTACATTACTTCTGAATTTTGGTTTTTACAGTTGTATGGTTTTTTTTTTTTTTTTTTATTCTATACAAATGATATAATTCATTTAACATATTACCTTCGGGAGCCACCCTTCTTGAATTCGAAGTTTTTAACATTGTTCTAAATTGATTAGGTTTGTCCATTTTGTAGAAATCATTTATCTCACTGCCACGCTGTTTGTCCGTGTCACTGTCTGCTATTTCTTTTGGTGAAACTTGTTGAGTAATAACTTTGTTAAAGTTGGTTTTCACAAAATTCTGTAATTCTTCCAGTTTGAACTCGGTTTTGTCCACTTTTTCTGTCAACTCTGAATTCTTTTGTGTTAGTGTCTGTACAGTTCCTTCGAGTTTTTCGTTTTTGATTTTTTCTTTTTTAATTTCATTCCTCAGAGTTTGTTCCAAATCTTCAAACTGTTGCTTGAATGAATTTAACTTCCCTTGTTGTTCATATTGAAATCTTATCATTTCTTTTTTCAGTTTTATAAACTCATCATTACTCCCTTCCACAGAACTCAGAGCACAAACAATAATTAAAGCTATCCTGAAAACTGCCATTTCTTCCACTGGATTTTATGTGACTAAATTAAATATGAACTTTAATTCAAAAATAGATAAAACGGATGCCCTATAAAGGAAATGCACTGGACTGTACATGTGTTTGAATTATATATGGTTATCTCTTTGACTTCAAAATGTCCTTCTTTTTCTATATATAGACATAAAACTGAAGTTCTTAACCATGATCAGTTTTTCGTAAACAGCCAAACCTGTCTATAAAGGCCACCTAAGGGAACCAGTAAAAGTGGTCCTTATGGGCAAGTGGCCTTTATATACAGGTTCAAATAATATGAATAAAGAACAACTGGGATACAATTCTTCTGGACTTTATAAACAGATGACCCTTATATAGAGGTGACCTTTATGGTAGGTTGGACTGTATAACTTTTCAACAACGTAACATTTGACTCTAAAAACCGGTGAAATATATTTCACTTGTGGTGATATAATTTGTATTTTTCGTTTGTTCATATGATTCCTAAACTGCTGTCGACCTATTACAATTTTAATTTTTTTTTTAAATGTTAAAAAATTAATTTTCCAAATTTAGTATTATCGAAAACAGCTTATTGTTCACATATGACGCCCATGATTTGGTCATAATAGATAAATATTTCATCTACAAATCCACAAAAGCTTTTATGGAATCAAAAGACCTTTCTTTATCATATTGAAGAAAATGGAAAAATATGCCTTAAAGGTCAGGTTTATATGAGTCACCTACTTTCAAAGGTCAGAAAAAATTTATTCCGATTGCCTTAGATTTATGCTATATAGTACATTATCAGTGCTACCTGCCGATAAAGTCCACTCGTACCGTTTCCCTAGGTGGTCTATTTAGACATGTTTGACTTAAATACACTGCTATTTCAGTTTTGCCACAAGGAAGAACTGAAACTTCAGTGGCTGATTTGTTTTGGATTAGAAATCCTCAACATTTTGTTCATTATCCCTTGAACGAACAATGTTTCACAATTTTGGCCCGGGCACTACGTCTACTGATTAGAAATTGTATTTCAAAATTGCTGGTCAGTGCTTTAAAATTAAAACCGATATAATATAAAATTAGAATAAACATTTCCTCGCCCTTGACTTTGACTATTTGTTTACTTGGTTTCTGATTTCTGATTTGCACAACGTGACAGCGTGGTTGCGATATATGTAAAACTATATATAGAAATCTTATTTCAGCAATTTTAGCCTTATCTTCATGATCTCATTGTCTGAAGAATTAGGTCTAAGTAATTTTGTGTCTACACTGCAATCCTAAGATACACCTACACCTGCAAATGATTTGTTCTATGTCAACACTGAAGCAATTATGTCGTTTATTTCCAAAAAACGTTAGTACAGAACGCGCAACATTTTGACGTCAACAGCAATCACTGATGGAAAACGTCAGAAACCAAATCGAGACGAATTTTGACCTTTTTATTTTAGCCATTTTAGTCTCATTGTCTGAATAATTACATAACAGACCGGTGTAAAGTTTAACACTAATCTTAAGAATAAATGCTGAATAGAGAGCTAACCTCAACCGCTCGTTCCCTAGGTCCCTGTTACTATCTGTCTTTTTCTGGCAACTAGCTTTCCATATCTCGGTTACTCAGCTACATAGCTTCGACTTCTTTTCGTTAGCTCAGTGTTAAACTTTCGATAGGTCTGTACTGTAGATCTAGTTAGGTGATGTTGTCTCTACATCCCAATCCTGAGATATCCGTACATCTACACTTGCAAATGATTTGTTCTATGTAAACAATGAAGCAATCATGTCGTTTATTTTCCCATAACGTCATTACAGAACGTGCAGCATTGTGACGTCTGCAACAATTACTGTTGGAATACGTCAGAATAAAATAGAGACGGACTTTGACCCTTTTTAAAAGGACAGGTCTGCTGCAGTTGCCCGGTTAGGTGACCTTTGACCTGACCCCCAGAGGTCAAAGAGATTATGTAGGGAGTGGTACAAGAGGGTAGGGTTTATTTGTACAGAAAGATTAAATGCATGAAGTATTTTAATCCGATAAGGAGGGATGGTATGTATTGTAAAGGGATGATGTAGGGATGATACAAATAATGCAGAGATCAAATGCATTGTAAAGGGGTGATGTAGGGGTGATACATTTCAATAGGGATGACACATTTTAATCCGATAAGGAGGGGTGGTATGCATTGTAAAGGGGTGATACAAATAATGCAGGGATTTAATGCATTGTAAAGGGGTGATGTAGGGGTGATACAAATAATACAGGGATTTAATGCATTGTAAAGGGATGATGTAGGGGTGATACAAATAATGCAGGGATTAAATGCATTGTAAAGGGATGATGTAGGGGTGATACAAATAATGCAGGGATTTAATGCATTGTAAAGGGATGA
Source organism: Anadara kagoshimensis (assembly GCA_021292105.1). Taxonomy (NCBI): domain Eukaryota; kingdom Metazoa; phylum Mollusca; class Bivalvia; order Arcoida; family Arcidae; genus Anadara; species Anadara kagoshimensis. Next base: position 12,060,472 of record CM037867.1, on the reverse strand, counting down.
TGTAGGGGTGATACAAATAATGCAGGGATTTAATGCATTGTAAAGGGATGATGTAGGGGTGATACAAATAATACAGGGATTTAATGCATTGTAAAGGGATGATGTAGGGATGATACAAATAATGCAGGGATTTAATGCATTGTAAAGGGATGATGTAGGGGTGATACAAATAATGCAGGGATTTAATGCATTGTAAAGGGGTGATGTAGGGGTGATACAAATAATGCAGGGATTTAATGCATTGTAAAGGGATGATGTAGGGGTGATACAAATAATGCAGGGATTTAATGCATTGTAAAGGGGTGATGTAGGGGTGATACAAATAATGCAGGGATTTAATGCATTGTAAAGGGATGATGTAGGGGTGATACAAATAATGCAGGGATTTAATGCATTGTAAAGGGGTGATGTAGGGGTGATACAAATAATGCAGGGATTTAATGCATTATAAAGGGATGATGTAGGGGTGATACAAATAATGCAGGGATTTAATGCATTGTAAAGGGATGATGTAGGGGTGATACAAATAATGCAGGGATTTAATGCATTGTAAAGGGATGATGTAGGGGTGATACAAATAATGCAGGGATTTAATGCATTGTAAAGGGATGATGTAGGGGTGATACAAATAATGCAGGGATTTAATGCATTGTAAAGGGATAATGTAGGGGTGATACAAATAATGCAGGGATTTAATGCATTGTAAAGGGATGATGTAGGGGTGATACAAATAATGCAGAGATTTAATGCATTGTAAAGGGATGATGTAGGGGTGATACAAATAATGCAGGGATTTAATGCATTGTAAAGGGATGATGTAGGGGTAATACAAATAATGCAGAGATTTAATGCATTGTAAAGGGATGATGTAGGGGTGATACAAATAATGCAGGGATTTAATGCATTGTAAAGGGATGATGTAGGGGTGATACAAATAATGCAGGGATTTAATGCATTGTAAAGGGATGATGTAGGGGTGATACAAATAATGCAGGGATTTAATGCATTGTAAAGGGATGATGTAGGGGTAATACAAATAATGCAGAGATTTAATGCATTGTAAAGGGATGATGTAGGGGTGATACAAATAATGCAGGGATTTAATGCATTGTAAAGGGATGATGTAGGGGTGATACAAATAATGCAGGGATTTAATGCATTGTAAAGGGATGATGTAGGGGTGATACAAATAATGCAGGGATTTAATGCATTGTAAAGGGATGATGTAGGGGTAATACAAATAATGCAGAGATTTAATGCATTGTAAAGGGATGATGTAGGGGTGATACAAATAATGCAGAGATTTAATGCATTGTAAAGGGATGATGTAGGGGTGATACAAATAATGCAGGGATTTAATGCATTGTAAAGGGATGATGTAGGGGTGATACAAATAATGCAGGGATTTAATGCATTGTAAAGGGATAATGTAGGGGTAATACAAATAATGCAGAGATTTAATGCATTGTAAAGGGATGATGTAGGGGTGATACAAATAATGCAGGGATTTAATGCATTGTAAAGGGATGATGTAGGGGTGATACAAATAATGCAGGGATTTAATGCATTGTAAAGGGATGATGTAGGGGTGATACAAATAATGCAGGGATTTAATGCATTGTAAAGGGATGATGTAGGGATGATACAAATAATGCAGGGATTAAATGCATTGTAAAGGGATGATGTAGGGGTGATACAAATAATGCAGGGATTTAATGCATTGTAAAGGGATGATGTAGGGGTGATACAAATAATGCAGGGATTTAATGCATTGTAAAGGGATGATGTAGGGGTGATACAAATAATGCAGGGATTTAATGCATTGTAAAGGGATGATGTAGGGGTGATACAAATAATGCAGGGATTTAATGCATTGTAAAGGGATGATGTAGGGATGATACAAATAATGCAGGGATTAAATGCATTGTAAAGGGATGATGTAGGGGTGATACAAATAATGCAGGGATTTAATGCATTGTAAAGGGATGATGTAGGGGTGATACAAATAATGCAGGGATTTAATGCATTATAAAGGGATGATGTAGGGGTGATACAAATAATGCAGGGATTTAATGCATTGTAAAGGGATGATGTAGGGGTGATACAAATAATGCAGGGATTAAATGCATTGTAAAGGGATAATGTAGGGATGATACAAATAATGCAGGGATTTAATGCATTGTAAAGGGATAATGTAGGGATGATACAAATAATGCAGGGATTAAATGCATTGTAAAGGGATAATGTAGGGATGATACAAATAATGCAGGGATTAAATGCATTGTAAAGGGATGATGTAGGGGTGATACAAATAATGCAGGGATTTAATGCATTGTAAAGGGATAATGTAGGGGTGATACAAATAATGCAGGGATTTAATGCATTGTAAAGGGATGATGTAGGGATGATACAAATAATGCAGGGATTTAATGCATTGTAAAGGGATAATGTAGGGATGATACAAATAATGCAGGGATTAAATGCATTGTAAAGGGATAATGTAGGGGTGATACAAATAATGCAGGGATTTAATGCATTGTAAAGGGATGATGTAGGGGTGATACAAATAATGCAGGGATTTAATGCATTGTAAACGGATATAATGTAAATATTAAAATTGGTATTTGTACAGTTAAAACGGATAACAAAATAGTTAATGCAAATAAGCGGCTCAAGTAAGTGGGATTAGCACGTTACTGTTTATCGAGATAACCAATCAACAAGCGTTTACAGACCAAGAGGTGTGGTTTAAGTCACAGCATAAAGAATATGACAGCTGTAGTAACCACGTGACTGAATGTCATGCAGATCAAGCGATGGGGAACGGAAAACAAATAGTTGAATTGTTTCACTTAGTGTTTTAATTGCTCCATAGTGAAACGAATATTATCATTTTAATTCAAGAGTTTGTATCTGCCCAGGTAGCTCAGTCGGAAGAGCGTTAGATTGAAAATCTAAAGGTCTCTGGTTCGATCCCATACAGATGTCGGACGGACGTAATCCATTTTAATCCGGATACAGGGGATTATGTAGGGTGTGTTACAAGGGGATAAGGGTCTATTGTGCAGAGATTAAATGCATTGTAAAGGGGTTATGCAGGGATGATGCATTTCAATAGCGATGACACATTTTAATCCGATAAGGAGGGATGGTATGCATTGTAAAGAGATGATGTAGGGATGAAATGCATTGTCAAGGGTTGATGTATTTCAATTGGGATGACACATTTTAATCCGATAAGAAGGGGTGGTATGCATTGTAAAGGGATGATACAGATTATGCAGGGATAAAATGCATTGTAAAGGGATGATGTAGGGATGATACAAATAATGCACAGTTAAAGCGGATAACTAAAAAGATAATGTAAAGGGATGATATAGGGATAATATGCATTGTAAAGGGATATACGAATATTAAAATGGGTATTGTCCATAGAAATCTTAATCAACTTCATTTCATTTAATTTAAATACCTCTTGCGTGATAAGTACTTTCCATTATAAAACAAATCTGTTAAAAAAGCTATATTTTATAAAAATCCAAATTTTAAGTCATGAATTTAGTCATTCACCGTTAAGATTAATCGGATCACGTCCGAACAGACAATAAGCGTGTTGATTAATCGGATCATGTACAAATACAAATATTTCATTTTAAAGTCTCGCAACATTTGTTATGCAATCATATAAAACATAATTTAAACATGCATAATAAAAAAATAACCAAACGCCATTTCATATAGAGTTATGAAAGACTGTTATTAAATCAACATATGCAATTATATTTTAAAACTCCAAAATTTTAAGTCCTGAAGTTAGTAATGCAGGTATGAAAGCGTACCATCAAGATTAAACGGATCACGTCCGAACCGACAAGAATTGTGTCGATTAATCGGATCATGTAAGCCTGGCTGACCATCGTTAGAGATTAAAGCATACTTATTCTATATGTCATTGGAAGTATGAAGAGGTGGGGTTTCACTCGTGGCCTGTTTGAACGACAACGGAGGACCGGAAGTTTATTTATTGACTTCTAATATTAAAGTTGTTTGTTTAAAAGTGTAAATTGTCATACGTTGTTTCAAGACTTTATTTACAACGATATTGACCTTTTTAACTGTTATTTTCAATATGTTATATCTAAATGGACTTTTATTTTGGGGTACAGAACTAACGTTTAACCGTAAATTCTCTCTTCATGCTTGAAAGAAGATAATGTCGTCAGTATATCTTTGACAATTCCAAATTCTGTCTAAAACACGCGTCGGTAGACGCATGTGAGTTAGAAGGCATGCCATCTTTTGGAACATCTTACCTCAATCCCATAAATTCCACGCATACAAACATTGTAGCCGTTGCTGTGTGTTGTCGGCTCATGCGTCTTGTTTCCTGTTTAGGTGTTGGTGTAATAGAGCTTTAACGTTCATAAACAACCCTCATCAGTTACGCTCGAGTGCGAAAGTATTCAAATTATTAAAAACGTTAAATTTGTTGAAGATCTAAGGAATTAAAACCTTATCATTAGGGATGGGTATTATCAAAATTTTTGTATCACGATATATTATGATACGCAGATGCTGTATCACGATACGTATCATAATATATTACGTTAGAACTGAGGAAGGCAAAGAGCCTTTTACAATGTTGAATTCGCCGTTGTCGGCCATGTTGTTAATAACACGTTGTTATGGAGCAAGTTTCGTATTTGGCTGTTTCGTATCTGGTTTGATAGCTTTACCTATAGTAAGACCTAATATTTATATAAATTCCAGTCAGTTGAGTTTATAAACAAATCGGACGCCTCTACAGCAGTTTGTGTGTTCATTTAAGCTATAAAAAGACAGGTTACTTGACTTTTAAAAAATACCGGTATTACCGGATCGGATCTGTCATATCCCGATACGTATGTATTATGAAATTGTATTGTGATATACCGGTATACCGATAATACCGCGCACCACTACTTATCATTTCTAAGTTGTTCCGAAATCGAGATAAGGATACATTTTGAAAGATGCAGAGCCTTACTTTAAGAACTCATACTTAACAAATATATTAGATTTATTGATGAAAAATGGTTACCTAAAATCTTTAATTTCTACATTGCAAAAAGAAAAACGTACGTGGTTTGTTGTGAATGAAAAAATGCCGATGATTGTATAAAAAGTTATTAAACCTTTTAATAAGTAAGTAAATAGTTTATTAATATGCCACATATCACAGTTCAATAATATTTGACAATATTTACAAAAATACTTTGGAATAAGTATGATATCCTGCCTAAAAGACATACACGACGTCATATCATTGATTGTAATGTTCTAGTTCTTAAATGACTGATTCACACACTTTCTATTATTTGCAAATCTCGCTCATCTTTGATATTACAATACGCCAACACATCTTAATCTATATCTTAATTCACAGACAATAGTTCCAAAATGACCACATTTTAGTTTATTTTGGTCATTATCATGAAAATTAAAGCAAATTAAAAAAAAATAATTATATATGAGTTTTGATAAGTTTTTGGTAGTCCAAAAAAGCATGTGGTTTTAGTTATGTTAATAAGCAACGAACTTTAATAAAGCTTCTGTCAAATATTGAAAATCAACCGTGACACTACGGGACAGACAATAGATGAAATCCCCCGCCTTGGAGAGAGAAAAAACAGTATAGACACGCAAATTGACGATGAGGTAACTATGAATGAAGACGAATCTATAAAAGTCAAACCTGAGGGAGCTTTACACTCTGAATATTCCCCACTGTGGTGTAAAAAAGACAGATTCAAAAATCAAGATGGCAGAGGAATAAAGTGACATCGTTTGGAAGAGACAGAGAACAATACCGACCATGACATATGGAAAAATTATTTTACCTCAGATCATCGAAAAAGCAAAGAAAATGGAAAATGCAATAGAGAAATACGGGAAAAAGCTAAGACATGACAAACATCCTGTTCTTTAAGGAAAACCTTCTAGAGATGCGAACAATTATGATGCAATAGTTTGTATATTTTGAAAAGAAATGCTTCAGAAAAAGATTCTTTTTACCGACTCATCATCGACACGGCTCAACGATTATCTTTGGAATACAGTATGTGGGGAAGTTGAAACTTGGAAAAAACTGCAGAGATGAGAGTATATCTAATGGGTGATATACTACCTTATAAAGAAAAGATATAAGCCAATCTTTTTTCATCTTTTCCTCATTTTATCGTTGACAGTGCAAGAGGTCAGACATGGAGGAATCGTTGGTGTACAGGCATTTCGTGTTTTTGCATCAATTAGGTCTAACTAATGTACGAGACAGAAAAACAACCCTAAGGCGTTTGAATCGGGAACAGATGCAAGCGATTGTGGAACTAATACGCAACATTATATCTTCACCATTGTTATTGGTACATAATGATAATATGAGTAAAATATAAATAATATATTTTCGACGGCATATGCGGATACTGAGACAACTCGTGAACGATAACATTAGTTTTGAACGCAAGAAAGCAACATTACACCGATTTCACAATTTAGTACCTCACTTAATGCTAGATTTCTATTTAATGCAAATCCTGATTATAGCAGATAACGTATAGGGGGTTTGGGTTGCTTGGAGAACGAACTATCCGGGAAAGGCATCACTTCAGTGCCCCGCACGGAACAAAAAGCAAAATACAACGGAAGACAGATTTATGCTTGGTATCTTCTTGTGGGTGATAGATGGTTCTTGCAGTTAAGATTTCTAATGGAAGGAGTACGTAACACAGATCACCTAGGGTTACACTCCAGATGTCATCTATTAGGAGAGTTGCAAATCATTTTTAAATAATTGTAAATATGCTAATCGAAAATTAAAATGATAGAATGTATACAGTAGTTTGTTTTTCTCTTCCTCTTCCTCTCCTCTCTCCCTCTCTATACAAGGGGAAGGACAAGGGAAGGGGACGTCGGTGCTTTTCTTCTATTTCAGTAGTGTGGAAACGCATTTCGATTTGTATCCGGTCCGTGTCGGTTCCATCTTTCACTATCTATATAACTTAAGGGACACGTCTATCCGAGTCTAACACAACCTCCCTCGTCCCTCTAAGTGGAATTAGAAAGAAATTATTGACATAAACCCTCGACCAATCAGATTGTAGCATTTCAAATTCAAAGTTTCGTAAACAGTTTACTGGAGGTCGAGTGTTCTTACGTTACGGCTGTCTGTCGATTTCTCAATATAAATGTATGAAGAATTTTTTACGCTAAAAAATGTGTTTCGTTATAACATTCTTGTTTCTCAACCGCAATTCACGATCAAGAAGCACTTACGGTACCTGATATATTTCGTCGTTATATTATAAAATTTTACAAAGGTACGCCCACAAATTTTTATATAGATAACTATACATGTACGAAATCATAAAGGGATATGACATTTTGTTAAAAATTGTAACACTCAAAGCGTTATATATACTGCGGCTATGCTAACTTTGTTTAATTTTTGTTAAGTGGTATGACCAAAGAATCACATGTGTATCTTTTGGGGCTTTAACATTAGTATTAATGACCAGAATTTTACAAATATAGTAAACAACAATATGAATTTGTGAAAAGTTATCTAACTATGTTGTATACAAACTGTATTGTTCTTTAGAAAATTATCTAATCTGAACATAGTATGTATGATACAAAAAAAACCTGTCACCTTTAATGTATACAATTAAGCGACTTTTTTGACATTTTTGGTTTTAAGGCACAAATTGTGTAATGCGCAAAATGTTATCCCTTAAATTCTATTTGCAGACAATACATTAAATAATATCGAAATCTTATGCTCAAGTTTTGACCAATCCTTAGATGAAAAACAGCGACACGATCGGCTAAATTTGACACAAGCTAACTCATTGATCTTGGTAAAATCATGTCTGAATTACCTAAAAGAGTTACAACTGGATAGTATTACATCATATGTAAAGCTACTAGATGTGAGTCATACTGTCAACCACCATGGCAAGCATAAGATATAGAAGGAATAACCAACGAGGTTTTGTAACATCCACTAACACAAGTACAACCATGTCACACGTCTGGACATGTTCACATTTTGTCTAACGCAAACATAAATGACTCATTTTCATCTTTTTTATTCAATGCAAATGTCTTGTTCTTTTTTTAATTCATTGATTGTAGCCTGTTTTATGATTTGAATGAGTAGGCGTTGTTTGTTCTGATTTTCATTGGATGACTCATTGGAAAGATAACAATTCTTTGGTTGAACTCACAAAGATGTTGTGATTGGTTAATACCGTTTTCAAAAAGGACACTGTATATACAGGACTGAAAGTTCACACATCAGGCGACAGTCACCACATTGAACAGAAAGACAACGTGTTTATCGTGTTTATTATTTGAGTGTTGTACCTTCAAAAAATACAGACGTTGAGATTTGACGATTCAATGAACAATCAAAACAATATGCGAGGTATTTATCAGAATAATAGCAATGATGTTAAAGTTAAAGACGCTCTTGGAACTGTCGAATCATTTATGAACAATGAGGACACCGAAAACTCTTTGGAAGTTCCAAAAGAAATGAAGGATAACGTAGAACTGTGTCGGTTTCATTTGGGTAACGAACGATACATGGTGTTGAAACCGTTCAAAGGTGAAATACGAGTTCATATCAGACAGTATGAGATCGGGGAAATGGGGCTTTATCTTACAAAATCAGGCGTATCACTCAGCCTGAAAATGTTTCAGTATTTACTAAATAATTGTGTAAGAGAGGTGAAAATGAAGATAAAAAAGTACTGGGAGTCCAGAAATTATAGTTACCACCTTGGAGACCACATTTACGTAACATATAATCCCAAATGGACATCAGTAAGCATTCGCCAGTGGTTTGAACCTAAGGATACTGAAAACAGCAATGCTATGCTTCCTACACGTAAAGAATTGAACTTAACATTCCAGCAGTGGGACAATATTCCAGAGGCAGGAACTTTAATAAACCAGATTTTACAAAAAATGTGAGATGAAATATCATTCAGTGACCAAAAGACCACTTGTGTTCGATGCTTCAATCGCAAGTTGTTCCAACCAAAAGGACGTTGTGAATGTCACATATGTGAAAACTGATTCAGTACTTCTTGTAGAGATGAAAGGCCAACGCTTCTTAAATGTTCAGAATGTCATTATTCAAGACATATCTAATGACAGTTATACAGTCAATGATGGCTATATTCAACAACAACTTCTAATAGATATTGCAAAGTTTACATAATTTAATTATAAGTTTACAGTTTAGTAAATGACAGTTGTTTTGTGTTTCATTTCTAAAAGTAACTGGATAATCATTGTTGTTACTGTTGGTATTAATTAACGATCAAGACCAAACTTCCATGTTATAGAATTCTTATTTGCAACCATATTTTGTGCTTAAACTTTAATTTATTACAATCAAGAGGGGTGATAAAGAGAAAAAAGCAGTGGTAAAGCATAGCCATCAATGTTTTTATTTTGACAACCATTTTGAAATGAATACGAAACTTGTAGACAAGTTGATAGTTCAATTAGTTTAACATGACAAGATATGTGCTGGAAACATGGATTAGTATGTTTGTTTTTGATAAAGAATATAAAAAAACATGCGAGCATATTATTCAACCCTTAGCATGGACGAGGCGTGTTACGTCCCTGGATACGTGATAGGACCGAATGGGCATTTAATCCGACGCGACGATGTTTGTTATTTGAATATGTTTAGTTTATCTCTAACATGTCTTTCAGAAAACCACTGACTGTCGGATTAAAAAAATATCAATTGGTTGTCGAATTAGCATTTTATTGAACAAAAGTTTATTTTAGACTGTGCAATACTAAAAGACGCCAATCAAAGTCACAATGTAAAACGTTAAGGCATAATTTAATTACTTTCCTATTAGTATTTATTTTTGCTTTTGGATTTTGCTAATGACATGCATTGGTATGTTTGTTTTTATTATTTTGCTTTTAAAACAAGGAGTCTACATTTTTGTGACCTTAAGTTTGTTTTCTCAAAAAGATGTTTAGAACAATTTAAATATGATTGGTAACAATGTAACATAGATATTAAAGTAGTCAAAAGACAATTTGGTCGATAAACATAAAATTAGATTTTGGTAATATGGTCATAATACAAATTTATATAGTCACGCTGAAAGACTGCTTATTGATCAATCTAGTCAAAATCCAGAAGCATTTGGAGCAAATAGCAATCAAAAACATGTTACTTGGGAATACGCAGGAGCAAAAGACCAAAGACACTAACAATGCAATAACCATTAGTTGTGTTGTTTCGACTATTAACGGTCACTGGACAAATTAGTACGAGATGTGTTAAGCATGGTGTTACGATATTTTAAATCAAAATAATTTATTTTCGCTTAGACAACAAAAATAGAGTGTCACAAAACCAATTGAAAACATACTTAACCATATCAAAAACAAAATCCCAAAGCAAAGTAAAAAAAATAAAAACTGTCAAATTAGGTTAAACACATGAACTCCTATTATGGAAGTGAGGCTGTGTGCATATGAAGGGTAAATCTCCTGTTCATGTGCGTCAAATATACACAGGACAATTTTGAGCACAGAGACATTATAATATGTGATGATGGTCATAGCATTGTTAAAGAAACTGATAGGTCAGGGCTTGCAATATCCTTAGGGTCAAGAATTTATTTAAAAGCAGCTTGCTTTGTTGTATAAAGTTTGCATAGTGAGAACAAGCTCTACCAAAGAAGCGTAATTATTGTGAAACAAATTCACTAGAATGTAATTTGGTGCATATAAAAAGATAGTTCGAAGTCATCTCATCATGTTTGTCATACAACTGCAAGTAGGTGTCATTAGTTCAAGTCTAAATATGGACCAGAACTTGAAGAATCAGACGTATCTTTTATATCAAGTTCACTAAGATAGATGACATACGCATACTAGTAGTGTCCAAATTAGGTATGTTAAGGGAGAGAACGCCATCTATACATCAGTATGTGGAGGTGCAGTTAAACCAACACTTTATATGAACAAAAAAAACACCCTACAAATGTTTGGAATTTACACATAAAACTAGATATATAACTTGTTTCATCTTTGGTTTCTGATAATAATTTTGTTATAATTTTTATATTTCCAAGTAATTTAAATTGTTTGAATATATTTTAATAATGTTTATCAATATTTATCAAATACTTCAGGCCTTTTAAAAAAATGTTGACATACTAAAGAAATTCCAAAATTTAAACTAAAAATAACAAAAGATAAGAATACAGAAAATATTTATTTTAGAAATACTGTACCTAATTTATCAAATATAGCAAATACAGTTATGTATTATCTGTAATATTATTCCTGAACCTTCTGATTAAAACTAGTGTTAATGAAGATGACATTTTCAAGATTTGTAGAGGTTGAGGGTGTTTGTTTCAGTTACTAACTTAATAACTACGAAATATAAATTTGTTGCAATTTAAAGATATATTATGTACGGATTCAAAACCATAATGTAGTGTCTTAGTCATACATATCTTTTGAATGTCTGGTATATACATATTATATACTTACTTGGTTTCGGAAAGAATAATCATATAGAACAGATTGAATCTCGATATTATATTGTAATGGACTTAAATTTTAGCTGGAATTAGCCCTGTTTTTTTATTGAACAACTACTCTTTATTAATTCCACCTGATTTAAAGATGGAAAGTCTAAATGTTGGTTAGGTGAAAAGACACCACATAACCAGTGATTTCCAAAGAGATACATTTTCAAATATAAAATAAAAACTATAGTTATGCGAGTATTACTTCCAAAACCAAAAATAATGACATTAAATCTTAAAAATTCAATTAACACTTGTTATGACCATGTCCGAATAACAGTTTAGAAGCAATGTAAAACCTTTGGAACTGAAAAGGTAGGTTAGACACGTAAACTTCCAGCATAAAAACTTCTCGAGGGCCTTGATAAGCAAAGGTTCGCAAAATCCCCGAGTCAAGAATTGATTTGCAAGCAATCTGCCTCTTTGAACAAAGTCTTCATAAGGGGAACAAGCTCTATCAAAGCGTATTAATTAGAAAACAAATGCACCATAAGCAGCAGAAGCAGGTACATTGCTGCATAGAAAAGGAAAGTTGACAATAGAAAAATTGAAACCATCACGTTTGTCAAAAATTTTAATTGTAGCCATCTTTTATTTCCAGCTCACTAGGATAGATGAGATTCATATAGTTTCCAAATTTTGAATTATTCAAAGACAGAACGTCATTTATATATCGGTAGGTGGAGCTGAATGATTTGGTGACAGTTTTCCCTCCAGATGTAACAAGTTTCTGAATAAATTCTGCTTCATCAGAATAAAGAAACAAATCGGCAAGCAATGGTGCACAATTTGTACCTATTGGTATACCTATTGTTGCTGATTGTCAAACACAACAAATATCTTATCTATTAAAAACTATTCAGTACATTATTGTTTAGTATCCATATGATGCTTGACAAAATAACCAGAATCCATGTTAACCACTACATAATTGTATTTTGGCTTACCGTTTCTGTAAGAGAAGAACAAGTGAATAATTTATGTAAGACGTTCTTTCAGTTTAGAATAAGGGATTGTAGTGTAAAGTGTAAACATGTTTTTATACTGTTTACTATTTGAGATAAAGTATTATAAGCAAGATGTTCAAGTAATTCTTTAGAAATTTTAAGAATCCACATTTGATTGATGTCGGATGTAGATAGATTTCTGAATAAGATTGAAGAATTTGTGTTAGAATAACTGACAATGATTAGGTCGTACATTTAGATGAACCTGCTATATATCTTTCCTTGTATGGATGTTTAGGAATCCAATACAAGTAAGGAAGGTCAACTTCCTCCTGTTTAAGTGAGCAAAACAATTTCGTTTTCATAATTTGGTCCAAGCACTACTGACGAGGAATGGTATTCCGAAACGGCCGTCTAGCGCTGTGAAATTAAGACTGGTGCAATATGTATTTGATACCGAGAGACTTCAGAACTCCCCTATGGTTGAAAGAACTTCATCTTTGGTAAAATTAGTTCTAGTATATATCGGGTTATTTGATATACATGCACTATCTAAACCAAACTACCTTATAAGACACTCTTACAAACGAAAATAATTTTGTTGGAAGCCTTATCAGCATTTTTACAATGCTAAATAAATAGATAGTAATTCCATATTATACCAGTTTTAATTTTTACCGCACTAGACGGCCGTTTCGGAAATAATGGTAAATAATTCTGACAACTTAAAAACGTTTACAATTTTAGATTTAAATAACCCTATTATGAAGAAAAAAACGATAAGTTACATAAAATATAAAACTCAATTGCAGAATCAAAAAGTGAAAATATTTCAAAATGTTAAAAATGTTTTACAAAAAGTATGTTAGTTCAAAATACAGAAACAAAAAAACTGTAAAATTCCATAAAATATAAAACTCTGAAAATATTACAGTTCAGTATGTTAAAGATGAATGATCAAATTAATAATAATAATAATAATAATAATAATAAATGCAATTCTTTAAAAAAAAGTTACAAAGCTCCAAAAATATCAATTATAAATAAATACGAATTATGTTACAAAATAATTTCACAATGAAAAATGTATAGCACTATATTTTACTAATAACTTAAAAATATAATTGTTTGAGAAAAACAATAAATCAATTGTATTTATAAAAAAATTGATGAGCTGCTCAAAATATAAACTTGATTACGAAATAAAATAATTTTAAAAATGATTTAGAAAATTTATTTTTTGAAAAAAATATATTAAATTAAAAAGGGAAAGATTACAAAACTTTGTAACATAAGTAAGTAACAAACATCATGACACAAATGTGTTGCAATAAAAAATTAAAAAAGATATAAAAATGTTAAAAATGATTTTAGAAAAATTTAATATGAAAAAAATTAAAGTATAAAACAGATTAAAAATTATAACACAATTAAGTAACAAACTTCAGATGCAAAACTTAAAAAAATATATATAATGTAAAATATGATTTAAAAAAACTAAAAATTACATTACTTTATTACAAGTAACAAACTTCAGGACACATAGAATATGTGTTGCAATAAAAAATAAAATAATATCAAAATGTCAAAAACGATTTAAGAAAAAAAAATAGTTTGAAAAAATGAAAAAAATTAATTAAAATATAAAATAAGAAAATTTAAAAAACTTTATAACACAAGTAAGTAACAAATTTCTAGATACAAAATTTGTGTTACAAAAAAATAAAAAATAAAAATATCAATAATGTTTTTAGAAAAAATCAGTCGCATAAATAAATAAATAAAATATAAATATAAAATATTTTATATATAAAATAAAAATAAAATATGAAATTAAAAAAAATAAAAATAACAAAATATTTATAATACTTCATGACACAAATATTAATATGTGTTACAAAAAATAAAATTAAAAAAAAGTAAAATAACTTCAAAATGTCCAAAATGGTTTTTGAAAAAGTTAGTTACAAAAATGAAAAAAATATATATCATTAAAAAACTACAAATTTTTATAATACAAGTAACAAGTTCCATGACATAAAAATATGAGTTAAAAAGTTCAGAAAAATAACCCCACTGTTAAATTGTTCTAATGACTAAAAAATAACATGAACCACAAAATATTATAAAACTTGAAAGCAATACTAGTACAAATTGTGGCGGACCGGTCTCGATGGGTGGTTGGGTTGCTCAGTCGTCAGTGTTGGGAGGTTTTATATAACTGGTTACCCTTTAAAAGACACCACTACTTTTGTTACCCGAGCTTCAGTATTTTGTTTTTCCCATAATGTATCGGCATTGATTTTAACGTATTAATTTACTTCTACAAATTGAACCCCGTCACATTTTTTTATTTTAAGACAATGAAATGTAAGTAATAACATATTATACCAGTTTTAATTTTACAGCGCTAGATGGCTGTTTAGGAATATAATTCCTCATCAGTACTGCTTGGACCAAGGTTATGAAACCAAAAATGAATGTAACCATCAAAGCAATATTTTATATCTATATTTGGGACCGTTCCCTATACGTTGTAATTTTCATATCAAGATCTTTATGCATAAAAATCTAACCAACAAAACGAGATTTTAGAATGCTAATCGTTAAATATCATACAATAATTTAGTAGTAGGGGTATGGTATTAGGCTGTAAAAACATATGTTTTTAAATAGCTATACATGTCGACCCCACTGTACAACATGTTAAAGAACAAACATATTCGTCATTATCATTAACTGATTTCCATAATTAAATTTTTAACTATTGGCCTTTCTAATTGTTATAAAGCACGTCAAAAATACAATAAGATTTCAGTTCATGTTAGTGATTATGAAAAATGTTTTAATTTATTTATGTATTGTTCTATTATTATTTTTTTTGTTCTTCGTGCCATTTAAAAAATTCACGACGTAATTTTCCAAACATAGTGTCAAGATCATAATATTTTTCATCGGGTTTAACTTCTACATAATTTTAATTTCTCGTAAGTATAGGAACAATCAGAAAAAAACTTTAAGAGATTTTTTTATTTAAAACATGTCTCCAAATTTACCTAAAGGTGACGATATGCGATTGTATGAACAGATGGGTTTCATCTTGAATTTAGATACATAGATTTAAAAAATGTTTCCACCAATATAGATAACTTTAGGTAAAATATTATTGGATACTAAGTAAATCAATGTAAAATAAAAACCTGAATCATTATGAGATAAAACATGTTTGTTTTCTTTCAAAATTATCCAAATTTACCATTCGCAAAAACAATTTAAATAGCTACGCCTATTAAAAACAACTTGCAGTGTATGTATGGATCATTCGTTATTGATATCAAAATCATTTTCTCATTCATTGCATCT
This sequence comes from Anadara kagoshimensis, assembly GCA_021292105.1. Classification (NCBI taxonomy): domain Eukaryota; kingdom Metazoa; phylum Mollusca; class Bivalvia; order Arcoida; family Arcidae; genus Anadara; species Anadara kagoshimensis. The sequence goes on along the minus strand of CM037867.1, from coordinate 12,044,538 downwards.
GCTTGTGTCTCTGTTAAATTAATACCATTAGTGCTTGATTCTTGCTCAGTTTCAAAAAAGTATTTATCCGAGTGTTAAGACTAACTATCATTTTATAAGTAACATAATGGTTTTCTGTAGAATAGGCTGAACAACATATTTCTTTATATAGATTTTGCGAGAAATTTCGGTTTTAAAAACTCATCTGCCTTTTTTACAAAACGTACATAATTTGCAAAGATTTAAAACACTTTTGGACCACCTCCATGCATTGTCGTACGGTTTTGCTCTATGAATTATATCGTCGATCATTATCTCTGTTGACCCGATGTTATAACACTGAATACGCACGCCATCTACACCTCTACGACGTTATTTGCTTTCATCCGATCACATTCATAACAATACAGTCTTGTGGAAAAACATGTGCATTGTAAAAACAAATTAAAATGGTTATTTATTAAATATAAATATAATATTTGTTGTGTTTGGTAATATAGTATTTCAGCAAACAATCGGTATACCAATGGGTACAAACTGTGCACCATTGCTTGCTGATTTGTTTCTTTATTCTTACGAAGCAGAATTTATGCAGAACCTTGTTAAATCTGGAGAAAAAACTGTCGCCAAATCATTCAACTCAACATACAGATACATAGATGACGTTCTGTCTCTTAACAATCCTAAATTTGGAGACTATGTAAATGTCATCTATCCTAGTGAGCTTGAAATAAAAGACACGACTGATTCCTCAAGTTCTGCTTCATATTTAGACTTATACCTGAATTATGACGCACAAGAAAGGCTACATTTGAAACTTTATGACAAACGTGATGACTTCAATTTTTCTATTGTCAACTTTCCTTTTTTATGCAGCAATATACCTGCTTCTCCTGCTTATGGTGTATTTGTTTCCCAATTAATACGCTATGGTAGAGCTTGTTCCCACTACGGGGACTTTGTACAACGAAGTAGGCTGCTTGCAAATAAATTGTTGACTCAGGGATATTGCAAGCCTAGGCTTATCAAGGCCCTCAAAAAGTTTTATGGCCGTCATCACAGTATTGTTGATAAGTTTGATGTCTCTGTGTCCAGGATTGCCTTGGATATATTTGACGTCTCATAGTTCCATGTTCCTTTCACACAATTTTGATTACACACGTGACGGGTGTAGCTAGCTAAACAGGAGGTGCTTACCCTTCCGGAGCACCCGGCCTCACTTCCCTGGTGGAAGTTCACGTGTCTAACCTAACTTGTCAGTTCCAAAGTTTTTACTTTGCTTCTGGATTGTGATTCGGAAATGGATAAGTATGTTTGTTTTTAATATAAATATAACATTTTTCGACGTTTTGTTACAACTTTGTAGACGATTTTTAAAGGCATTTGCACTAACAATTTTAATCTGTTTATTTTTCTTATTTTTACATACATGAATATCGTTTTAACTAACGGGTCTAATTTGAATGCTTTTTTTATTTGATATGTTTGTTTGTTACCTATTTTGTTTGCCACGACGACTTGCACAGCTGTCGCATTGCAGATGTATTGTACCATATACTCTTGTCGCTGCTCAAAATAATCATAATATCCCCTTCTCTGATTACCCTAATGGTACAATACATCATTATATGTTATATCTAACCAAAGGAATTGATTTTCCGATCAAGGTCCGCTTTTTTGTCACAATATATATTTAAAGCGCCTCATTTTCTATATTCAATTCATTGGGATTACCATGATTCGTTTCACTAAATACAGATTTTAAAATAAAGCGAATGGTATAATTGATTTGAGTTGTAACGTGTTAGAGTTTCATATTAATAAATGAAAGTTTGTCCGTTTCAATTATAAAGATATAAGTTGTATAAGACTTCAGTATATGTAGGTTTGTTAAGTAAGTTTTCACAAACTTTATTTAAATAAGTATGGTGTCTTATGAATATGACTGTAGTTTTCAAAGAAAATTTTACTTTCGTATATGGGCTTGGTTTGATACTTCAAATTAGCATTGAGTATCAAACAGTTTGCTAAAAAGGCAATTATCACATGTATATTAACACACCATATTGGAAACGCGCTTTTCTGAAATCTATTTGTCATACCCTAACATGTTAAAATGACATTAAATAATGAAGGCTGTTTTGACTAGTATATAATCTTAATTTACCTTTCACAAATTCATATAACTTTATACCATTATTGTCAATCCTGGTCATTAATACTACTGTTCAGGCCCTGAAACATACATATGGTAATTCCATCGAACATGTACATTAAAAACAAAGTTTTGTTACCAAACACAACATCGGAAATTATATACACTAAACACCCCAAACTATATATAGCCGCTTTGACTTATCATTTTTAACAAAATATCACATACCTTTATGTTTGTGTATACTCATAAAAGAATACCAAGGATGAGTATATTAATTGTAGTTGTCTGTTTGTCAAGTTTTATACCATGGCGATGAAATATGCAATGTATAGTTGCTACACGTTGAAGTGTTTTGGCGTCCTTATATTTCAGAAAAACAATTGAAAATAGATGACAGCCTACTATTTAATAAGAAACATGTCTTTCTTTATCATGAATGTCATTGTTGATTCTTGATCCTTGCTGTGAGTTTGGTAACAATCTGTGTGCTAAAAAGGCACTTGACACATTACATTTTATATCAGTGTTAAGTTTACAGCAATAGAGTTTCGGTATACATTTTCTTCATAGGTAGTGCTTCCACCAAAAATTGAGAAACAAAATTTTCAGTAAGTAGTCGAAAAAATATCGAAAGGATCGAAATATATTTAACTAAATTAAGCTGAAGAAAAACGGTTTTTGAGGATCATATTGGATACGCACTTGTTTCATAGTTAATAGTTGGAATTCCATAGCAAATATACTTTAAGGTCTGATTTAGACTCAATATTCAGTGATTGTTTGACTGTGTAAGCGATACAACGTCGATTATGGATTCTGTTAAAGAAGATCTGGCTGGGAGAGCTGAAAAGAACTTTACTGTACATGATCATGGAGTATCATGATTATACTGGTATCATTATGAAAGAAATAATGCTTGATATTCAAATAGAAATTACAGATATATGCAATTCAACAGAAAAACTATATCTTGATCGATTTCATATTTCAACGAAGAAAAAATGGATTCTGTTAAAGAAGATTTGGGAGAGTTGAAAAGAACTTTAATGCACATGATCATGGAGTATCATGATTATACTGGTATCATTATGAAAGAAATAATGATTGATATTCAAATAGAAATTACAGATATATGCAATTCAACAGAAAAACTATTTCTTGATGGATATAATATTTTAGCAAAGTACTCAAAAGATTAACTTTTAAATGTACATTCCTTGGATTCCTAGATGACTACGATATATTGTACGTTTTCCGCATATTTTTAAGAGCATATAAACTGAAAATCCTGTTCAGCTTTACCACATTTGTGTTGACTTACACAGAAGCATGATCTACGATATTAAAGAATTCACAAGCAAAATGAAACAAGTTATGTAGATAAAGTCTCAAATGTAGACAACACCAGGAGATGTATCAACCTATATAACTTTATATATAGTCAAGAGATTAAAAAAATTATTCCACACAGCAATGGAGAATTGTTATGGATGTCAAATTGACCATGACAGTCAAAAACACAATGAGTGCATCATGTTGGATAGTGAGACTTGATTGGATCTATATTCTGAACAAACTCTAGACAAGGTCTATGAGTTTGATGTGATAGAAGATTGGAATATAGAGTTAGGTGTACAAATATACCTGACTGTTTTATAGATAACTTTACACTTTATCTACAAAATGATGATTGGCGGAGGGAACATTTACCCAAAACCCAAGAATAGAAAGATAAGCAACATGAGGCAGTTAGAAGATTGATCCAACTACAACGTTCTATGGGCGATGGACATTAGACATATTTCAGTGAATTTTAAGAGAGAAAAAACATTTATAAACATTCATCTCGGTGAAAAACTTCTTATAAAAACTATTTAAATGGAAAACTTTTTTAAAAAAAACTTGCCATAAGTAATTTGACACCGTTACACTTCATTTGTTTGAATATGTCGAATGAGAAAACTGGAAATGGTAAATAATGTTTTCAAATCGTTTGCTTTGTAATTTATATATGAACTTAATGTTTTGATTAGATTCTGTGTACATAAAATGAATTTCAAACTATTTGTTTATCGTTTATCCTTCCAAAAAGTGCAATTGCTATAAATTCTAAGAAGAATAACTGATGTGTTTGCGTAATATCGCTTCTTTGACTTTAAGACATTTTACACATAATGTGGTGTAGTGTTTTGATTATTTCACTTATATTGTGACTAACAATTCAAAGATGGAGGTGTAAACCATTATTTAATATATATTGCAATCATATGAGAGAAAATGTGCGTGCATGCAGAAAACCACTAGCTTTACCCAATAAAATGGGAAAAATAGAAATATTTACACATGAAAAATGAAAATGAACTGTAGCACTTGGATACAAAAATAAGTTATCAGAGTGAAAGAAGACATAACTGTATTAACAATTAAAACTGTTATAACTTATTACTCTATCTAAACACTACCTCATCTTTTCATTTATGCACTAAAAAAAAGATAAAAAAAAAACAAAACAAAAACACAAAAAGTTAACAAATTACTGAAAAATTTGCATGTATATTACAACACATCACAATGCGATGCTTATTCTGGACCCGATAAATTATATAGACAGAATTTGGAACTGTCAAAGATATACTGACAACAGTAAGGCTCTTTTTTCATCAATAAATCTAATATATTTGTTAAGTATGAGTTCTTAAAGTAAGGCTCTGCATCTTTCAAAATGTATCCTTATCTCGATTTTGGAACAACTTAGGAATGATAAGGATTTAATTCCTTAGATCTTCAACAAATTTAACGTTTTTTTTAAAATTTGAACACTTTCGGACTCGAGCGTAACTAATGAGGGTTATTTATGAACGTTAAAGCTCTATTACACCAACACCTAAACAGGAAACAAGACGCATGAGCCGACAACACACAGCAACGGCTACAATGTTTGTATACGTGGAATTTATGGGATTGAGGTAAGATGTTTCAAAAGGGTGCATGCCTTCTGACTCACATGCGCCTAATGACGCGTGTTTTAGACAGAATTTGGAATTGTCAAAGATATACTGACGACATTATCTTCTTTCAAGCAGAAACAATATTTCTTCCAAAGCATGAAGAGAGAATTTTCGGTTAAACTTTAAACTTTAGTTTTGTACCCCTAAATAAAAGTCCATTTAGATATAACATATTGAAAATAACAGTTAAAAAGGTCAATATCGATGTATATAAAGTCTTGAAACAACGTATGACAATTTACACTTTTAAACAAACAACTTTAATATTAGAAGTCAATAAATAAACATCCGGTCCTCCGTTGTCGTTCAAACAGGCCACGAGTGAAACCCCACCTCTTTATACTTCCAATGACATATAGGATTAGTATGCTTTAATCTCTAACGATGGTCAGCCACGCTTACAAGATCCAATTAATCGACACACATCTTGTCGGTTGGAACGTGATCCGATTAATCTTGATGGTACGCTTTCATACCTGCATTACTATCTTCAGGACTTAAAATTTTGGAGTTTTAAAATATAATTGCATATGTTGATTGAATAACAGTCTTTCATAACTCTATATGGAATGGCGTTTGGTTTTTTTTATTATGCATGTTTAAATTATGTTTTATATGATTGCATAACAAATGTTGCGAGACTTTAAAATAAAATATTTGTATTTGTACATGATCCGATTAATCAACACGCTTATTGTCTGTTCGGACGTGATCCGATTAATCTTAACGGTGAATGACTAAATTCATGACTTAAAATTTAGTTTTTTATAAAATATAGCTTTTTTAACAGATTTGTTTTATAATGGAAAGTACTTAACACACAAGAGGTATTTAAATTAAGTGAAATGAAGTTGATTAAGATTTCTATGGACAATACCCATTTTAATATTCGTATATCCCTTTACAATGCATATCATCCCTATATCATCCCTTTACATTATCTTTTTAGTAATCCGCTTTAACTGTACAATACCAATTATGATATTTACATATCCGTTTACAATGCATTTAATCCCTGCATTATTTGTATCATCCCTTTACAATGCAGTTTATCCCTGCATAATCTGTATCATCCCTTTACAATGCATACCACCTCTTCTTATCGGATTAAAATGTGTCATCCCTATTGAAATACATCAACCTTTGACAATGCATTTCATCCCTACATCATCTCTTTACAATGCATACCATCCCTCTTTATCGGATTAAAATGTGTCATCGCTATTGAAATGCATCATCCCTGCATAACCCCTTTACAATGCATTTAATATCTGCACAATAGACCCTTATCCCCTTGTAACACACCCTACATAATCCCCTGCATCCGGATTAAAATGGATTACGTCCGTCCGACATCTGTATGGGATCGAACCAATGACCTTTAGATTTTCAATCTAACGCTCTCCCGACTGAGCTACCTTGGCAGATACAAACTCTTGAATTAAAATGATAATATTCGTTTCACTATAGAGCAATTAAAACACTAAGTGAAATAATTCAACTATTTGTTTTCGATTCCCCATCGCTTGATCTGCATGACATTCAGTCACGTGGTTACTACATCTGTCATATTCTTTATGCTGTGACTCAAACCACACCTCTTGGTCTCTAAACGCTTGTTGATTGGTTATCTCGATAAACAGTAACGTGCTAATCCCACTTACTTGAGCCGCTTATTTGCATTAACTATTTTGTTAGCCGTTTTAACTGTATAAATACCAATTTTAATATTTACATTATATCCGTTTACAATGCATTTAATCCCTGCATTATTTGTATCATCCCTTTACAATGCAGTTTATCCCTGCATAATCTGTATCATCCCTTTACAATGCATACCATCCCTCCTTATCGGATTAAAATGTGTCATCCCTATTGAAATGCATCATCCCTACATCATCCCTTTACAATGCATTTAATCTCTGCATTATTTGTATCATCCCTACATCATCCCTTTATAATACATACCATCCCTCCTTATCGGATTAAAATACTTCATTCCGTCACCATGCATTTAATCTCTCTGTACAAATAAATCCTACCACTCCCTACATAATCCCTTTGACCTCTGGGGCTCAGGTCAAAGGTCCCCCAACCGACCAATATAGGCAACTGCAGCACAGGTAAAAGTTGTTTGCATATAGCAAGAACGAGTTGTTCACATACTGTACAATAAAGTTTCACATTTAAAAACAACCAAGTAAATAAAGAACTCTTTTTAGAACTATTTTATTTGACTGAACAAATGCAGGCCATGAAACATCACGTGCAGCGATTAAAAAATTGAACTAGGCAACGATGAAACATCAATGTCTATTGCAACAAGAAATCACAAGGTTTGATGAATTATAGTGTATCAAGTTTGACCTTGTCGTTTACCCTTTAAATTTGAATATTCAAACAGGCATACCAATTGTGTAGTTTAGTAATTTAGGGGCTATATAAAATTAAGGATAGACTATAGTATTACTGGGTTTCAGGTGTTTATGGTAATGAAACATACTCTCTCCCCTAAATCACACAATCTAATAGCTCAAATCTAATATTCAAATAAAAGGTCAAATGGTCAGGTCAAACTCGACACACTATAATTTGCCTTATTTTAAATTGCTATGAGTCGGTTTTTTTTTTAGGTGATATACGTATGTTCCGCCGCTTTTATGTTTAGATCCTTAGCCATTTTGGAATACATTCCAACCTGCCTTAAAGGTCACATCCATTCGTACTTTTTCATTTCATTTACATTTAGGTAATCATTAATCATGCCAGATTTTATCTAGTTAAATATGTTATATGAACCTCTATATAGGTGTTGTTCTCTGTGGTGGTCTTTATAGATTCTTTGTTGTTTTTTGTTTGACTTTAATGATATTTCATTTTCCACATGTAACAACTGCGATAGTTTTAGATCTGGACTTCTCGATATTTTGTTCATTACCCCTTGGAAAAAATTGATTTCACAATTTTGGTCCGAGAACTATACATGCTGATGAGGAATTGCATTTCGAAATTTATTATTATTATTTTCACACATGGTTACAGATAAAATCAGGTTTGTATTAATAATTAATGTATATTAACACTCCGCACGATATTTCATTCAAAACTTTTAAACAACGGTAACTTATCATAGAACAGACTGTATACGTCTCGACGTCTGACAGAGAACTAGTTAACTAACAAACATCAATAAATTTTGTAGCATGTCATCTATACCGTTGTGAAGTATGTCTTTTGTCGTAATTAAAGAACTCTAAAGTACATACCATCTTAGTCAGAAAATAAATTGCGAAGCTTTTTTAAATGCTTACAGAAGTTTACTTTGGCACGATATGGCCAGGAATATATGGTTTAGACCGACGAATTTTGTAAAATCGCATCGTCTGTTTAATGGGAGGCTACCGAAACAAAGACCGGCAGCTGTAAACAGTCAAACTAAAGTAGTTTTCCCTTTTTTTAAAGATCGTACCCAAACAGGAAATACTTAGCTTAACCATGATTATAATGTGTTCATCGTATTTGACTATTTTATCATGTATTTTGATTGTTTCGTGTTCATGGTTTCGTTGGTTTTTACTAAGTGTTTTTCCAAATCGTTTGAAATAGGTGTCTGTTTATGGCAACCCATTTGTTTTAAGAACGTTCTTGTGTGGTATGTCGGCTAGTTCGGTACTGGCTGATCATTAGGTTTCCGCTGTTTGTTCTGTGGTCTAGCTTCGAAGTAAAAACTATTTGAGTTTTATGGCCAGATCTGCAAGTTGGATGTGTATCAAGTTACATAACTGTCATATACCTCGCTTTGCTAGTATAAAAGATAATTGGTAAGCAATCAGTGATGATAATGTAATATCAAGTACTGTATTATGTACTTCCTTGCATTTCATTATTCTTGGTTCTATTTCTCTTGTGTGTGTGACCAGACAAAATTTAGTGTTTTTTTATATTAATGTTTTTTTGGTTTGAATTGTTACCGGACCATTTTTAATATTTTAATATTGATATATTTTAGTTTGAAAAGATTCATATTTTTTGTTTTAAATATTAATATGATAATTTTCAGTTTAATTTTAGATTTTATTAATAATTCATTTTGCCATTTCGATTTTATTAGAATATTATAACAGTCTAAACAAAATGTTTATCTTAATTCTTATTTTCAAAGAAATTAGTGTCAACCTATCTTAATTTCGGCCAGTGTTTAATTTTAAGAAAAACAGAAAATGCAATTCAGACGTCCGGCAATCTCTTCAAATTTATTTAACTAATTGTTGAAAACTGTTAACATAGAAAACCTACATACCACGTCAGAGTACATTATAAACTCTTAAATTATCAATTCCTACTTTATTTTTATTTATAAATCTTCACTAGTGTAGGTAATTTCTTAATTATATCCCTCTTTCACGCATTTCAACCAAATAGTTTTCACTTGAATTTTTCTACTTACATTACCCTTAAGCTTAATTGCTTGATTACCTAATTGAAAGGGGTTGTACTTGTCGGTTCTTGAGATTACCAAGCGCACGTGGGGTCACCGTGCATCCCACACCGGACAATAGAACGGTGGTCACTCAGTGTTACCATGGCGTTCATTGGTCACATTTTGGACGGTGGGTGGGACTTTCCGACTGCACACCGAGTAAATATGGCGGTCACCTAGGTATACACGTATGTTTATACTCTACTTGTGAGTAGAATTTCAGTAGTTTCCAAGATGGTATGAGTAATTGAAAACTGATGAACATATCTATAGGCATATTGACAATAGTTGTTTCAATATTCAGAACACATAAATGCCTTCTTCGGGAAAGAAGAAAGGAAACAAACGTAAACGTAAACAAAAGGATAAATCATCGGACTTGGATAAAGCTCATCGTCCTATATAAACACGCGTCGAAGCACGGGTGAAAGTTCGGGCGAAATCACGGGTGAGAACAGAGGCTCTACGTCTACTAATGTAGGTACTAAACACTCAGTTGATAAACATTCTGTTAGCAGTGATGTATTTTATAACGATTTAGAAAGTAATTTTCCTTCACAGAGTAATATGAATATGTTTAACCAGTCGCAAACCCAACCGTCGTATGATGGGCATTCTGTAAACCCTGGACTGGCTGTGCCAAGTGCGCCCTGGATGCCAATGTCAAATTTAATCATGCAAAAGTTAGATGCTCTATTTGCTGTTGTTAATGACAATAGTGCCAAATTGCAAAAGCTAGATGTTATTCATAAAGAAATTTCTGATGTGAAACACGAGATAGGAAATCTGAAAACCGAAGTGCGTGAAAACCGTGCTTCACTACTCAAAACCGCGAGTAAAGTAAATGAATTGGAAAGTTCAATGGAATACCATTCTGCATTTCTAGATGAAATTAAAAAAACCGAAATGTCGAAAAAATGCCTTGATACCCTGAAATCTGAGTCAACTAAGCTCCATGATGATATCATAGAGATTCAATGTCGTCTTATATGAGAGATAATCTCTTATTCCATAACATTCCGGAACAACACCCTGAAAACTGTATAGATAAACTGTTAGATTTTAGAACTTAAAATTGAAGACGCGAGAACAACCATTAAGTTAGATCGGGCACATCTACTTGGACGTAAAGCTAACTCGACAAGGCCAATCGTGGCTAAATTCAGCTCATTCCAAGACAGAGAGAGTGTTCGTAATAAAAGCAAAGAACTTGCCCAAACAAATTATGGGATCTCCAAACAGTTCCCGCATGAGATAGTGCAACGGCGGAAGATCCTTAATCCTAAATACAAACGGGCTAAACATGACGGAAAACCAGTAAAATTTATACGTGACAAGCTGGTTATAGACGGCATCACTTACACAGTTGACGATTCTGGCAACATTACCGAACATCGGCGACCAAACAAAACACAGAAATAGGACGGGAAGGATACGCAGGTATCTGTAATCAGCTGGAATGTAAATGGTGGATTGGCTACGAAGTTAAAAGACAATGACTTTCTATCTAAGATACAACAATATGACATTTTATTTTTCATTCATTCTGGTAACGTCCCAAAAAGTACTAAAATAAATTAAAAGTTAAAGTCTGTCCCGAGCCATTAGGCCCATCAGGCCGGAGCTTATCCCGGTTTCGGTGGCGTTAAGCGACTGAGAGTACAAGACTCTCCCCTGAATGGGACGCCTGTCCATCGCAGTATTAACCCCCAGCATTTTGCTGGTACGCACTTATTTTTCACCTGAGTGAACTGGAACAACGTGAAATTAAGTGTCTTGCTCAAGGACACAACACATCTCCCGGTCCAGGAATCGAACCCACGACCTTCGAATCATGAGTCCAACGCTTTAACCACTAGGCTACGCGCTTCCACCAAAATAAATGGTTACGATATAACAGTAATTAACCGTAAAAAATGTTCCAAAAGTGGAGGTATTGCTGTCGCGTACAAAAAGTGTTTCAAAAATATTTTCCAAGTTGTCGAATTAAATGAGTGTGGATATGTTGTTTGTCGTTTAAAGTGTCATAGAAAATGAGTATCATCTTCTTCTTGTCTGTCCTGCATATTCTGACTTGCGTATCAAATATTTTTCTAAATATTTTTGTCATTGGCCAAATTTATCTAAATTTTATATATTATTATCATACAATTATAGCTCTGCCAAAATTAGCAAACTAGGTAAATATTTGTATTATGCTTTCAAACGAAGAGACTCTTAACTTTAACTTGTTTATCCATCTAATCAAATGTATTGTATACATACATTGCTTATGAAACATGATGACATTATTGTGACAGCCAAATATATAACTATGTGTATGTATATATGCTACAAGTATGAAATATACTTTACGCAATAAATAATTATTATTATTAGTTCCAGTGCCGAGCGCTTGAACTATCTTACATTAATAAAGCGTTTTTCCCAGTTTGCTTTTAGGTCACTTCCGGCGAGTGAATAGGACTACACCCATGTCATGGCTCAGTTAGATGAAGTGCACTTCCGGTTTCAAACATTTGGTTTTAGATCATGATTTATGTAGTTGGTTAATTCATTCGTTTAACTTATAAAGTGAACCTATATTTTTATTTTATATTCAAGTTCAGCTAGTTAAATCAAATTTGGAAATTACATTACTTCCGGTTTAATCTTTACATCCGGTTTAAAGTAATGATTTATGTAATAGGACATTATTGTACATCATCATGGAACAAAGACTGAGTAAGGCCTCCTTTCCTTTTCTAGCTTTTGACATTCATTATACGTGTTTAATTGAGTAAATTGCAAGATATTATACGGCAATGGAACCGAAAATATTTTGGCCCCGACACATGAGTCCATTGTGGTATACTATTTTGTAAAGTCTTCCGATATACTTCATCTTGAGGTGTCACACACTGTCTCCATAAAGTACCGTGGCACTTTGAAGTATGGCCCACTATGTTATTGTGCATGATGACTCTGGAAAGTAAAGTTACAACGCACAGAGGTTGGCATTATGTCTTTATTCCATGTGTGATCTTTCTATATTTGACTATGTATTTAGATCTTGTGCCGGAACATCGGAAAATAAAAAGAAAGAACCAACAAGTACTTCTTCTGTTTAATTATTAGGTCTACCAGCTAATTCCCCGAGAGAAAAAGAAAAACAACTATTAGTAACCAACAAAGAAACAGACAAGAAACCGCTCATTAATATTTGCATCAGGACTCGGACCCCCACCTTGTCCATAATAAACAAAATAATAATTTTGAATTATAATACGGCAATAAATTGCAGTTTATAATACATGCATTAACTAAAAAGTAACCTTGATGCTGAGACAGGAAATAGAACTTAATATTTCACTTTGATTTGACTTATTCATTTAATCAGTCTGTAAATTTATATCATGCTATGGTACTATGTCAGACCGTGTAGTATATTCCTTCCGCAGTGGATAATTTTTGCGGTGTACTAATTTTCGCTTACATCGCGGTCGTTTGTTTTGCGCGAAAATTATATTACGCGGATATGTCTAAATTTCCTATACAGCGAAAATAAATACACCCGAAATTGAATACGTTAACAGTATGTTAAACCTGCGGTTCTAAAACATTAAATGAATTTTAATTTATCGGGCCGATGATACAACGTGTCCATCAACGTGTGGATTAGGATAATATCACTCACAGATTTTACTGTAGAAAAGGTTTTGAGTTTCTTGTCGAAGTTCTGAGGCTTTCTTTGGATGTTCAAGATTCTCCCTCAGTCTGGTTCTTACGACAATTATATAAGTAAATATAACTGACTGGGCAAACAGCAGCGTCCACCACACTTTTGAATCAACTGTATGGTGCAGACTTAATGATCGAACAGCAGCGTCCACAACACTTTTGAATCAACTGTATGGTGCAGACTTAATGATCACAAATACAGATTCATTTGTTGAGTCTGTATCATTTCGCAGATCGAGAACTCTTCCGTTCCACATCAAGATGAATTAAGCATAATAAAAAAAATAATTTGACGCCAAATACTTCAATATTGTTTATTTCAATTGATCTTTCCGTTTCCATGTTTCCCAGGTAAATTTGTACTGGTATGTAATAATATGCGTTCGTGCTAAAAGTTCTTGGATTTTACAATATCTAGATACTGCATTTTGTAAACCTGTTAAAAATGTATGAGTAGCAAATTGAACATGTTTGAAGTGATTTATAAGAGTTGAAGAAACTAGAGCTTCTATCACATCAAATTCACATCCCTCACAATTCACTGTGATTAAATCTATATCATAAAATCCAATCCCTATGTTGATAAAAAAGTTCGTAGCGTTAACTGTTTTTAACTGTGTGCCACCCTTTTCCTTTTTCTCTAGAAACACGGATGTTGCTTCGTTTTTAATTTCCACTAGGAATTCCCCATTTTCTTTTGCAAGTCCGATCTGATAAAGGACAACGTTTTTATTCGTTTCAAACATTTGGACTATTTTTTTGTAAAAAACTTCAACAGGTTCTAGAATTATATATAGCCCCGGTTTATAATCCCTCACCATTGCTTTGGCATCTATTCCAATAAACCCGCCGACATCCAAGATAATACTTTCATTATTCAAGTACTTATGGTGGTTGTGTCGCACAAAGTGTGTATCACCGTTCCAGAATTTACTATAGTCCTGTTTATAATCTTCCGGTTGATTTTTGATACATGTTTCAACCCTTTCCTGTTCTGCTTTATTAAGATCAGTCGACAAAGGTTTTATTCTTGTCAACATACCAGCATTTAACCCATTCATTGCTTTCGCCTTGTCTGCAAACAATAAATTTAGGTCAAAAGTTTTTAAACTTTCGTGAAGTTTTCCGTATTCATCAAACATATTAGGTTGATTTTGAAGATACTTTTTAAGTAAAAAGATTTCCGTCTCTATGGTTTCTGTTTTGAATAGCAGCCATAATATCAATGTTATGATTCCAACACAAACAACAAGATAATTAATCCGACCTCTCATTTTAGTAACGCAGTGGAACCAATTTTCTGAGAGGAAATAAAAATAAAATAAAAATACAGAAAATAATACAATGATAGATATGCGAGATAGTCAATAAGGTATAAAACCGTCATCACAATATTATTGATAGGTATCATGTCTGTATCTGTTGATAAGTTTGATGTCTATGTGTCCAGGATTGCCCTTGATATATTTGACGTCCCATGGTTCCAAGTTCCTTTCACACAATTTTGATTACACACATGGCGGGTGTAGCTAGCTAGCTTGCCCTTCCGGAACACTCGGCCTCACTTCCCTGGTGTACGTTCACGTGTCTAACCTAATTTGTCAGTTCCATAGTTTTTTACTTTGCTTTTGGATTGTGTGATTAGTATGTTTGTTTTCTATTATCCACTGTTATGCACATTTATTGCAACGTCACCTGACGTCATCATTGACGTATTGGCGTTTTGTGTAATTATATTGTCATGTGCAAGATCTTACTTTTACTGTCAGATGACTGAGTGCCATGATCCATATAAATGCTGCAGTACCTACGTTTGTTTTTATTATTACAGGTTAAAAAATAAATGTATCATTGTTTTTAGATTTATGTCAGATCGTGCTATTAACACGTGGCAGATGTAGCTAGGTTAATTTACCAGTTTTTACATTAGATTTTCGATTTTGTGTTTGAACATAGACTGACAAGTCTGTGTTATTCTGACAAAATAATTTGTATTTTATTTAAAAGATAATGTTTCGGAAATTCTACAAGTACTGGACTTTGACGATTTTTATATTATAACGATGTGACAACATTCATCTGTATGTAGACCAAGAAATATTTCATGCAAACAAAAGCAAGACAAATATATCAATTCTGCATGTCTAAATTAAGGTTAAATCGTCTTTTAAAAAAAAGGACTCGGTATGTATATCTAATATCAAAATGCAAGATGTTACAGGAAAAGAGATAAAAATTTGTTTTTGTATATATATTTTTGTAATAAAAAATGAAATATGAAATCCTAATGAAATTGAGCACCATCTGTGATTAACAGCCACGTAGTTTGAGTTTTTTTTTGGTGTAGAGGCCAGGACGAACTAAAATATTAACCGTCATCGCGTTGCAGTGATTCATACACTACAATATTACCAATATAACTTAGGTTTGAATCCAAGGGGGTATTACAATACGATTCATCGGTCGTCAAAATATCGTAGTCAAGGTAAAAATCTGCAAAATCTGCACACATTATGACAATAATTAATACGTATATAAGATGCGTAGCTTGAATTTATATCGTAGTCAAGGTAAAAATACAAATATATTAACCCATATTCAAATCGCCATCGAAAACAAAAGTTAAACACATATATACGAAAAATATGCAAATCAAGGAAAATACACGAAATGTACCAAAGGAAGTGAACTCGGGTGCTCCGAGAGAGTAGAGTAATGGTGTTTAACGTCCCAGTCAAGAATATTTCACTTATATCGAAACGTCACTAGTTATAGGCGAAGGTGCAGAAATTTTGCCTGTGTGTTGCGCTGATGGCATCATATAACAGGGTTCTATATCGAGCCAAGCCAACCGTGACACGGTACCTAGTTTGTTATAAGTTCCCAACCGAAAGAACCGTAACTTTTATTTCGTAATGCTGAGTGCTTGGCGAAAGATTAGTCACTACCCACTTTCAAGTCTTGGGTAGACCCGGTCTGAGATCGAACCCACGACCTCCAATTTACGGAGCGAACACTCTACCAAATGAGCTACCGCAGTGGTTTGGATGCTCCGAGAGGGTAAGCACCTGCTGTTTAGCTATATACATCCACCACGAATGAGAATAAAAACCAAAAATTCTTTTGAATTTCCATGTGAAAAGATACAGAAACATCATACTTATCAACAATCTTAAAAATGTACATGCTATTTTCTATTTTTCATTTTCATATTCAAGTAGATACAAAATGTATCAGAAGATCCAAACTACTTACCCATTGGATGTTAATGTAATGGTGTAATTAATATATATTTTGATATAAACAATATTAGTTCTGTAATGTATGCACGTGTTACATCATTGTATCTTCGTTGTAATGGAATATAAGATATTTAATCAAAAACAAACATACTAATCCATGTCCGAATTACAATCCAGAAGCAAAGTAAAAAGTTTGAAACTGTTAGGTTAGACACGTGAATTTCCACCAGGGAAGTGAGGCCGGGTGCTCCGGAAGGGTAAGCACATCCTGTTTAGCTAGCTACAGCCTATTGCATAGTTGTATAGCATGTACTTAATTAACTGTAATAAGCGCGCGCGATTTACTGATTTGAAACGTCTTCGTGACCCAGAATTACCAAAAAATTTTCACCAAAAAGGGATAACTGCTTGATATAGATGAAAATATAATTCTATTGCAAACCCAAAGGTAGAAAGATCAATTGTGTTTTGTTCAATAAAATCAAAAGACAGACAAATTGTACTTTATGATACTATGACAAATATAGCTATCAATGAAAAATTTAGAATTAATATGTTGTGCGCTAATTTGGCTACATGACTATGTAGCGTATATATAATGTATTAACCGAATTTCATCAATTTCTTCATAAGATAAGAGTCAGAATAATAGAACACAATTTACCTGGAATTGTCTTTTTGAGATGAGTAAAATTGCCATCGAAATTGTTTAAAAATTGTATTTCGGTGAATTTCAGCTAGTAATTCACCTTTCAACTAAATAAAAATATTTGAATATTGAAATATTTAAATTTTATAGATGAATTACCAAATTACAAATTGGAAATATTTATATATAAATATATATCTCAGTATTATTTTGGTACTTACAATATATACTCTGTTGTCAACTGTTACATAACTGTTTATGTGGCATAAATGCATGTCTTGTTGTAACGAATAAAACTGATCAGGATCGATTTTTTATTTCTTTAGAATCTCAGAAGCGCCACCTGTTGACCATTTATACAGCACTACCGATCAAACAATATCACAGAGACATCATAATATCAAAAGGCTTTTTATCTTAATAACAATGCACTTTTTGTATAGGCATCAATATTAGAATATCTTTATACATAGATGAAAGCTAGGGGTTCAAGACAGGGTCACAGAGGAATAAGAATACAAATTGGACACTTTTATAAAAATTATAAACCTTTTGTATTGTACAGGCAGGTAATTTAAAATAGTGTAGGTAATAACAGAACGATCGCTTTGATGTAAAGATGAAGGTTATGTGTTCATACGTCAAAGTCAAAGTCAGAGGTATAAGAAAACCAAGAATGGCTTGTTTTTTATTACTGATGTATTCTTTTTTGCTATTTTAGATGTTTATAATTATACAGTAGCTAGATCTCAGATAAAAGGTATGGCATTCTTAGAACAATCCATAATTAATTTGCAAATATCCTAAGTCCTAACTGCTAGACATTTTATTTATGCTCCCTGTGATGAATGTAATTAACCATTGAATGTCTGCATAACATATTCTCAGGTGAGCATAAAGGTCCCTTGGCCTTTTCTTAATTTATTTTGTTACATTTATGAAGTTAAAATGCTAAACAAAATGTATTACTATATAGTTCTTTAATTCCGTATACGGTATATTTATTTTTTGCATTTTTATGATACATGTACAAATGAATTCGTCCATCTGTTGTTGATCATTTTAATGTTTAAAATATTAAACAATACATTTGACTAAGAAAACAATTAATCAGTAAATTTACTTCACAAACCAGTTCAAAAAGTTTGTGGCTGATAACCTGTACTCGCCAATGCAACCAAGGAAAAAACAACCACAGCAAAAATGAACGACGTAAAAACACAAGACACTGGGACCACTGTTTCAAAACTTAATTAATTTTATTCGGAGTATTGATTGAATAGGGTATTACGTCCTAGTCAAGAATATTTAGCTTATATCTAGACTTAATCAGCAAAATGTAAAGTGACAGATAGTTTTACCTTTGAAGTGTTTTACGGCAGTGTGCAGAGAAGGTTCTGTAACATACCACGCCTGCCTTGAAACTTGGCTTCGGTTTTCAATATTAGGTTGCTTCTGAAGTATCCCGTAACCTTCATTTTAAATGCCGAGTGCTTAGCGACAGAATACTCACTACCTTCTTTTCAAGTCCTAGGCAGGCACTAAGTCAGGGTTCGTATCCTGTGGTATGAGATTACGGAACAGGGTAGCAGTGACTATATAAGTTTAAATACCAGTAGGGCAGTTCTTACTGGGTTTTTTTAAGATTTAGAATTTTTTGTCCAAGCTCAGTGTTCTTCTATGGATGTCCTATTTTCTTCTTATATCCAGAACTGACCACTTCATAAAGGCGTACGACAGAATTACTCCACTCCTAAGCCGAAATTTAGTTTCATTCACACAATCTCACGTATATAGCTATAGATATATTACGGAATAAATATAATAAAAAACCTTGACGTCTTGAATTTATTGAATATAATTTATTTAGTCTGATCTTTTTGTTTCTGTGTGTCCTAGGTAAATTTGTACTGGTATATTATAATATGCATTCGCGTTAAAAGTTCTTGGATTTTAAATACCTAGATGCTGCATTTTTAAACCTGGTAACCCCATATGAGTAGCAAATTGTACATGTTTGAAGTGATTTGTCGGCTTTGAGGAAGTGAGAGCTTCTAGCACATCAAATTCACAACCCTCATAATTCATCGTGATTAAATCTATATCATAACAGCCAAGCCCAATGTTGATAAAAAGTTAGTAGCATTAACATTTTTTTAACTGTATTCCCCCGTTTTCCTTCTTCTCCCGAAAAATGGATGTTCCTTCGCCTTTTAATTTCCACTTGAAATTCCCAATTTTCTCTCGCAAGTTCGATCAAAAACAAACATGCTAATCCATGTCCGAATCACAATACAGAAGCAAAGTAAAACTTTGGAACTGACAAGTTAGGCTAGACACGTGAACTTCCACCAGGGAAGTGAGGCCGGGTGCTCCGGAAGGGCAAGCACCTCCTGTTTAGCTAGTTACGCCACGTGTTAGATCAAAATTGTGTGAAAGGAACATGGAACTATGAGGCGTCAAATATATCCATGGTTCGATGTGATACAAAATAACCTCTTGTTCTTTATATTCATATTGACAGGTTTTTTGTAATAAACTTCAACAGGTTCTAGTATTATATAGTTTTGGGTTATAAGCTTTCATCATTGCCTCGGCATCTTCCCTATATTCCCACCAACATCCAACATAATATTTTTATTATTCAAGTACTTATGATGTGTATGACGCACAAATGAGTATCTCCGTTCCAGAATTTCCCCATGTCCCTCTTTAAAATCTTTTGGCTGATTTTTTATACATTTATCAGCGTTATCCTAATCTGCTTTGTCAAGATCGGTAGACACAGGTTGTATTCTTGTCAACATCCCGGCATTTAGACCTTTTAAAGTTTTTTTTCTATAGATAACAATTTGTGATCCGATGTTTTAACATTTTCGTGCAGTTTATCGTGGTCCTCAAAAGTGTTCAGATGTTTTTTGGTATACTCGTCATAGCAAAAGATTTTTCCTATTGTACCTTTCCTGCAGCGGTGCAAAATCAACAACGATATACATCAAGCAATAACAGCAATGACGACGTAAGGAAACCAACCCCTCATTCCTGCAGCACATTAGAATCATGTGATCTAAGAACGACAGAAAACAAACAATATTGCTTAATATGGATACATCCACAAAGAAACATAACAGTCTGTTAAAATAGCATTTCAAACACAAAGCAATAACTCTGAGAACTGGCAATTTATTTTAACTTCCACCGGGAAATCCTGTCTATGCTATAGAAGGGTAAACACCTCCTGTTCAGCTAGCTACATCCGTCATTCTCAAAGGTAAATGGTAGTTTTAGCTTTACATATACGTTTAGATAAATGACAACATAATATGCTGGCAAATTTTGTGACAGTCTACTTTATTGCAAGCGATTTGATACCAATTATTTGAAATATAAAAACATGCCTATTTGTGGTCATACCACAATCCAAAGCAAAAAGCTTTGAAACTGAGAATTGAGTCAAAAAACTTCCATCAGGGCATTGAGACCAAGTAAGCGTTTTCTGTTTAGCCAGAATTTGTCATGTAACCTATCTTACTTACTTACTTACTTACTTACTTATGCCTGTGGTACCAGGGAGGTACATAGGGCACTGACAACACTCCTCCATCTTGTTCTATCTGTGCTAGTCTGACCAGGTCTTGTCATTTGTATCACTCCCTGTCTATTTCTGTTTGCAAGTTTTTACGCCAGGTGTTACTTGGCCTTCCTACTTTTTTCCCTTGAGGATTGCAATTGTCTTGTAATTGAATTTGTTGGCTTTCGAAGTGTGTGTCCTATCCATCGCCATTTCCTGTATGATAGCTCCATCTCTATAGGTTGTTGTTTGGTCTTCTCCCAAAACTCAAAGTTGGTGATGTAATCTATCTACCTTTCATAATATCTTGCAATCCTGCGACACTGACATAGTTATTTTATGGTACAAAATTAGATACCAATTATAATATTAATTGCTAAAGTTTAGAATAATTCATGACACATATCGCTTAATAACGAATCCATGTACAGAGACGAAACAATGTCAATTTGTGAAAGACACATTACTATACACATGGAAAAAATATAAACTAGTAATTTCTAAAGTTCATCTACTTTAAATTTACACTGAAGTTATAAGTTAAGTGTTGTGTTTTATTTACATAGTGTTGATTTTACAGCACAAAGCGGTCGTTTTGAAAGTGTGAAACCAAGGGTTGAAAAAATATCAAAAGAACCAAAATATGTTTAACCAAATTCATCTGAGGTAATAAGTAATAAGCGAGTGTCTCCAACAATACTTCTTGTTTTACAGTAACTTTGGCATACTAAAAATATTCAAATGGTTTTAAACATTATGTTTTAGAAAATAAACAATAATTCTTGAGGAAAAAATAATAAATTGACTGATGATTTAATGAAAAACAATCACAAAAAATTTCAAATGGTGGCTTCTGTTTGGATTTATTGAACTAGCAAACTGGCGGACAATGGGATGAATATGATGTCAAAAACACATTTAAACATTAAAACTTGTAATTAAAAAAAGCTAACAATGCACTCATCAAAGTGATAGGGGCTTAACCAATAAGTTATGACTTGCAGCTACACAAAACATTATTTAGTGTTAAAAAAAGCATTTAGGAAAGACTTCAAAACACATTTAAACACTTTGAAGTCTTGCATTTTATTATAATATTTCAATCAAAACTGTGTACTGCGTATTCAGATTACATACAAAACTAAAGTGCACATTTTTGTTTCTATCTACATAAAATGTAAATAAAACATTTGAAAATAACATTATAATCAATTAAAAAATACGCAAACATTTATATTATGTTACTTGCTATTGTATTAAAATGAAAAAGGAACTAATATTTAAGTGGTTAAGTTAATCTTAAGTTTATACCTTTCGATTTATTGCAGTACTTGATGGATAGGTCGACAAAAAGTGTCATTGAAGTATCTGGTTTTTTGCACATTGCTAAATAGATGAGATCTCAATCATATATCAAAACTTTAATGTCGCTTAGTGGCCAATTAAAAAAGTTTTCTTAATAGAAATTGTCTATCTTTGCAATTTATTTAAATATTATTACCTATAGCAATTTCTATTGATCAATACATATTATAAGCACGAGCGCGACTCGTAGTGATACGGCTACTGAAAAGGACGAGACCTGATACAAAGGGTTGTACATACACACTGTGTATATGATATTTTTATCTAACATTTCCAACTACGTTATTTAAAACAATAAAATACAACACTTTATGTGAAAAATATATATTTTACCACAGAAAAATACTGAACTATGTTATGACATATGTTCTGTAGTAATGACGTCATTATTTACATTTGACAAATGGGAGATTCACCAATGACGTCACAATGAGAAATCTGACGTGAACTTTACCGCCACTGTGTGTGATACAAGATTCTGTATCATGCGTGTTCGATAAAACGTGTATTTTGTCAAATCAGACAGAAAAAACTAGTCTAATGTTAGATAATGTTTTTTATCTAAACATAAAACATGAATATCTAAAACAAACATACTAATCCATGTCCAAAAACCCAGAAGCAAAGTAAAACCTTTAAGTAAGACACTTTAACTTCTACCTGAGAAGTGAGGCCGGGTGCTCCGGAAGGGTAAGCACCTCCAGTTTGGTTAGCTACACCAACCACGTGTGTAATCAAAGTTGTGTGAAAGGAACATGGAACTATGGGACGTCAAATATATCCAGGGCAATTTTGGACACAGAGACATCAATACTGTGCGACGTCATAAAACATTTTAAGCACTTAATAAGCCTAAGCTTGCAATATCCCCGAGTTAAATATAATGTTAAAATTCACATTTATGATGTTTTATTGCATTCATCTTTGTTTGAGACCAAATTTAATTATAGACTATAATAACATCTGCTAACGTAACTCATCTCTTGCTTGTCTCGCTCCGTAAGTGGAAGGTCGTAGGTTCGAACCAAGACCAGGTCTAACCCAAGACTTGAAGTCGGTAGTGACTATTCTTTCGCAAGCACTCGGCTACCAAATGACGGATGGGATCTTAAAATAAACGAGGCCCCATGTCACGGTGGGCTTGGCACGATAAAAATCCCCGTAATGTCATTAACGCAACGCACAGGCACCGTCTTTAGCTCGCGAGCCTCGATGCCTCAGATGAGCGATATGCATTTTTTTTAGTCTCTCTCACACACACACACACACACACACACACACACACTTGCATTTTGAAAGTCAAGTGAATATTTGACTCATAAAAGTCAAAACCTGGGCGTGTAAAATATTTTAAATTATGTTATATTTTCTTGTTTTATGTATTATTTGTCTATTCACAACATACTCAAATTTGGTTGAAATACTTTTTATTGGTGATGTTTAGTCTTGGTATAATAAAAAGCCAGAAAACGAATCCTCGCTGCTTGCAAAAGCATCTTGCGTAGTAGTGTATTCTACCCGTACCCATATACTATCGCCAACATTGTAATGAACCACAGTTGCAATACTACACGAATCGTAATGACTTGGTCTGCCATCACAAGCGCAGTAGTTTATAGGAGAGCCGTCTTTTACAAGTGTTGTTTGTACATAAACCCCGTGTTTACATATTTGGTTGTAAAAGAATGCATACGTTCCAGCAACAGTGCAGGTGAAGACTCCAGTGGAAGCATGGTAACAGTTTCCGTTGTTTACACCGACATTGGTATACTTCAGTATTTGATGAACAACTATTTTATTCCTATTTTCAAGCTCATTAGCAAAAAATGCAATCTTCGGGGTAGCTAGAAAAACAATATAAAAACGAATAATACTTTATTAAGGATGTCTTTGAAAAGAAATCCAAAATTCCAAATTAGCAGAAACAATTTTACACGCCAGATTTTTCGCTAAGGAGTACAGTGGATTCATGTAGTCAAGATTATTTTACTCATTTCTATGCGACCAGGTATGGGTTAGTGGAGGAAATCTTGGGTGAATGTATAACTTAAGAGGTTTCTCACTTTAGGATCTGTCCCGAGTAAAATTAAAACCAAGGTGTTGACAAAGATTTGTTCGTTACTCGACTATCAAAAAACAACGCAACCAAGATCGCGACACAATACAATAATGATAGAAATAACGATATAGGACAAGAAAAGAACGCATAAACACACATTTGAATACTGATTATAAAATATATATACTATTTGAAAGGTACTGGAGTAACTGACGCGATAAAAGCGCAACTTAAAGGTTTCAAATCGTTAAACACTTGTGTTTCTCTTCTGTCCTTGCAATACAGCGACTTTAACTTCGACATTTACATGTACTTTATTAAGCAGGTTAAACACACTACAATGCACCAAGCAAAGCAGAACAACAGGTGTTCGACTGGGTTCAAACTCATAGCGCTAACCCCCCCCCCCCCCCCCCCCCATCTCCGATTATGAAAGCTTATTCGGGAACTATGATCATTAATCAATAAATTGTAAAATAGCTTACCGGATCCAACTAACATTCTTGGCGACTTGAACAGACTCCTTTGCGGATTGTTTCCTTTCAAATGTCCATTATAATTCTGAATCATGTGTGGTGACGCTGATATTTTGTTATCTGCAAACACTGCTGAAGTCTTTGGTAGACCGTTCGTCATTAAAGTGTTCTTTATACCATATTTATTATCTTTTTTCAATTTCATTTCGGTTTCTTTTAACTTTGCCGTCAATTTAGCATTTTGTAACTCAGTTTTCTCAATGGATTTCTCCAAATGTTCAATTTTATTCCTTCCTGTTTCAATTTCATTTCTCAACGATTGTTCCAATGATTCAAATTGGCTCTTCAGCGTTTCAAACTTCCCATGTTGATCCGATTTGAATTGCATCATTTCGTTTTTTAGTGTTAGAAACTCGTCATTTGTAACAAACAAGCGTGTTCCACTTGCTACGGTTAAGGCCACAGAGAGGAAAAGTATTAACATATTGATAGACAACATTGCTGTTTCGACGCGATAGTGGTTTCGAATGGAAGAGTAAATGTATAAATGTGAGAGTTTTTTCAGAGATAGTATTTAACTGATAACAGACTCATTTTTTTAAAGATTGACCTTGCTCAATAACTTAAACAATGATTGTATGATTACCAATAAGTTATAGTCAAGAGAAGAGTTTAGTTGAGTATCGGTGTTTAAAGTCTCAGTCAAGAATATTTCACTTATATCGAGACGTTGCAAGCTAAAGGCGAAATTGCAAAAAAATTAAATGTGCGTTGCGCTGAAGGCATTAAACAGCAGGGTTTATCGTACAGTGAAATGGGATGTAGTTTTAGTTCCCATCCCAATAAACCGTGACTTTCATTTAGTAATGACGAGTGCTTGGTAAAAGAACAGCCACTGCCCACTTTCACGTTTTGGGTCCAACCCGCTCGGGGTTCGAACTCACAACCTACCACTTACATATACGGAGAGACCACTCTAAAACTGAGCTACTGCAGTGAAATAAAATGTACAACCAAACAATATGTTGTTCTTGTATAAAAATTTAATTTTTGTCTTAATTCTAAATTTTTTATTACTAATTTATTTGGGATGACCTAATTTGAATTTTCAAGAGGTTAAAAGTTAGTCAAGATATTTATCTGATAACGGACTCCAGTATCTTAAGTTTACCTTGTTCCATATTTTAAACAATGAGTTTTTGATTACCAGAAAGTTATAGTCAAGAGAAGGTTTAGTTAAGTAATGGTGTTTTACTTCACAGTAAAACATATTTCACTTATATCGTGACGTTGCCAGCAATAGTTGAATGTGCGTTGTGTGCTGATGGTATTATACACCAGGGTTCTTTATCGTGCCACGTCTACCGTGACATGGGACCTCGTTTGCGTTACGACTCCAAAGCACCGGTACTTTCTTTTCGTAATGGAGAGCGATTGGTAAAAGAAATCTATGCCAACTTTCAAGTCTTGGGTCTAACCCGCTCGCGGTTCGAACTCACAACCTACCACTTGCATATACGGAGCGACCACTCTAAAACTGAGCTACCGCAGTGAAAAAAATAAATAAATAAAAATGTACAACCAAAAACAAAGAATATGTTGTTCTTGTTTAGAAATTTAATTTTTGTCTTATTCTAAATTTTTAATTACTAATTTATTTGGGATGACCTAATTTGAATTTTCAAGAGGTTAAAAGTTAGTCAAGATATTTATCTGATAACGGACTCCAGTATCTTAACTTTACCTTGTTCTATATCTTAATCAACGAAACGCTACCAGCCGTGCAAACGAAATGTACATGCATGCATGGTGTCCTTCATGCGATAGAGCGTGATTACGAATCATGGAGCATCCGACCGCCTAAGTTCGTATCCCATTCAGAATAGATGCTCGTGGTTTGAGAAAGGTTGCTAGTTCCCTAGCTGTAGACCAGTGGTTTTATCGGGACATTCCTGTTCAACAGTTTCCTCAACTATCCCTGAATTATCCGCATCGGTGTTAGTAAAACAGTTTTAACTTTCGCGCATTACTAAGTCACTCAACTCAACTATTTCAAACAATATGAAAAATTAGTGAAACCTAACGAAACTAAGAACACGAAACAATCCAAATAAATGATGAAATAGCCGATTAAGATAAACACATTGTAATCATACGGGTTTAGCTAAGTATTTCCTGGATTTTCCCGTTCTTCTATGGGTATAATCTTTAACAAGAGGGAACTACTCCTATAATTTGACTGTTTACAGCTGCCGTTCTTTGTTTCGGTAGCCTCCCTTAAATCAGACGAGTGTGAAAAATGTATACGTTGTTCATGTGCAAATCGATTCTTATAAGCAATGGATATTAATAGTTGTCACCCTTCAAAAAATTTCTCGCATGCTGATTGGTTAACTTGCCGGGGTACATGGAACAATGTTCGGAAGTCTCCGGGGTACATGAAAGCACGCGACGTTTAGCGGTAAAAGGGAAGTAACTCGTACATCGCTGACGTCTAGTTACGGTAAACAAACATGGCGACAACATACAATAGTCACACAAAATACGAAGTGGAAGTTAAAATGATCCAATTGGTAACGCTTTGAAGGGTGACAAAAACGTTATACAGGGCTTTGGCAGGTTACACGGCCCCATGTACCCCGTCAAAGATTAATGTACCCTTCGCCTGCGGCTCAGGGTACATAAATCATTGACGGGATACATGGGGCCGTGTAACCCGCCAAAGCCCTGTATAACTTATAATATTCCTGGTAATCTAGTGCCATAGTAAATCTCCATAAGCATTTAAAAATTTGCAAGCTATTTTCTGACTGAGATAGTGTGGACAATGTTGTTTTTTAGGTACGACAAAAGACATACTTCACAACGGTATATGTGACATGATTCAAAATCCATGTTAATACTGTATATTGCTTTATTTTCACGGTGTCAAATTTTCGCGGTCTTATCTGATTAAAGGAAAACGACTCTAGGAAGAATAATGGGCCTGGTAATTCCAGTGGATATTCGCGGCTGTTTTATTTTCGCGGGAATACATTTGACCGCGAATATAGCGAAAATAAAAACACAGCGAAATATAAGCGTTATACAGTAATCAAAAGAAATTATTTACCTTGTCTCTGTCAGAAATGATTTATACAGTGTGTTTTATGATAAATTATCGTTGTTTAAAAGTTTTGAATGAAATAGGACGCTGAGTGTAAACAATAATAAAAATAATTCAATTAATGATACAAATCTGGTTTCAAACATAACTATGATGTGTGAAAATAGTAATAATAATAAAAAACAGCAGCAGCAACGACCACAGCAACAACAATAATAAGAAAAAACAGCAGCAGCAACGACGACAACAGCAACAATAATAATAATAAAAAACAGCAGCAGCAACGACGACAACAGCAACAATAATAATAATAAAAAACAGCAGCAGCAACGACGACAACAGCAACAATAATAATAATAAAAAACAGCAGCAGCAACGACGACAACAGCAACAATAATAATAATAAAAAACAGCAGCAGCAACGACGACAACAGCAACAACAATAATAATAATAAAAAACAGCAGCAGCAACGACGAAAACAGCAACAATAATAATAATAAAAAACAGCAGCAGCAACGACGACAACAGCAACAACAATAATAATAATAAAAAACAGCAGCAGCAACGACGACAACAGCAACAATAATAATAATAAAAAACAGCAGCAGCAACGACGACAACAGCAACAATAATAATAATAAAAACCAGCAGCAGCAACGACGACAACAGCAACAATAATAATAATAAAAACAGCAGCAGCAACGACGACAACAGCAACAATAATAATAATAAAAAACAGCAGCAGCAACGACGACAACAGCAACAATAATAAAAAAAGCAGCAGCATCGAAGACAACAGCAACAATGATAATAATAAAAAAACAGCAGCAGCAACGACGACAACAGCAACAATAATAATAATAAAAAACAGCAGCAGCAACGACGACAACAGCAACAATAATAAAAAACAGCAGCAGCATCGAAGACAACAGCAACAATGATAATAATAAAAAACAGCAGCAGCAACGACGACAACAGCAACAATAATAATAATAAAAAACAGCAGCAGCAACGACGACAACAGCAACAATATAATAATAATAAAAAACAGCAGCAGCAACGACGACAACATCAACAATAATAATAAAAAAACAGCAGCAGCAACGACGACAACAGCAACAATAATAATAAAAAACAGCAGCAGCAACGACGACAACAGCAACAATATAATAATAATAATAAAAAACAGCAGCAGCAAGGACGACAACAGCAACAATAATAATAATAAAAAACAGCAGCAGCAACGACGACAACAGCAACAATAATAATAATAAAAAACAGCAGCAGCAACGACGACAACAGCAACAATAATAATAATAATAAAAAACAGCAGCAGCAACGACGACAACAGCAACAATAATAATAAAAAAACAGCAGCAGCAACGACGACAACAGCAACAATAATAAATAATAAATATGCAAAACCATACATATGTGGTTTTCTGACGAAGCTGATCGCATAAGTTTATTGTGCGGACGGATACATTACACGAGTGCGCCTTGCTAGAGTCAGTACGCCACAGACAAGTGTACCACTAACCCAGTCACATCATACTGACACAGAACCAGTTAATGCCAACGGCAAGGGAAATTCACTTTCACTGAGCGGTACTTGAACTCACACTGTGAGAGACCCTGAATTTGTCAACTGACGTCTTATCCATTAGGCCTTCCATTAAATATAAAAAGACGATTCTTGACGATAAAAGGCTTATATATTCATCAACTGTTAGCTGGTTTTGTATTTTCACATACAAGTATCGAATTATTATAAAATTGTTATTGATATTTTAGATTTTAAAGAGGAATCTTACTGGATTGGTTTTGAATTTAAAACGGTACTTAGGTTTGGGTAAATGCACAGACACCAGCTACTTATACACATTTGGCTGAAGCTGAACCAAAGCATGGAGGCGTGTGCATTCGATAAAAACAGGTAAATGATTTTAGATCGGTGGGGAATAAAAAATGTCATGGGTTTCAGCGATTTGTATCATTTGATGTATTTGCAACATTGAAGTCAAATATCACCAAAAGATTTGTGTAATATGCTAGAATACCATACTTGTCAATTGATATAGTGTTGTAAACGTCAATTTTATACTAAATTTACGTTACAAAAGAAACGATTTTTTATGCATTTATACCGATATAGTAAATGTGTATACGGAATGGAAACTATAATTGTTTTTTGTATAGACACACACATTAACATATTGCAGGTTTGATATAACGACCATTTTTATCCATATATGAATTTCGTAAGTTCAACCTACATGGTCACTGATGTAAAAGAATAAAAGTTAAGTATTAAAGAGTATCTATAACGATTTTTGATTTTTACGTAATATTATGTTTTTCTTCATAGTGAAATATGTCTTAATGTAAAAAAAAAATTCATAAAAATCGATGAATTTCTAATACACTTCCCGTTAATCCAGATCGAAAAGGCCGGTTTTTGGGACCCCTGTGCCTTGACGTCACTTTAGTAACAAAACCCAAAAGAAAACTATTTACCTACATTACTAATATACGGGATTACCTGAAAATTGTTTTAATATTTCGGGATAAGTGAAATTTACATCCAAATGACACGTACAAATAATTAATACATTATTATTAATCCACTTTGATAACAGTGTTTATTAGACATTCTTTAGATTGAGATCCGTATCTTTAATTAACATGATGTGTTCTTACAGTTAACAAAATTGATTGACAGGTGATTTCATATCACCTTGTAATATACTACCTCAATCGTTAAATGTTGTTTTAAATTGCATTGTGAAAAGATAATTAGATTGATAACTACCGACGGGCGCATGAGGGAATTATATAATTTTGATAATAAACAATCATTAAATTTTAGTACGGGTCATTTTATCTTTAATCATTTTCTCCTATATTTCTTTCACGATTTTCGTGACAAAAATAAATAAATAAATTATGTTTCACCAAAAGACACTTCAAGATGGTGAAAACTTGGTAATTGTTGATATTTGTTTAATTAATAAGGCAAACTCTTCTAAAGGTCGATTTTATAAAAGTTTGTATGAATATATAATGTATTTACAGCCTTTACTAAAAATGGCTCGTTTCACTTGTAGCGATTTCGAGATGACTAAATTTGTAGATATAAATCGCTATAATCAAACTTTTATCAAACATTTGGTCATAAATTTTAATGCGGTTAACAATAATTTTATATTAAAATGGTATTCAACACAAATATGAAATAAAACATTTTCGTTACAGATACTCTTTAATATGAAGGAAAACGTATTAATGTTCTGAAGTAATAACTAATAAGTTCTACTGCTGTTCTGAGTTGGTTTTATTGTGGTTTTCCGATGGCTTAACTCCAATCTTTATATACAATTCTCCAGTGGGACTTCCACACTAAGTAACTAGGTGTGTGTCGTCTGTATGTAGATGTGTGTGTGTATATCAATAAAGCCTGCGACAACCTTAAATACTCTTCTGTTAGATAACAGAAGAGAAGAGCATGACCTAACCTTTTACCAAATATCATGATTTGTAAAGGTTAATTAGACAAAGGTGTATACATCATGTAATGGCCAGGCTGTACGTTATTGAATAATATATTGCCTAGGGGTAAAGGCTTACCTGACCATTGACCTGAGGATGACCTGAGTAATTATTAAGCTTATATAAATTATAGCCGAAAGTACAATTTTGTAAACCAGAAAATATTTGGGTTTATTTTTATATAATTTCTTATATCATTACATACGTTCTATGCATAAAATTATTAGATAATTTGATTTTTTGTAGAGAACAGAAAATATTTGGGTTTATTTTATTATTGATAATAATACCTTCCATATTATTCTAGAATTATGTAGAGGTATTGTTATTATTCTTTTGCTTTTTGTATTATTAATTTCTTGTTATAGCAGAAATAATGAAAATTGTTTTTGAAAAATTCGACTGTTGACTGTTTTCTATGTTTATATATTTAAAACATAAAACAAGTGTTTCATTCTGGTGTTATTATTGTGTATCTGTACCTATGAAAGTAATGTTGCTCATTATTTAATATTTGTTCTAATATTATAAATTCATGTACATATATATTTTAATTGACAATAAATTTTGTATCCGTTTAAAGCTGTATATTTGTTTGAATGGTATCTATCCTGGCGAGATTGAAATAAAAGATATGACTGATTCCTCTTGGTCTGCGTCATATTGAGAATTATACCTCAATTATAACGCCCACGAAAGGCTACATTTGAAATTGCACAACAAACGTGATTACTATTCTTTTATATGCAGCCATAAACCTGCTTCTTCTGTTTATGGTGTATTTGTTTCCCGGCTAATACGTTATGTTAGAGCTTGTTTCCAGTATGAGAATTTTATACAACAAAGCAACGTTCTTACAAATAAATTGATGACCCTGGGATATTGCAAGTCTAGGCTTATTAGGGTCTTCAACAATTTTACAGTATTGTTAATATGTTTGATGTCTCTGTGTCTAGGATTCTTTTAAATATATTTGACATCTCATAAGTCCATGTTTCTTTCACTCAATTTTGATAACACACGTGGCGGGTGTAGCTAGCTTAACACTAGATGCTTATTCTTCCAAAGCATCTGGCCTCACTTCCCTGGTGGAAGTTTACGTGTCTAACCTAACTTGTGAGTTCAAAGTTCTTACTTTGCTTCGGGATTGTGATTCGGACATAGATCGGTATCTTTGGTTTTGATTTGACATGCCTTCAATTTATTTGACATTAAAACTTTAAAATTGAGAAAAATAATTTCGCTGTTTAGGCCAATACCTGGATAATCAAGAAAACTAGACTGATATTTAATTATGTTTTTAAAAATCTGTAAATAGAATGACTAGACACAAGCATGTTATTTCCAAAAATAATTTGTTATAAGCTATTAGTAGTTTTAACTTTAAGTTTTCTCTCATCAACAAAAAAAAATAAACATTTTATCATCGATGATTTTATATTATAATTTATGCATGGTAACAAATAAAAATTGCTTTCTGATTTGTTTCCTTATTTGCACGAGGCAGAAGTAATGCAGACCTTCTGGAGAGAAGACTTAAGTCACATCACTCAACTCCACCACATACATAACGATGACAATCTTTATTCTACTAATCTTAAATGTGAAAATATGTGAATGCCATCTATCCTAGTGAGCTTGAAACTTAAGTTACGACTGAATTTTCAAGTTGTGCTTCTTAATTGGACTTATATTTGAATAATGATTCCCTTTGAAAAGCTACATCTGAATTTATATAACAAATGTCAAAATTTTTATTTTTTTTAATTATATTTCACATGGTGCAGTTGACTAGGTTATAATTCCTCACCGTTCCGGAGAACGCGAGCAGCTGACTTCCCGGGGGAAGTTTGCATCTTGACCTTAAATTCACTTGCATAAATTAATCTTTTTTCTTGTAATCGACGAAGTCATTTCAATTTTAGCGGGGATTTTTATCATGTCTTTTTCAATATAAAAATAAACAAGATGTGGGTTTTTTTTCTAGTTTGTTTTTTTTTCTTTCATTAACTGATATTGTGTCGTGTTCTGGGTTGTGTATGCTATTGCAAGGTATACTTTTTTACAATTAGTTACTCTCCTCTAATAGCTGAATAATTATCTGGGCCTAATTATTCCAAGTTTTGTTAACTAGATAATTATCCAAAACTTGTTTTACGTTTGAAGTAATATCCTTAAAGTATCTGTTCATTGTTATGTATAAACGTTTTCTTTTCAAATTGACGCAGATAACATGAAAACTGTATTTGTATATCAAATATTAATATTATACGTTTTATTAATATTTTTTAATTTCATTAACCATTTGATTAAGCTGACGGAGATTTAAACAGTTGTACCTTTATTTTATATTTTAACTTCTATATAAATTTTACAACATTACATGCATTATAAGTTATGTATTTACCTGTATGACCTAATTTTGTTAGGGTTTTCTGAAAATCACTATTCATGTCTATTACGTCAGTGATAATATTTATGCACACGTAACCGACTTGGTTTTTCCGAAAACAGCTGGATTACCTTGGGTATATAATGGGCGGCCTCGTTCAAGTCCAATACTTCTGCTTTTACCTGTATAACCCAATTTTGTATCAGTTTTCTGACAATCACAATTCATGTCTTTTATAAGTTATTACGTCAGTGCTTATTATATTTATGTGCTCGTAATCGACTTGGACTTTCAGAAAACAATTGGATTAAGTATATAATATGCGGGCTCGTCAAATTAATACCCTTTAGAAAACAGGAAAACATGGTGAGTATATTCGTGTGTGTGTGTAAAATTCAAATATTTCGTTTTGTAAGAGAGCAGTAGTGTGTGTGTGTGTGTGTGTGTGTGTGTGTGTGTGTGAAATTCAAATATTTTGTTTACTAAGAGAGCTGAAGTGTGTGTGTGTGTGTGTGTGTGTGTGTGTGTGTGTGTGTGAAATTTAAATATTTGGTTTTATTAGAGTTGTATTGAATTTAGCGACCCTTTCGTCTGAATATCAATTGATATTAGAACTGTTGTGATGTATGGACGAAGTTGTTGGACGAAATTTATACCTTTTATCTACATCGCCAGACAATATTTCCTGTTTTCTTTCTTGAGACAAAGAACGAAGGTTACCAATTACAAATAATAGTACAATAAGGAAAATTGTTCATCTTAATTTTCTTATGGATAAGATACGCTGTTGATTCATTGGGATGATTTAAATCACATTTTAATATGTTTTATTATTTTGGCAGACTAATGTTTGTTACAAAGGGAGATAGGTCTTCTGGAAAACTATGTCTACTTGCTTTTAACCACTTTAGAAAACCTTGTTAACATCTTGTGTCATACTTGAGATTTTTGTCTGACATTATATCAAACACAACAAGATTGATCATCTTTGATGAAAACATTATAACCATCATGAAACATTGACAAATAAGCAAAAATAACAATCAATTAAAACAGCTTTAGACTAATATAATCTTACACCGATTACAGTGTAGGATAGAGATATATGAAACGAGGATGAATATTTCCATTCCAAAATGATTCTTTTTCCCACATGTTTTGAACATAAGCACGATATGTAAAATATTTACATCAAATGTTCAGTTTTGATGCCACCGCACGTGCCTTCTGAAAATAACGAGATCGAATTTTGTTGACGTTCTTGCGAAAAAGAATAATGACATCATGAATTTGATGTCCGTAAACGACCATGACCTATCCGGAATATCAATTTTACATTAAATCAAAATCCAATAAATCCAAAAGGTTGTTCGGCTGATCTGTTGCAATTCCAGTGCGAGACGGTGCAATCTAGCACCGGTCAAATAGCTGGATAAACTAGTCACATGTGTGGGAAAACTTCAGCCCAATAAGTTGATTGATAGATTTAATAAGGTTAATCTTCCCAGTCAAGAATATTTCTCATACCAGAATATCAAAATGTCTCTAGCTATAGCTGAAGTAGCAGACGTTTGTTTTTACTTTTGCAGTGCGCTCAAGTAAATCTCCAATATCTTCCAAAAGACACCGTAATTTTTATTTCTAAATGTCAAGTGTTTGGTGAAAGAACAGCCACTATCTTTTTCAAGTTTTTGTAAGACTCCGGTTTGATTTTAATTGAGTTACCGTAGTGGTCATCCAAATTAAAATCGTATTATACTACTATGTCACTTCCATCAATGCACTGTGTGCATCCATAATTTTTTTTTCTAGATATTTTCTGAAAACCGACGTCACACGGTTAAATATAAATAAGGTCACATTTGAACATGTAGTGTATTGTATGCGATTTTAAGATTTAAATACAATTGAGTGAGTGGATTTTTGTTTAAAGCCGCATCAGCAATACTGCATCTATTCGCGGCTAGAAAAAGTAAAAGATACAGTAGTAACAACAACACAAACTATTAAAATGAAAGCTAAGAATAACCAAGAAAACAATTATATTTTACTATACAAGCTAATTTCCCGAAGGAAGTTTAAAATTCTATGTCCACTGACATTACTAAAAAGATCTTGCATTGATATTGCTGAATAAAAATTATCCCTTGTAGGTGCAAAGTCAACACAATCCAGCAAAATGTGCTGAACAGATTGTTGACCTTGACATGGGACACACTGGGGGGAGGTTGTTCTCCTTTTAATATAAATGAAAGTGTCAAATAGCTATGGCCGATTCTACAGCGCCGAAGAACAATACTTTCATGCCTATTGAACTGGGATAAAAGGTGTAAATCCTAGACAAGCTTAAGGCTGAATTGAAAATAATGTATTATGTTCTTGGCTACTCCAATGATTTGACCATTGATCATTGATATAATTGCATACCAATGGTTTTAAATCAGTATGTGGAATTAAGCAAGACGTTACATTTTTAGACAATGCTTTTTTTTAGCAGCTGAATTGGCTTTTGCGTTGCCTTTAATGCCAACATGGCTAGGCAAACAACAATAATGTAGTATTTTATTTAAATCTGAAATTGCATATGTAACTGAACTATGCAATTTCAGAATTTCATAAATGAGAGGGTGATCAAACTTTCTGTGCTTTGTTTAATTGTCTGCATTGATGTTATTTTTAATCTCCTAATTTAATTGTCAATAACAAGCAGGCAGCTGCAAACTAAATGAGTTTATAGAAATAATTTTATTTTTATTATTATTTTTCATTTTAACACAAATTTTAATGAAAATACATTTTAATATATATATATATATAATATGAATTTATGAATAAGTTTTTCAATCTTTAAAATTTATTTCTTCTTGTGGATCAACTGTACCGTGTGTGTTTATTGAACCGTCCCACACACTATATAGCGTATCTATAATTACAACATTTGAAGCTACTTTTGTTTGACGTTTTTTAAATGACCTATAGCTGTATATATTTCGCAATTTATATTTTAAACCTCATATATAAGGTATGACCTCATATTAGTGGAAATGTATTCAATGTAAACTATATTTGTTTAAGGCATAGCCAATCAACATTGACCTGCGTTAAAAGTAGTCATATAGAAGGATTCGCTCAATATATAAGTTGTGTTATGATTCGCATACGTATAGGTAAACAACACTGACCTGTCCGTTTGACCCTTGATTTAGATATTCATTATGGACAGGTAAATTTATATAATTAAGTAATAGGGCTCACGCGTGTATAGTCGTCTACATGATGTGAACACTAATCATGAACAATGTGTATATGTAATAACTGCGAATCCTAACGCTACCTATGTATTGGGTGGACCCTCCTATATGAATATTCCTAATGAAAGGTCGAACTGACAGGTCAATGTTGTTTGACTATACAAGTGATTCCTATTTTGTAAACGGAATAAACACTTGCATTCCATATAAATAAATGTACTCGTTTACAATAAGTAAAGCAGAAAGGTTAGTACGATCTGATGGAAGAGTATTTATGTTTTCGGGCCAGTTTATTTCTGTAAATAAGGGAGTGACAACTATTAATAACAGCTGTGTATCTATTACGGTATATAATTACTAATAAGTGTATACCTGCCACACCAATAACGCATAATAGACTCGTTTGTTACCATGATCTCTGGCTGTGTACGTCCTATAAAATTGATGCATTAATTAAAATCCTCAATTTCAATTGTTTAAACAAACGGTAAACTGAATGAATTCATTGACATAATCTTATTAAATTTCGGAAATAAATGAATGAGTTGAATTTGGATATAACGGAATGTATTTTTAATTTCTTTTTATAAAACATTTCTGTCTTATTTGCATTAATGTTTTTTTAAATAGGAAGTTGATTGATTTACTTTTTAGATCGTACCCACAAGCACCAGTGTATTATTTTGACCGTAGAAAATACAACTTATTTTAAAACATGATGTATTCCACTATTAATGACATAAGAGTTGCAGGTCCGTGTAACACTTAAGAATTTAAAATTATAAAAAGTTTTAAAACTGGAAATTTAAAATTTTTTCTAACAACCTAAAATATCAAATATACAAAATCGTTTTCAGAATTTAAAATTTTAGATTTTTAACTAAAAATCTTAAACCCGATTTTTTTTAGATTGTTTGACCAAAAATGAAAAAAAGTCAAATATGAAATTTTTAGCTTTTTGTGTTTTTGAAGTTTTGGATTTGTAGATTTTTTACTCCGAACTTTAAAATATTACATAATAACCAAGCCTCAGGTTCATAATGACCTAAGTAATACGGTCCATCGTTCCGACATAAGACATAAGGACTTTTATCAGGCTTTTGAGGTTGGTAAATCCTTATGTCTAACGATTTAAAATTCAATATTTTTTTTATTATATATGCTTTTTATCATCATATAATGTTTTTAATTAATAAAGTTTCTTCTTTAGAATTGTTCCTTGCTTTTTCAATGCAACATGACATAGCGTCGCGTGCGGTTTTACGCGGTAGACATTGTCCATTGTTACTTCACATAATAGTCGTGAGTATTAATGCGTGGTGGGCATATCGATATACAAGACTCGCCAAACGCCTTCTCAGCCAATTAGAAAAGGTCAAAATCATTGGCAACAATGACAACACATATTGTTGATTTATAAACATGAAGAATTTTGGTTGCAGCAGTTGATCTTGTCAACAAAAATAGATCGAAATATTTGTCAATTACATTGTGTACATAAAAGTATTGGTTCAACATGATACATGTATCATAACGTTTTACGTATTGTTAAGGATGTATACTGCTTAGGAGTCCAAGAAAAACCAAGACCAAGAAACACAACAAAACTTTCTTATATTAAATAATTCTACATATATGTTGTTTGCTCTGACTAATGACATCTTTATCAGGGGATAGTATGTAGAAAGATAGTTTTTCTCAAGGCAATGTCCGAAAAATGGGCGAAAAAGGGGAAATCGTCAAAATAGGAGTATATTTCTATAGCGAAGAATAAAACAATACCATATGATTTTGTCTTCATTAATTATGGTTTTATAGTTATATCCTTCCGATAATTTGATAAAGATAAAAGTTTAACGCAGGAACTCTTCAGCAGTATACATCCTGTACCATGTTGAACCAATACTTTTTGTACACACTTTAGTCGACATATATTTTGATCTTTTTGTTCAAATGCAGTACCCTAAAATTCTACATGTTTATGAATTAATAACAAAAATGTTAATATTTATCGATATATAAACCTGTTCATAAATTTTACCCACAAATGGAATATCAAAAGAGAAATCAATCAAAAACCAAATTTTTCAAATATTATAAAATTTTAATGCGGGCAATACTTATCGAACAATGGCTCTGATTTACCCTCAGTCACAATCACTCTGCGGTTTGGTTAATATTTTGATATTTTAAAACTTTGAGTAAAAACCTAAATATCCACAACTTTCTAGAACCATTTTGGAGATTAGACGTTTTAGATTTTTGGTAAAAAATCTAAAATTCTAAAAACTTAAAACGATTTTGGATATTTGATATTTTATATTGACTGTATAGTTAAACTTTCAATATCCAAAGTTTAATTTTTTTTGGAATTTTTAATTTTTAAGTAAAAGACGGACCACGGACTGTTAAAATTCACTTATGACATAGTAAATTTTAAATTGACTTTTACCTATTTGTCTGTATACGACGTACGTATATATATATATATATATATATATATATATATATATATATATATATATATATATATATATATAGTTCAGTAAATATTTTCATTTTTTCAGGAAGAATCACTATGCACAAGATGTTTAATGGCTCGGTTTCAAATATTTGCCTTTCCGTCGCTTCATCAAATTCATCGAAGCAAAGGTCCAAAGTTTGCTGGTTAATAAACATTCTAATATTTAAACAAACATGGCCGAAATTGTTGATGAAAAAAATGACATAAAATCAGATGACGACAATGATGGTGAATTTTTCACATGTTTAGACTACACAACTGGACACGATGATCCAAATAGCAAACAGGAAGAAATATATATTGTTAGCAGCGTAGAGTCGACATCAATTATCAATGAAATCCAAAAAGCAATCACAGATGAATATATTACAACAACCGCCTGCGAGGGTAACAACTCCGCAATATCGGAAAACAGCGACGATATAAATACTACATTGAAGGTTATAGGAAATGACAACTCGGAAATTCAACAAAGCAAAACTGTTGGGTACCCATATGACATTTCAAATAAACCATTGTGCATATTGTGCTCATATAGAAATGAAAATAACATTGCCACGAGATATTGCGAACAATGCATGGAAAATTTGTGCGAAATATGTTCAAGCGTTCATAAAAGACAAATGGCAACTAAGCAGCATAAGATTATGGAGTTAAAATTGCCTGAAACCATACAAACTGTGAACAAAGATTGCATCCAATGCCAATATAGAAATCAAACAAGTGCCGCCTCTTGGCATTGCAAAGATTGCCAGGAAACTTTATGCGAGATATGTTGTACTGAACACAGAAAATCGAAAGCAACATCGAATCATATACTTGTTAGTTTACCAGAAAACACAGTTGTTGGAACGACTGGAACTGAATGTGATGTTTGTAATATGGACGGAACGTCCACAATGGCATCGGTTACTTGTGAAACATGCGATGAAAATCTATGCGAGAAGTGTGCCCTTGACCATAAGCGCCGAAAAGCAACAAAAGATCATAACCTCATAGAACTTCAAAAGAAAGAGCCAAAACATGGTTACTGTGATGTGTGCAAATCAAAGGGTGAAGATCAGATAGCATTGCAATACTGTGGTGACTGTAGTGAGAAACTGTGCCAACTATGTTCTAATCAGCACAAAACGAGAAAGGCGACAACCAAACATATTTTGCTTGATTTAGAGTCATGTCATCTCAAGAGCAGTGAAGTAGAAGCTGACGTGCATCTTTGTGACCCATGCGAACGAATGAAACAAAATTCGTTTGCATCCGGTTTTTGCGAGTCCTGTAGAGAATTCCTATGTATTTCGTGCGTACATCATCATAAGAAAATGAAAGCTACATCCAATCATATTGTGAGTGATTTCCAAGACGAAGGCGGATTATCAAATCAATCCTATACCTGTGATCCGTGCAGCACCGAATCAAAATCTGTAAATGCACACTTTTATTGCCGAGTGTGTGAAGAATATTTTTGTACGCCTTGTTCAAAACAACACAGATCGTTTAAGGCCACAAAAGACCATAAACAGGTTAATTTAAAAGAAGAAACAACCCGCTTACTTTTTAAGAAATCTGACTGCGATATCTGCAAAATGGATTGTATTAAAAAGACAGCTTGTCTTTTCTGTGATATGTGTGATGAATCTTATTGTAGTCCATGTGCAAAGATCCATTCTTCCCAAAAAGCTACCCGGCAACATGAATTGGTAGATGTTGCTAAACGCAAATCTGTAAGCACAAGCCAAGATGAGACCAAAAATGAGACAAGTCATGCAAGTACAGTTCCAGGAAAGCCAATCATGGAAGACGTTACAACAAACAGTATCCGTATAAGATGGACCGGACCAAATTGTTCAACAAAACACCCGATACATTATGATATTAGATATAGGGAAGAAGCCGAGGAGAAATGGCGTGTTCATTCAACAGATTTATGCTTAGAATGGGCAACAATTACCGACTTAAAATGTCATACAGAGTATCGCTTTAAAGTAAGAGAGGTTTATAGTGACACCGAAAGTGAAGACAGTCAAGTTAGCGAGGTAATAAAAACAAAATTATCTTTGGCAAGAAAAATAAAAGAATATTCTTTACCTCTATGTCACAATACTGGAGCACCAGATGTCTACAAAGTACCAATCAGAGAAGAAATGAAATGTCGGAACGAAAAGGCAAAAACTAGGAGAGTCGTATTTGGTAAGTTCTCTTTTAACACTGCGACACTTCCAACATAAACCAAAATATAATGGAAATGTGCAAATTCAGCACACAGCAATTTCTAAAGAACAAGGCCTCTATATTTATACAGTTCAGACGGAAAAAACACTGACCTGGCTTTTTTCAGAGACATAAGAACAATGGAATTAAAAACAAACATACTGATCTATGTCTGAATCACAATCCAGAAGCAAAGTAATAACTTTGAAATTATTCGAAAAAATAAAGAAAATTATTTTGTGTTATTAATTTGTGTTTATTTTCACATACAGAACTAATATTCCTATTTTACTTGTTGCCCATCACTGAATACATTCTAACACTAGAACACCAAGTATAAATGTACAACGAAGTAGACTGCTTGCAAATAAATTGTTGACTCAGCCTATAGGATATAGGATATTGCAAGCCTAGGCTTATCAAGGCTCTAAAAAATCTTTATGGCCGTCATCACAGTATTGTTGTTAAGTTTGATGTCTCTGTGTCCAGGATTGCCCTGGATATATTTGACGTCTCATAGTTCCATGTTCCTTTCACACAATTTTGATTACATACGTGACGGGTGTAGCTAGCTAAACAGGAGGTGCTTACCCTTCCGGAGCACCCGGTCTCACTTCCCTGGTGGAAGTTCACGTGTCCAACCTAACTTGTCATTTCCAAAGTTTTTACTTTGCTTCTGCATTATGATTCGGACATGGATTAGTATGTTTTTGATTATATGAAGAAAAACTGTATCTTCAGTAGAAATTGATTTGCCTCAAGCTGTGTGTTTGTTAAATAATTTAATAAGTAATACTTATTGCGCCGGTAAGTAAAATACCATTGACAATATAGGTAAAATGTTACACATGACAAACTGAAATTCAGTTAAAGGTTATTTTAAATTTGATACTAAATGATTGAGTTTGAGTTTGACTCCCCTTGTTTCCAACAAAAGTATTGCTTTTAAAAGTTTTTTCTTCTTATTGCATGAAAAGTATTAACAACAATGTCATTTATTTTGTATATAGAAAAGCATCAACCTGGAATACCAGAAAAAACGATTATGGTTGTTGGAGCAACAGGTGCT
Source organism: Anadara kagoshimensis (assembly GCA_021292105.1). Classification (NCBI taxonomy): domain Eukaryota; kingdom Metazoa; phylum Mollusca; class Bivalvia; order Arcoida; family Arcidae; genus Anadara; species Anadara kagoshimensis. Next base: position 12,001,731 of record CM037867.1, on the reverse strand, counting down.
GGAAAATCCACGCTGATAGAAGGCATGATTAACTATATTTTTGATGTGTCATGGGAAGACGATTTTCGATTCTCAATTATTGATTTGATGGAAGAAGAAATACAAAAGAATAATAACCAGGTAAGTTTCAATTGATGTTTTAAAGGGAAAATTTTATTTAAAATCGTAAAAGTCAACTAAATGCTCACTTAATCACTTAATTTGCTTGCACTAGACTACAACCTATTTTTACATATATTTCATTAGTCTTAACTTGTAGATTCATATTTTCTATAAAGCTTTTTTTTGGATTGAACAAATATTTACGGGAAAAACACTTTATTAGTCCATGTAGCACAGGTTTCTTCGAACTATTGTAAACTTGTTCATGTTAATAGAAATGATGTCTCGTTAAAACTTTTAAACCATGTTTTATATGGTTTATTTATTTATTATTATTATTATTATTATTATTGTTGATGTTATTATTATTATTATTATTATTGTTTTTATTCATGCCATTATAGACTATATCACAAACAGAATGGATTACCTGCTACACATTGAATTGGCTTCCAGATTGCCAAATTTATTACACTTTGAACGTCATAGACACGCCTGGATTCGGAGATACTCGGGGCATCGAAAGAGATCAGGAAGTAGTCGAACAAATTCGCGAATTGTTCACATTAACCGGAGACCAAGGAATCGCTACTATAGATGGCATCTGTTTTATTACACAAGCTCCACTCGCCCGACTTACAGCTCCTCAAAAATATATCATCGACAGCATTCTTTCTATTTTTGGTCGAGATATAATGGAGAATATTTTTGGATTAATAACCTTTGCAGACGGCAAGACACCTCCAGTTTTGGAAGCTCTAAAAACTGCCGATGTACCAATTGTCCAAACGTTTGTATTTAACAACTCGGCCCTGTTTGAACAAAATAAAGACACAAGCAACAGTTTTTCTCCAATGTTTTGGAACATGGGAAAACAGAGCTTTGCATCTTTTTTTAAGTACCTGACTAGCATACAATTTGTTAGTTTACAACTTACGTCAGAGGTATTGCAAGAACGTAAGCAGCTCCAAACTCTTGTAGAGGGATTACGGCCGCAAATAAATGAGGGTATGTCTAGGATTGAAACACTGAGGCAGGAAACTGCGATTTTAAAGAAACACGAATGTGATATTCGAGAAAATAAGAATTTTACATACTCTATCAACAAAACATGTCAGAGGAAGGTGGACCTTGAACCTGGAATCCATGTTACTAATTGTCTAGTATGCAACAGAACATGCCATGACAATTGTCGCATCGCTGACGATAATAAAAAAGATAAATGCTCATCTATGAAAAACGGATTCTGTAAAGTTTGTCCAAAACACTGTTCTTGGCAGGAACATAAAAATAACCCCTACAAATTTGAATTCTTCACTGAAGTGGTGAAAAGCACATACAAAGAATTACAGGCAAGATACGAAACGGCTCAAAGCGGTGTATTAAAGCAACAAGAAATTGTAGCCCAGATAAGACAACAAGTAAAAATAAACGAGGCTCATGTACAAGGAATGATTGAAGAAATGCGAATTTCAATCAACAGAATTTCCACAATTGCTCTGAAACCCAATCCTCTCAGTAATGTTCAATACATTGATTTGCTCATCGATGCAGAAAAACAGGAAGCAAAATGCGGTTTTAGGTCAAGAATAAAAACACTGAAAAAACTTCGAGAAGATGCTAGTTTGATGCAGAAAGTTCCTGATCAAGATTACAAGCCATTCGGGGATATAACTGAATATATGGGTGAACCAGAAAAACCAGATTCAACCCCGAAAGGTATAAAACAGAAAATTATGAACTTCTTTAAATAAACTTTTTAGTTACTTATTTAGGTGATTATATATTTCAATCATAGGTGAGATTAAATTTATAAAGCGTTCTGTTTAAAGGGTATCACTTGATCATTCCTCGGAACTTGTGTATGGTACTACACGTAAAAGGAACCACGATTCCGGACATTTGAAATGCAATCATTTTCTATTGAACTTATAAAACATTCTGTTAAAAAGTGTATTAGTTTATTATTCCTCAGAACTTCGTGTATGGTACTACACGTAAAAAGAACGACGTTTCCGGACATTTGAAGTACAAACATTTTCCATTACCAATATTTCAATCATTTGTGAAATTGAACTTTTAAAACTATCTGTTGAAAAGTGTATAACTTTATTATTACTCGGAACTTGTGTATGGTACTACACGTAAAAAGAACGACGTTTCCGGAAATTCGAAATGAAAACATTTTCCCTAACCTGTAGAAACTGTGGGACATACATTCGGTGGAATCGCTTGGAAAACCCATTTTGAGCTGCTGGAACATCAATACTTTCTGATTGTACCATACTTTATATCTTACATTATTTTAATCGAGAACGATTGAACTTTGGCGAATGGGGTTCGCCGCTGTACCACGCTGATTGTTCCATACTTTAATCTTACAACATTTGAATCGAGAACGATTGAACTTTGGCGAATGGGGTTCGCCGCTGTACCACGCTGATTGTTCCATACTTTAATCTTACAACATTTGAATCGAGAACGATTGAACTTTGGCGAATGGGGTTCGCCGCTGTACCACGCTGATTGTTCCATACTTTAATCTTACAACATTTGAATCGAGAACGATTGAACTTTGGCGAATGGGGTTCGCCGCTGTACCACGCTGATTGTTCCGTACTTTAATCTTACAACATTTTAATTGAGAACGATGGAACATTGAAAAATGGGGTTCGCCGCTGTATCACGCAATATCCCATAACGTTTGTTATTTTAATTGAATATGGAATCATATCAGGTCACTTTTTCCCGTAAAAACGACATTATTCTGGAAATTTTTGGTGTAAACATTTTCTAAAGCATCCCGAACAAACCTTAAGGGGAATTGATCACGTGGTACAGCGGCGAACCAAATTGCTGGTATTAAAAGCTAATTTTTAGGTTTACTTTAAATCAGTGTTTGTCATGCAATTATTATTAATTGTGAATAGTAATAGTTACAGTGTTTTATCACCATCGAGAGAAAAATTTGGTTTATACTTTAATAAATCATTTACCCCTTAACTACTGAAAATAAATTAATGACATTATATAAAGGTTGTGTCTTTTCGGGGCGAGTCACAAAATTTCACACATAAAGTCGATTTTTTTACGATGACGATTTGAAATTTACATTCACAAATAAATAATTGAAAAAGGCCTTCTTACATGCTTTACAGTCTTCCCAAAGTTGTATTTAATTAATTCGAATTTTGTATTTAATCTATTCAAATTTGTATTTAATTAACTCACATTTTGTATTAAATTTCCCAATATTTTGTATTTAATTTACTCAAATTTTGGCCGCATTTGGCGAATTCGTATCAGGCTTTCATAGGTCATTTGGAAAATTTTCTGGGTCTTTACAGGAGGTCTACACTTCAGAAGTTGTATTTATTACACAATTATTGTTTGTTGACTCCAGAAGGTGAAGTCGAGAAAACGTTGGTATAAATTGTTTCAGAACTTTATCTGGGAGCATAAAAAGCAGTTCAGTTTAGATATGAGGCACAGGTTATATTACATTTGCACAGAACTATACTACTTTTAGTATGATATATTTGTATTTTTAATAAAAGAATCTTTTAATTAGTAGTGTAAGGTATTTTTATATCATGTCTGACTATAAAGTACCCCAATAAAGAAATATTTCAGTACATATAACGAGTGGAGCTATCTAAACAGGAGGTGCTCACCCTTCCAGGAATACCGGTCTCACTTCCCTGGTGAAGATTCACGTGTTGGATTAATTTGACTGTTTAAAACTTTGCGTCAAAATTGTGATTAAACATTGATTGGTTTGAGGTTTTTTATCATGCATGTACAAACAAAAAAATTTATTTGAGTAATTGTAAGATAGTATGAAATTTTTTATCAAAAATCAAAAACAAACATACTACTCCATGTTTAAATCACAATCCCATAGCAAATTTGAAACTGACAAATTAGGTTAAACACCTGATTTTCAATCAGGGAAGTGAGACTGGGTGTTATTTGTAAATAATGAATTGTACTACATTTGTATATATTAAGTATTTTTGTTTTAATTTGCATTTTATATACAAAGTAGCTTATTGATATGCTGTAGTATTTGCTACTTTTTAATCAGCTTAATTTTAATACCACTTTTGACAATGTGTTTTTTACAATTTAGTTGATTATTTTAAACGGTGTATTTCAATTCCGCAATTTGATATGATATTTCCGCAAAAAAAAATATGTCATTTCCGCAAGAATAAAATGATTTTTCCGCATTTTTTCTTTTCATTTCTACATTTCCTGTTGTTAATCCTTCGTTTTACATTAAATTACCCCTTTCGTTAGCCAGATTTTCATCTGTTAATCTCTGAAAACTTGTTTAACGTTAACGTATGTTAGGAACACTGACAGAATAAAGTGAATAAAGTAATGAGTAGATGTTCACCTAAAACTCATGTCGATTTCTAATACTTACCTGTACCTGTACCTGTAAAAATATTGATTGCGGAAATAAAAATAAAACAATATGCGGAAATGAAAAAAATGCATGCGGAAATGAAAATATAACTTTGTGAAAAAATTGCGGAAATGAAATGCGCCCATTTTATATATGCTTCCTATTTTCACTTTTTAGTATAAAATTTGATGTTTGATGTGTTATTAGAATATAAAAAATTTGATTGTTTTTTTTTTTTAATGAGAAACATTTTGGCGCGGAACGATAATAGGACCGGGTTATTTGATCACAAAGGTAAACAATTAAAATTTATCGGTAAAAGAGTGTCACTATAGAAATTTCGACGTAATGATGTTCATAATTTCTATGGATTTTGCAGTTTTTTCGAGAATTATTATCTGAATTCCGTGTCGGTCCTTGGATTGATTCACTCGTTACAATGCAATTTCCTATCTTTCGAACAAAACTTACTAGAATATCCTCTCAAATAAATATTATCAATGATTCTATTATAACATCAAAATAACGTTTTTTTTAATCTTGAATATTCAATTTTAAATCGATTTATTAATATTCACTCCAATTGCAATTTGTAACTTTACAGTTGAATATTCGTGTGCGAGAATTTGATGTTTGTAATTGATTCTATAGTAACGTAATACAACGTTAACATTGTTCAGTTGATTTGTTTTAATCGATATTTAACAAAGGACATGTGATGCTGTAATATAGTATAAGTACATGTGTAAGAATAAAAACATAATTTAGTAAGAAAGGGATGCACAAAAAGTGCATTCATTTATGTTGACCGGTTACCAGAAATATAAACATTATAAAATCTGTGATAAACATGAAAGATGTGTGCATAAGAATTTTGTTTGAAACTCTATGAAATTAATTTAAGAATCAGATTCTTGTGTACTAGAATTTGCTTTCGGGAGATTCATTGAATTATCTCCCTTACCCTGTAATATTACCAAAGATTGTGTCATAACCAGTTTGTTTGCAACAGTAAGCGATACGCGAGTAATATTCCAGGTCTTGTCGGACTCTGTTTTTGCTTATACCAACGGCTTGTGGCTTTGTAAAGTTATTTGAAACCTAGAGAAATCACATGCATTAGTATGCAGTAGGATTAGTTAACATGTATATTGAATCAGAAATCGTGCCAAATCATCTCACTATTATTGTAACAAATGTTTGCGTCATTTGCCTATTACGAATACTTTGTCCAAATGAAAGAGTCATGTATTGTTGTATTAATTACCTACATACCACTTTACATACAGTGTAGATTAAAATATTGCGACAGAATGATGGTTTAGTTCATACTCTCTCTTATTCAAATTTATATTACTGTTATGTTGTTACAAATGTTTCAGCGGTTTGTCTATTGTGCATGCTCTGTCTAAATCAAATTGACATTGCGTTTATATAGTTAGCTATACAATCACAACTGATGGATAACATACAGTGTAGATTTGAGTATCGCAAAAAGGTTGTTGCTTTAAATTCCATTTTTGACAAATTCAAGGGAGATAACACAAAGAATATTCCCGAAATGCGTTCAATTTTGAACAAATATTGTGTTAAAATTATTGATATACAAAAAAATTACTATAGTTTGAACAAAACAAAATAAATAATGTAAGTTTAAAAATTATGTATTGAAATAATGAGTGATGCTAATTTTTTTGTTTGGAGTGTATGTCTATGAGTTGTTAATTATAAGTGCTTGTTTTCTTTACTTTATTTATTTATTTTCTTATTATTATTATTATTATTATTATTATTATTATTATTATTATATACCATTTTTAAAATATTATCATTCAATACATTATAAAATGGTAAATGATAATATTTATTTATTAATTATTCTTTGTTTTATTGATGTTATATTGACGACTAGTGTCAGTATGGGGTTCGCCGCTGTACCACGTGATGAACTCCCTAAACGGAAGTTTTTAAAATAAATTCGCGAAATCCCGTAATAACGTCGTTTTTATGGGGAAACGAAATCTGTTATGATCCCATATCTTATGAAAATAATAATCAGTTTTTCGCACAAACGAAAGGAGTTATCACGCGGTACAGTAGTGAACCTCATTTAGTGTCAAGTATTTCCATGACGTTTAAATCTTTTGTATTGTACAGTATACTAACCAAGAAATATTGTGAAATAGAAGTAATTCTACAATGATTATATATATGTAACAGTCTCAAGTAGAAATTCCATCTAAGGAACAAATTGAATATTTTAGATTTTAATTGATAATTACATATTATACCAGTTTTCATCCTACAAAGGCACTGGATCTGAAATTTAATTTTTAGTTTGTCATAATTTATGTTTCTAAACATAAACATATAAAGGTCAAAGGTCAGTTATTTTTAATCATTTTTAAAATTGCACATAAACTACATTCATGCACAGCAGCGACGTCGTCAACATAACATGAATGACTTTTTTGAAAAAATGGCAAGTATTGGAACATGCGGAAGAACACACATGTCTAATGTATTGTTTTAACTGAAAATTAATAAAAACTTGAAAAAGGAGTCCGCCATACTGGCATTCAGATGTCTTCAGTGAAAAGGTGTTGTGCACAACTTGACGTGACGGCATCATGACGTAATTTTACTGTTTTGTTACTCGGATTATCAATTTGTTCCGTAGATGGGTTTTGTACTTGGGACTGTCACATATGTACATGTAATGGGGTTCGCCGCTGTACCACGTGATACCTTCTAACGTGTCTGCGAAACGCTTGTTTCCTATGGATATGGAATCGCACAATATGATGTTTTCCCGTAAAAACGACGTTATTCTGGGAATCTGTGACGTTGACGTTTTCCAAAATGTTCCGCACAAACGTTAAGAGGTATTTATTACGTGGTACAGCGGCGAACCCCATTAATTTACTGATTTCGGTTATGGTATTTTATTATTTTTATAATAATTAATGATTTTGTTTACATATTCTTATTTAACTGGCTACAGTATATGTTTAGATAGCTTAAAAGCGTGGCGACGCATGCGTGTCTCTGTTATTTGATTGTGATATTTGGTATTACAAAATAGTACATGTACTTAAAAATTTCACACTCAGTGAAAGTTTCATTTTTTCGAACCCTTTACTTTCCGCTCAAAGGAAATACATCGTGCAATGATAAGTGCTTAGATTGGTGCTTTAAGCCGATGTGTTTCGAGGCATTGAGGGTAATCAGACTTGGTATTGGCATTGTCTATACAGTTGGGTCCGTTTATAACGAGATCGCGTAGATATTAAAAATGACACTTCGAAATGTCCAATACAGTGAAAGTTTTACTATTTATGAACCCTTTACTTTCCGTTAATAGGAAAATATACCAGGCAATGATAAGTGCTCAGATTGGTGCTTTTAGCCGATGTGTTTCGAGACACTGAGGGTAAAGATACTTGGTAGTGACAATATATATAGATAGTATTGCAAATGACACTTCGAAATGTCCAATACATTGAATGTTTCACATTCTCGTAACCCTTTACTTTCCGATAATAGGAAATATACCGTGCAATGATAAGTGCTTAGGTCGGTGTTTTAAGCCGATGTGTTTCGAGAAAACTTGACTATGGTAAAACCCCTTTACTTTTCGCTTATATATGTTCAATACATGTACTGGGTAAGGAGATGTTCTTAGATTGGTGCTTAAGACACTGTGTTCCGCAGCACTGAGGGTAAAGATACTTAGTAGTGACATGGCCAGACGATGTCATTTAACAGTCATTTATTTGTAAAATGCGATAAAAATCTATTTTTGGATGTTTTACAAATGAAACGACAATATATTGGAATGTTGTATATGTTACAGTCCAACATGCCTTAAAGGCCACCTCTTTATTAGGGCCACTTTCTTATAAAAGCCATAACAATTGTACCAAATTTTTCTTTATTCATATTATTTGAACCTGTATATAAAGGCCACCTGCCCATAAAGGCCACTTTTACTGATTTCTTTGTGTAGCCTTTACAGATAGGGTTGGTTGTACCTATTTAATGTTGAACGCTACAATGTTGAATAAGTAACGTACTTAATGCATATAATGATATCAACATTTGTCTGGGGAAAAACGGAAACTGGAGCGATACAAAGAAAACGTAAATATGCCAGTTGAGCTATGCTCAATGTAGGATGTGTGCTTTACTAGTTAATTAGGATAATTATTAAATAAATTTGAAAATTAATCAGCATTTTGTTTTATTTTCATTTCCACTATCACAATAAACAGAAGCAGGATAATTTAAGACCCAGTAAAGTAGAACTTTGTTTTTCGTAAACACTATATTGTTCAAGCCATTATGTTTGTAACAGTGAGTTACTCTTTCTTTCCATAAAAAGCAAATAAAATAATGTTCGATATTCTTCACTTACTTATATTTAGTCGTTAAAACTGAACGATTGTCAAAAAGTATTTCTGTAGAAAGGAAAAATGTTGGCGCTATTGGGGATTTTACATGACGATGTTTACACCGGAAGTGATGTCCTTAAGCTTGGTGACATGATATGAGCAGCAGGATCCGCATTTGCCTGAGTTTTTTTTCAACATGTTAAATCCCCATAGAGCCAACGTTTAACTCTGTGCAGAAATATTCTAGGCTAATCGTGGACATCAATTTTCATTAAATTTTCTATAATAATAAAGAGTAATTCACCGTAACAAACACAATGACTTGAACAGTAGATGTTTAAGAATTGAGTTAAGTAATTTAGTTTAACGTCCCAGTCAAGAATATTTCACTTACATCAACACTTTTCCAGCTGTAAGTGAAGGAGCGGACTTTTATTTTATTGTGCGTTGTGCCGATAGCAATATACAGCAGGGTCTTTATCGTGCCATGCCTACCTTGATACGGGCCTCGGTTATTTTAAGTTCCCACCAGAAAGAACCGTGACTTTCATTTAGAAATGCTGATTGCTTGAGTAAATAATTATGAAAGTGGGACCTGGTCGTCTATAATGGACCCTGTTTAGAAACTTCAGTCGCTCATCATTTCATGCTATGCTTGTGAATATTTCGAAACTCTGCTTCTGTTTTAAGTCGCAGTACAAAACGGGGTATAAAAAAATAAACATGGCGTCAAGATCTAACACGATTTTCAATTCAACATAAGTGATATCACGGTTTCAAGGTAATTAAGCACGTCTTCCCCAATCGGAGAACGGCCATATAAAGTTTTCTCTATTTTTTGCCAAGATTTCGTCTATTACATTTCCTGAATCTCTATCAAACTTCAAAGAAACAATCTTTGAGTGGAGTAGATGTGCCATTTGGTATTCATATTTTGATCATGCACATGGTTGGGGAGTTCCCATTCGGTGTTCATTTTAAGGAAACTTTTAATTTCTTTATTATTATTCGCCAGTTTAGAATTCGGGTTTTAGGGGCCTTAACTGTAGCTCCTCTAAGTAGTGAGGGCGCGGTGGCCTAATGGATAAGACGTCAGTCTTCAAATCCAGGGTCTCTCACCGCTGTGAGTTCGAGTCCCTCTCGGACCACATGTGGGAAAGTGAATTATCCTGGCCTTTACTGATTCACCTGGTATCAGTATAATGGACTGGGGGAGTGGTACGCTTGTCTGCGGCGTACTGACTCTGTGAGTTAGCACGTTTAAGTCACCCTCAGTGCGCGCTAGTACAAGGCAGACCATACAACACACTCGCACTTTACATGCACACACAAAATTGTTCATAGATTAATCCATAGAGATTAATTAAATAGTTCTCGTCGCGAATAGCTGAAAAATTTGCTGATGCGACGTTAAGCAACACCAACCAAACAATCCTCTAAGTAGTATCAGAAGATTTTGCTTCATGCGGCTCCGCTATCCCAAAACCGAACGCTTTGATATAATAAGTGGCAGAGTATTGACCTGGAGTGTAAACACCATTTATTTAATAACCCGCTCCATTCAGTAAATATTATTGCGTTGAGTTGAGTTATGGTGTTTAATGTCCCAGTCAAGAATATCGAGATGTCGCCAGCTTTAGGCAAAGATGCAGAGATTTTGCCTGTGCATTGCGCTGGTGGCATTATACAACAGAGTTCATTATCATGCCAAGCTTATCATGACACGAGACCTCATTTATTTTAAGTTCCTATCCGAAAGAACCATGTTATTGCATCATCATAAGTGGTTGTGTTTTATATACGTTTGTATTGAATTTTTTACCGTACAATGTATTTGAGCACTTTTCTCAGACACGGTTGATTTTCATGAGACTTTTTATTATATACGTGTAACTTCTGTAATCGAACCTAATTATCTATTTACCGTCACTTATGCCTGGCGCAGGAAAATGACAACATCATTATTGTTAATTTATTGTCATTAGAGCCTGAAGTAATTTACGTAATTTTACGCAAAAATCAAAATCATTTCAATTACATCGTGGCGATCGAGGTGGTTGAGCAAACCGGAGTGCTCGGAAAATAACAGACCTTCACGAAACGAATTGACCAGGGTTGGTGGTTTTCTCGAGGCGTGCCATTGCCTGCATTTGTACTCTTCACTAAAAAATTTATTTTGATTAAAAAGTGATGGTATTAAACCATTTTAAGCATATCTTTGATATGGGACTATTTGTCCAAAAAAGTAAAGAAACAAACGAACAACAACAAAAAAATAATAAAACCAATAAATAATTAATTAAATAAATAGATTATGACACGCATATTTTTTTACCCTTCTACGACGACGTAGATTAACACCCGCTGATAAATAATTTTAATCCTTCTACGACGTCGTAGAATTAGATATTTGGCATTTCTGCGACGCCGTAGATTATAATTAAGACCACTGAAATATCATACCGGTATTTGGCACTTCTACGATGCCATAGATTTAGATCACACTTGTTTTTCCCGTGGCCAAATACATTAGGAGGACTATAGTTAACCTTTCTGTATCAGCATTAACTGTTGTCAATCATGCGTATCTGAAAAAAGGTTCTGGATTGAGGCAATGGTGCCTATAACTACCATCTGGACAGTCGGGATTTTTATAACTTATTTGAGATCCAAGTACACGGGAATAACTGTGGCAAAATTACAGACCTGTCGAAAGTTTAAATCCAAGTTAACGAATAAGTGCCGATTCGGCAACTTACCTCAGCCATTCGTAACCTACATGTATATCCCTGCAGCTTTTTCGGCAGCTGCCATCTCTCGGTGTATGCATGTACGGTCACTAGTTATAAATACATCTCTGCTGTAGAGAACCACTGTGGTAGCTCTGTTGGTAGAGTGTTCACTCCGTAAGTGAGAGGTCATGGGTTCGAGCCCCGACCGGGTCTGACCAAGACTTGAAAGCGGGTACTGACTGTTCTTTTGCCAATTCAAGCACTCGGCATTACGAAGTAAAAGTTCACGGTTCTTTCGGATGATAACTTAAAATAAATGAGGTCCCGTGTCACGGTGGGTTTGACACGATAAAGAACCCTGCTGTATAATGCCATCAGTGCAACGCAGAGGCAACGTTTCTGCGCCTTTGCCCATAGCTGGCGACGTCTCGATATAAGTGAAATATTCTTGACTGGGACGCTAAACACCATTAATGCTGTAGTGTTCCTTTTTCACTAACTTAGTAGTACACTTTCGACAGGGCTGTAATGTAGAACTATATCAATTAGTTTAGGGTACAGTTGACGATATTTAATGAACGAAGCGCGTGTTACCATAGCGACTAAAAAAAGACATTGAAGATAGATAAAGATGGCGGGTTGGAAAGGCGCTTTTTACATTGCCCCCTGCTTGAACGATGAATAATGTAACGATGTATTTTTAAACACCTGAGGATTTCTATATTTAGACCATACCAGGTCTATGAACAAGTGTCGAAAATATTGAACAAATCTTAACATCCATAATCTTATTTTTTTCATCTCTATATAATAAACAGAAAACTAGAACAATAAAGTATCAACTAGCATCACGCGTCACTAAGAATTAACGGCTGATATGTGTTGATTTATTGTATACATATTATAACCTGGCTTATACAATGTACGTATAAAGTAAGGCGTGTGTTTTGACTTGAAGAAGAAAATGATCACTTTTAAAAACACATATTTGTGAAAACGGCAAAATTTGACAACAGTATTTTATAAAGATAAAAAATAAAAAAAAGATTCTCGATAGGATTTGAACCCATGTCATACAGGTTAGACAGCTTAAACTTACTCGCTACGCACTGAGCTATTAACGGTGTTAAAATATAACATCAGTTATATGTGCAGTGGTCAGATTTAATTATCCCTATTTTTTCAAAAATTTGCCATTTTCTCCTAAGAAGACCAATTTATTTTAAAAACTCGTAAAGAAATAATGTTAACGTTGGTCTTTCGAGGAGACCGCTTTAAAAATAATTATTAAAGACATAGCATAATAGAGCACAAAGATGGGCTTATAAGAAATATGCCTTAAAAAAGACCTCTCTATGAGCTAAAATTTGAAAATTCACATAAAATACTGCTGCCTTTTTATTTAACTGCAAGAATATGTAGACCTTTATTTTTTTAAAACCAAAACGCTCCATTTAGGATAAAATCACATCAAACCCGCCATACCTCTTTGTTGAAAAATACTTTGAAAATGGTTTAAATGCTCTCCCTGGTTGATATTTAAGTTGTTCTCTAAAACTTCGTATGTTCGTCTTTTTATCCAACAAACTTTCGAAAGAAAAACACGACACGTCACAAATCGGCTACCGTACATGCAATATAACACATTAACCTTATAGCTCTTTATAACTTTTTGTGCACTTTGCAAAATTCCGAAATGCAGTATTTTAAAAAAAAATTATAGTTTTACTTGTGTACATTTTGTATGCATTACACTCAAATATCACAAATGTCAGTAGTTCAAATGTTAAGATTATTTTTTTTCTTCAGATAACATGTTAACATTTCAAGATTTTTGTCTATGCAATACCACCATGAAATACTTAAAATGTACAGTACAGACCTGTCGAAAAATTAACAATGGGTTAACGAAAAGGAGTCGAAGTTTGGCTGCCGAGTGATCGAGTTGAGTTGAGTTGAGTTGAGTTGGTGTTTAAGGTCCCAGTCAAGAATATTTCACTTATATGGAGACGTCGCCAGCTATAGGCAAAGGTGCAGAAATTTTGCCTGTGCGTTGAGCTGACGGAACCTTGTTTATTTTAAGTTGTCACCCGAAAGAACCACAACTTCCATTCCGTAATTGTTTAGTTCTTGGCAAAAGAACAGTCACTACCCACTTTCAAGTCTTGGGTCAGACTCCAGCGGGGCTCGAACCCACGGCCTACCACGTACGGAGCGAGCACTTTAACAACTGAGCCACCACAGTTATGTAATGAGCCAACGAAATGGATTCGAAGCTCGTCTGTCAAATGACCGAGAATTAGATCGCTAATGACAAAAATCTACCCTGAGATATATAGCAGCTGCAGAAAATCTGTCGAGATATAGCTCACAATGAGTCGAGATAAGCTGCAATAATCCGCTGGGTTAGCGTTAAACTTTCGACAGGTCTGTATCGTTAGTACAATGCACGTAAGTTAAGGTTATTACAAAAAAAAAATTTTTTTTGATCACAAGCCATAAAAAAGTTTCAAAGGCCAAATTAAAATAATTAAATTAACTTGAACCGTACATCACATATCACAACTTTTTTAGAACCCAGACTTCGTAACGGGTCACTTACACGAAACCTTATTGGATAATTTATCTGAAGTATCATCATGGTGATTAAAACGCTTCTGCATTGCCCAAATTTAATTGGATAATTTATTCTAAGTTCCACCAGTGGGATAAAAAGGCTTCTGCACTAGTTTTCGTCTCACAGTTTCTCTGCTGTCCCTGAAGAATTCAGTAGCTTCGCCATGCAGTCCTTTATTCTCCTTTTTGCCGTTGGGCTCGTTGCTGTGTATGCCAATGATGAATCCAAGGTACAGCAATATCGACAGAGTATTGATGAGTTAAGAAGAGAGTATGAAAGACTTGAAAGTATTATTGCTGAACGACGATACGTTGGAGGTATGTAATGAACTCTCTCTCTCTCTCTCTCTCTCTCTCTCTCTCTCTCTCTCTCTCTCTCTTTCTCTCTCTCGTAATAAAATAATGCATTGACAAATGACTCTTATTGCTAATTGCTGGATGCTTTAACAGTGTAAAGAGGGACTAAAAGTGAAAAGTCCGTTTACCTGCAATGTGGGAACTGTTCATTTTAATTCTGCTGAGAGAAACCTCGGGCTATGTCGAGTCAATGCTGTGTTTTCAGTAATAACTTTTTTCTTTTATTTTCTGATGACTTTGTATCAGTCATTCACAAAGTTACAAAGTTTGTTTATTCATTTTTAAATTGCAATAAAAAAAATCCCAGATGTTAAAGACATCAATCGAAGAAAAAACTTATTTCATTGGCAGAGCTTTACCAGCAAAAGTCATGTCGGATCTAGTTTAGCGTTTGTTATATGTGATCAAAACATTCGTGTAATGTCCAGTAAAACCCCTGTTTCAAATGTAAAAGCCACTTGACAATGAACTCCATATTTCTTTTGGATCCTTTAGTTTTGTTTTATATAAAGTTATATAATACGTTTATGTGATTGTATGATGGTAAAAATTTGTCAAAATCTTAAGGTTTAAATATTGTACCACTGCGGTAGCTCGGTTGGTAGAGTGCTCGCTCCGTAAGTAGGAGGTCGTGGGTTCGAACCCCGACCGGGTCTGACCCAAGACTTAAAAGTGGGTAGTGACTGTTCTTTCGCCAAGCACTCGGCATTACGAAATAAAAGTCACGGTTCTTTTGGATGGGAACTTAAAATAAACGAGGTTTCGTGTCTTGGTAGGCTTGGCACGATAAAGAACCCTGCTGTATAATGCCATCGCACAGGCAAAATTCCTGCACCTTCGCCTATAGCTGGCGACGTCTCGATATAAGTGAAATATTCTTGACTGGGACGTTAAACACCATTACTCAACTCAACTCAAGGTTTACATACTGTGATGTCATTGAACCACTCCGGTGCCTATAGCTTTAATGTAGGTCTTCAATCTCCGGTTAACCGGTCATGAAACGAAAACGTTTCGCGTGCTGGGGAAATGTTAAAATGTTGACCACGTTAGAATATGCAATTTTAAATTGCTGACTAAGTTGAAATATGAAATTTTAAATTGCTGACTAATTTGGAAATTTATATTTTAAATGTTGACTAAGTTGGAATATGAAATTCTAAAATGTTGACTAAGATTTAATATGTAATTTTTAAATGTTGACTAAGTTTGGATATGAAATTTAATATGTTGGCTAAAATGGAATGTGAAATTTTTAAATGTTGACTAAGTTGGAATATTCAATTTTTAAAATTGTTGACCAAGTTTAAATATGGAATTTTAATTTAATGACAAAGTTGGAATATGAAATTTTAAAATGTTGACTAAGTTGGAATATTCAATTTTTAAAATTGTTGACCAAGTTTAAATATGGAATTTTAATTTAATGACAAAGTTGGAATATGAAATTTTAAAATGTTGACCGAGTTGGAATATGAAATTTTAAATTGTTGACTAAGATTGAATATGGAATTTTTAAATGTTGACCAAGTTGGAATATTCAATAATTTTTAAAATTGTTGACGAATTTAGGATATGAAATTTAATATGTTGGCTAAGATGGAATATGGAATTTTTAAATGTTGACTAAGTTAGAATATTTAATTTTTAAAATTGTTGACCAAGTTTGAATATAATTATTTTAGATTGTTGACTAATAGGAATATGAAATTTCAAATTGTTGATTTAGTTGAAACATGAAATTTGCAATTGTTGACTAAATTGAAGTGTAGAATTTTTAAATGTTGACTAAGTTGGAATATGAATTTTAATTTTAAAATGTTAACTAAGTTGGAATATGAAATTTTATATAGTGAATAAGTTGAAATGTGAATTTTGTAATTGTTAACTAAGTTGGAATATGAATTTTAAAATGTTGACTAAGATGGAATATAAATGTTCAAATTGTGTATAAGTGGGGATATAAAATTTTTAAACTGTTGACTAAGTTGGAATATGATTTTTTAAAATTTGTTTCATAAGTTGAAATATGAAATTTTAAATTGTTGACTAAATTGAAATGTGGAATTTTAAAATGTTGTCTAAGTTGGAAAAAGAACTTTTGAAATTGTCAACAATTGGAATATGAGTTTTTAGATTGTTAACAAGTTGGAATATGAATTTTTAGATTGTTAACAAGTTGGACAACAAGTTGGAATATGGATTTTTAGATTGTCAACAAGTTGGAATATGAATTTTAGATTGTTAACAAGTTGGAATATGAATTTTTAGATTGTTAACAAGTTGGAATATGAATTTTTAGATTGTTAACAAGTTGGAGTATGAATTTAAAAATGATGACTTAGTTTGAATATGAAATTTTAAAGTTTGTTTTATAAGTTGAAATATCAATTTTGAAATTGTTGACTCAGTTGGAATATGAAATTAAAAAATCGTTGACTACATTGGTATACTCCTTCATGCAAGGTTTTAACTTAGATAATTCTGATAAAAAATATATATTAGTCTTTTAGGTAATTTTTCAGCATCTTGAAAAAAATTGGCTTCACAATTTTGGCCTACGCACTACTGATTAGGAATTGTATTCCAAAACGGCCGTTAAGTGCTGTAAAATTAAAATTAAAATATAATATGTAATTGGAATATGAAATTCTAAATTGTTGACTAAATTGAAATATAGATTTTAAAATGTTGGCCAAGTGGTAAGACTAGCTAATAAACTTGTTTTAAATGAAAATGAATATCAAATTATAAACTTAAACTTACGTAGCTATTAGGAATTACAAAGAAAATTAGTTGAAGAAAATTACGTAAAAAAACTAGTAATAATCTAAAGAAAGAAAAAGAGAGAAAAAAAGAACTTCAGAGGTGGGGTTTTATTAGTATGAGATAAGGGGGATTTGGGAGGATTACTTAATCAAATTAGTCATTTGAACCCATTCTGATCTCATTATAAAAGGTTAAATGTCTAAAGTGAACACTCATCTAAAAATGCTAGCAGGTTAATTTAATTTTAACTTTCGCTGACACAGAAAGGTCAAAGCAATTACAAGAAGATACTACATTAATTTCAAAAGGTTTTTTACTCTCTCATCTCAACCCTTTGTGTAATATACATGTAGATCATTGGGTCAAATCGTCCTTCCTGGGTTTTATATATATATATATATATATATATATATATATATATATATATATATATATATCAAGCATTTTTTAAAACAAAGCTTTTGGTAGTTGTTTTGTTATCAGCAGGTACCCAGATTGAGTAAGTAGAGTAATCGTTCATGGTACGTTGAAGATATATACGCCCATATACATATGTTACGCCCAAGTCAGAATTCTAGCATTTATATCGAGACGGTTAAATGTGGGGTGGTGGGAAAAAGAAACAGCATCGATTTTCGTCAAGCAAACAGTCACTTCTAAATTAACAGCTATTTGCACTGCCTAGTCAGGCTTAGCTCTGCCATTCGCAAATTTAGCCAATTGCTAATTTTCATAATATCTGGCTCCAAGAAATAGATATTCGCTCATATTTTTCCTCTTAAAGTATCATTTCATTATGCGACAGACTAAGATCACCAATTTGTGTTCATACACAAGTATAAAAAGTATAACAAGTGTTACAAACTATAAATCAAGAACAATCTATACAGCAGATTAGAAGTTCTTAAGTTCAACATTTGAGGAATTATTCCCACTTTTAGTTTCTTGCATTTTCTGGCGTTTTTACATAATTATAAATTTGCTCCTAAATTTAAACAAATGGCTAATATTTCGTCATTTTTTGAGAGCCAGAGCTAAATCTGCTAGTTTCGAATCCTATTCAGACATCTATAAACTCGCACTATAAAACATGATTATAACATAGAGTTTTACAAATTTTAAAATTGAAAAATTAGAATACACAGACAAATACCGTGCCATCAAATTAAGCAATAATTTTATCAGATAATCGTTGCAGCTCATCAACGTTAATTCTACTTTAGATAAATTGGAATGCAGTTTCCAATTAAATAATGGTTAAATTGCGTTTAACTGGCAATTAATTTTGATATCGTTATCAACAATCAAGATTATAGATCAAATATCAATGCATCATTACTGCACAATGTGTGGCGCAATAATCCTATTAGTACATTACAGACCTGCAGAAAGTTTGACACTAAGCTAAAGAAATTGTGCCGCATTGGTGGCTCATTTCGGAACCTTGTTAGCTATATCTAGGGGGCTGTAAGCTATTTCTCGGCAGCATTTCAGTCACTGGATATCCATATGTCGGGCATGACTCTGCAACCGCCGAGATCGACTCCTTTTTGCAATCTCAGTGTTAAACTTTCGACAGGCCCGTATCGTAGGTAGTTTGACTACAATGCTTCCTAAGTCACATAGATCTAGTCTGATTACAAAAGTGTCGATTTTGTCCATTCTAAAACATGATATTTCCGGCAATTGGCATTACGTTCCCAACAATTAATTTTTACGTTTGGAACCGTCAACTTTTTCATTACGAAGAAAATCCTTAAAATTTATTCCAAAATATCTTCAATATCCTGACTCAAACACGGAATTGATGTGCTTCTGATTTTTCAGTTTCCATTGATATACCATGTATGCGAATTTTATACCAACACCACAACCACCACCATCCCTCCGCAAACTAGCACCATGTCGGTCTTTCCGTGTAAAATCGTGCCCGGTCCATATTGCTTTTGACGACTGTCATAAAACTTCAATAAATAATCTTAATGGTCCAAAGGTACGCCATAACCTTGAACCAAGGTCATTTTGGAAAGGTCAAGGTCGCGAAAAATCATTAAACCCTTGTAGATGTGTGTGGGGGGGGGGAGGGGGTATTGGCTCTCAAGATACAGTTCTAGTTTGTTTTGGTAAAAGAGGACCATCTTTATCCGTCCTTATAAACATGTTACAGTTCTTCCTAGTACTGAACCACTGCGGTAGCTCAGTTATTAAAATGCTTGCTAAGTAAGTGGGAGATTGTGGGTTCAATCCCCAAGCGGATCTGACCCAAGCAGTGAAAGTGGATAGTGACTGTTCTTTCGATAAGGTCCGAAAAACGAACCAAAAACGGATGTTTTGTGAAACTCTTCTAGTAAAGAGATTTCAAATCTTATCACGTGTTCATAATTATAAAAGATAATTAGAAAACAACTTTTTCCTATACTCTTCGTACAAATACCAATAAATTTACAAGCTATTTAATTCTTTTAAACTTTCAAAAATTGCAAGTTTAAGAACGATATTTTAAAAAATGTTTGAAAAAAATCTTATAACGCTTTCGTAATTATAAAAGATATATTAAAATTAGAAATCTACTTTTTTAACGCTTAGCATTGATACCAATTTATTTACAAACTATTTAACGACATAAAATATCAAATTTAACAAAGAATGTTTTTTTTTAGAAAAAAAGTTTAAAAAATGGTTTCATACGTTAAATAAAAACAACTTTCTCTATAAGCTTCGTATCTACAAGCATTTTAACTCTTAAAAAGTGCAAGTTTAGGAATGGATTTTTTATCATCATTATAGGTTAACAGAGTATTACAAATGTCAAATTAATTGAATTATCTGTATGTTATCTATCAGATTGAGTTGACCTTAACGGTCACTTAACCCACACAGATCAACCAGGACCTCAATCTGCTTATTGGCAGATACTTGATGCAATTTTGATTAGTAAGCTAAATTAGTCATGAAAAAAATCTCCGTACAGATTGCTGCCAGAGTAACAACATGTTGTAAATAGCCATGTATAGCATCTCTGTTAGATTAAAACACTTCAAAATGCTGATTTATCAGATAATTCTTCACAACAGTTAAATTTGTGTATCCGAAATTGACCAGAAACCTCAGGAATCCAGAGGTTAGATATGAAAGCTTTCCAAACCCGAAAAATTCATTTAGTTTGCACAATTCACCAATAAACCTGATGATTCCTTGATTAGATATAAAAAGTCTTCAAACCTTTTAAACACTTGTATCCGAAAGTGACCAAAAACTTCAGGAATCTAGAGGTTAGATATGAAAGCTTTCCAAACCTGTTAAATTCATTTAGTTTGCATAATTAATCAATGCCACACCTCATAAATCCTTATGTTGGATATTGGTAACTTAGATCTTCAGGTATTTCGAAATTTTTCCAACTTTTATGGGGAAGTAAGACTCTCCATCGGTACCACGTATTGCTGTAATATATATTGTCATATACAATTTTTTTTTAATTTCATTTATTGATTATTTCATTTATTTCTTTCTTATATAAAATATGTGATTTAAACCACTGAACCGGTATCTCTGCTGGCGGACTAAGCATGTGCATCCCCAAGGGTATCATTAGCTCAATCGGCAATTCTAATATACATGTACTACCGTCTAAATTTCCTGCAATTTCAAATATAAAATCTAAAGTATATACTCTGTCATGCAAAGTATTCCCTTAGCTAATTCTGGTCCCTTTTTTAAAATATGTAATTTAAACCACTAAGCCGGCGTCTTTGCTGGTGGACCAAGCACACGCACCCCCAAGAGTATCATCAGCTCGATAGGCAATTCTTTTGTATTGTCAGATATATACTATCGTCTAAATTTCTTGCAATTTCAAATATAAAATGTAAAGTATATACTCTGTCATGCGAAGTTTTTTCTAAGCTAAATCATGGTTATATATATTTTGTTTTTTTATATTTGTTCAACTCCTTGATCACAACTTTGATCCAAGCACTACTTTATGAGGAATTGTTTTCCGAAACGACCGTCTAGTGCTGTAAAATTAAGAAATGTACAACATGTAATTATCATTGTATACATTCATACATTGTATATAAAATGGTATATGATTAGTATTCACATCCATAATAAATATTGAAATCAAAGGTCAAGCAGACAGGTCAATGTTGTTTACCTATACACATTGGGTGATGGCAGAATTTTGAACGAGCGTTTGTCTTAGACATGTTTTTGAATTACTAATGCAAAGACTTTTTACAGAGGGTTTGGTTTAATAAGCGTTTGGCATAAGCAGGTTTTTAACCCCCAACCAAGTATAGGAAGGTACCGATATATAGGAATCGCCATGCCCGTCTTTTCGTGCATCCATGTACACATGTAGTGTCTGCTCCATATCTTCCACGCCTATGGATGAATTTTGATCAAACTTGACACAAATACAAGCCAGTATTAGACTGTGTGTCGCATATAAAATTTAGTGCCCGTCCGTCCGTCGGCCTCGACAATGTTTGGTATGGATCTCAAGAGACTGCTCTAGTTGATTTGCAAACAGTTCAAATCACATAAAGTTTTGTAAAGGTTTTTTACAAAGGACTCGGTTTAAAATTAAAGAATAAATATTTAATTTTATGACCGGCTAGATGAGGATGATTTTTAAAGTGAAAAATTATAATTCTGGCGAGGTGGATGCTTTTACTTTTTTTCTATTCTATTTATACCTTTCCTATTTTAAATGTGTACTATTTATATTTTTCAGAGGAGAATGAGCGAGCTAAACGAAACGGAAATTACGTCATGATGCTTTACGGAGCCCCAGGACCTATGGGAAGACCAGGTTAGTGTTCACATCTTATATGCAATGTCATTACCAGTGGCGGATCCAGGATTCTATGTTATAGGAAGGGGGGCACATTTACTAATTTTTAAATTGTGTTTGGGGACAACGGCTTTGGACAGTTTCTATCCCAAGTTGTAGTGTGGGTGGAGAGGAAGGGGCATATGACGTCACACATAAGCATATTTCATTTGCATTCATATACAGTACAGACTTGTCGAAAGTTAAACGATGAGCTTACGAAAAAAGGTCGAAGCTGCCGAATGACAAATATTTTGTTAGCTAGTGACCAAAGTTAGATAGCAGCTGTCGAAATGCTGTCGAGAAATACAAAAGGCTCACAAGGGGGCAAGATGTCCCGTCGATTTGGTATTAATATAATTCGTTATTTTGGTGTTAAACTTATGACATGTCTTTACTGTATAAGAACTTTTTATGAGATATAATGTTTGTATAATTGTTTGTGTGGCAAGTATTTGTTTATACCAGTAAACCCCAGAAATAATTTGTTATGTCCGTCAACATTGCAATTTTATATTAAAAGATAAAAGTCCTAAAAACAAAGAAACGTCGCCCATAAAAATATTTCAGTTGAATTCATATAAACAAAACATGATCAAGCATACATGAAACTATAGTAATACCGATGAGACTGGTGTTCTAGGATGAGCGACTATATAAACGAACGATACCGTCAACTAAACTATCAATTTCTTTTTATTTTTAGGATCAAAAGGACCAACTGGTCCACAAGGTATCCCCGGAATGCCTGGTGAAGTTGGCGACGCAGGCAAAAAAGGTGCACTTGGTGAACCTGGTGAACCAGGCCCTCCTGGACCTCCTGGGCAAGAAGGAGGACATGGTGCCCAAGGTTACCAAGGTGAAAAGGGTCCAGAAGGCCCAGAAGGGCCAGCTGGTGAAGACGGTCCTCGTGGTGCAGAAGGTCCAGTTGGTGAACCAGGATTTGCAGGAAAAGAAGGCGAACATGGACCTCAGGGGCCACAAGGTGAAACAGGAGATGCAGGAAAAACTGGTGCTGAAGGAGAACAAGGAAAACAAGGACCGCGAGGTGAAACCGGTCCACCCGGCCCACAAGGTGATAATGGTGAAGTAGGGGATGCAGGTGAAACTGGACCAGCTGGTCCAGAAGGAGAAACTGGTGAAGACGGGGATCAAGGAGAAACTGGTGCAAGAGGTCCATCTGGTCCACCAGGACAGAAAGGACCTAAAGGTAAACCAGGTACCCCTGGTGAAGCAGGACCACCAGGCTTAAGCGCAAAACAAGCGGCTGAATATGCGTATAAGAAACAAATGGAGGATTATAATAGATATTTAGCTGCTTATAGAGCAAGAGCAGAAAGTCGTCAATCAAATTACAAAGGCCAGAACCAACAGGCTTACAATGCCCCAGCTCAACAGGCAAACTACAAAGGACAACATGCTTACAATGCCCCAGCTCAACAGGCAAATTATAAAGGGCAAACCCAGAATGCCCCAGCTCAACAGGCAAACTACAAAGGACAACATGCTTACAATGCCCCAGCTCAACAGGCAAACTACAAAGGACAACATGCTTACAATGCCCCAGCCCAGCAGGCAAACTATAAAGGGCAAACCCAGAATGCCCCAGCTCAACAGGCAAACTACAAAGGGCAAACCCAGAATGCCCCAGCTCAACAGGCAAACTACAAAGGGCAACATGCTTACAATGCCCCAGCCCAGCAGGCAAACTATAAAGGGCAAACCCATGATGCTCCTGCCCAGCAGACAAACTATCAAAGCCGACAGCAACAAGTCATGTATGAGTATAAGAAATATTTAGCCGCATATAGGGCAAGAGCACAAAACCAGAGATCAAACTCTAAAGGTCAAGGTAGTCAATCTAATTATAAAGGTCAAGGTCAAACCCAGCCATACCAGCAAGCTTATAGACAAGCTTATGGGCAAAACCAACATAACTACAAAGGATACTAAATTATATAAAATCAGAAAGTTTGATTAGAGAGAATTATTTTGATTTTTTGTTTATGCTAGCTTACTTAATGCCGGTGTATCCATCAATATGATAGTAAGTACTTTACTACCTCTAAGGGTTGGTGATTTCAATCTGTTGTCTCATTTACTTTGATATTTACATTTTTAATAAAACAAATATTTTATGGTAATCTCAGGTTAACCTCACCTTGATAATGAACTTCTGATGTTTTTAAAAATAAATCAAATACAATGTATTTAATAAAAACATCCACAGATTAGAATATAAATCTTATGTTTGCGTTTTTTATTTAAGAATACAGTCAAACCTGTCTATAAAGGCCACCAAAGGAACCAGTAAAAGTGGCCTTTATAGGCAGGTGGCCTTTATATACAGGTTTAAATAATATGGATAAAGAACAATTCGAATACAATCCTACTGGCTTTTGTAAGTAGGTGACTTATATTGAGGTGGCCTTTTAGGAAGGTTGGACAGTATTTGTTTCGATTTTTCGTAGTTCAAAAAAACTATATATATATATTTTCTTTCCTCCATTCTTTATCAATGTCCAATAACTCAATAAATAAATAATTTTAATTATAAATATTTTATAAATATTTTTTTAAAATCCATTTTACATTAAATTGTGGAAGAGCCAAATGAAAAACAATCGTTCAACGAATTAGCAAATCGTTCGAGCTAATTTTAAGATCACCTGTTCGTTCCAACCATCTGTACTTTAAAAAGTGAATGTGTAAGCATGGCATTTTTAAAACAAAACATTTAGTATTTTAATGTAAGTTCAATTCTTAAAAATTCCTCTTTCGAAAAATTTGAAAAATAGCATATTCAGATCATGGCTAGGAGAAATAAAATAATAGAAAAAAATGCAACTAAAACATGTACTTGGCGATAGACAACGAAATCAAGAACATTGTATGTATGCCAATGATGAAACAACCAAAAGAACGAAAAGACAAAATATATTGAGACCACTGATTATAAGATTACCGACTTTGAAGGAGCAGAGGAGTAAATCTACAATAATGTGGCTATAGTACTCCCAACCGTCCCCTTGTAGAGGCCGCGGTGGCCTAATTGATAATGCGACGTTTAACAACATTCAACCAATCAACCATCCCCTTAGTTTTACAATAGGTCCATAAACATGCCCCTTGTATCAAGACGGTCAGCTCTGGAATGATCGAGGGAACTGGAGTGACCGGGACTTTGGAAAGCTATTTATCTCTCGACAGCGTTTCTGCAAATAGGTCTCCATTTTAGCTATTCGGCAACCGAGCTTCGATTCCTTTTGGTTAAGTTACCTCCGAGTTAAAGAAATAAATTTGTCCACACAGGTGGATTGACCGTCACGCACATGCGCACATACATTTATCCCCATATAATTAAAAATGCCATGGAATGAGATACAGTGCCGACCTAATGGAACCAGTTGTACGAAGCTTGATTAGTTTAATCAATGATTAACAAAAATTTAAAACATGAATAAAATTCAAAATATCATTATCAATTCGATATTTTGGTTGCAATTTTTTTTAGTTTTAGACTATTTATTCAATTTCAACATTCAGTTCACAATATAGCTGAAATTCAAATTTTGACCAATCAATTGATTAAACTAAACTACCCCTGTTGAGAGTAGATCAGTTGGTAGAACGTTCACTCTGTATGTGGGAAGTCCAGGTTCAAACCCGGGAGGTTTGAAACATGTAGAGACTATTCTTTCAGCAAGCACTCGGCATTTAAAAATGAAAGTTAAAATGGACCTTAAAAACTGATGCGCCATGTCACTGCAGGTGTTACCGGTTAAAGAACCGTCACTGTGAATTGCATTGAGCAAAAATTTCTGCCACTTCAAAAATATTACCTGTGACAACTCGCTTTGAGGCAAATATTCTTGACTGGGACGTAAAACGTCAATTCATCAATCAATTTAACCATTCGGCCACTATTTCTTACAACCAAAATCAGAAGGATTATTTTATAAATAAGAGTTATCCCTCTTAGTATGCTTGGTCCATGATTATGTATTGCTGCGAATAAGAAGAAAACCTTCCGCAACGACAACCAAAAAGAAGAAAAGAACTTGTTACTATGGTCGATGCCATTGTGTTTGTGACTGTGAATTATGCTAACTTTGCATAAAATATAAAATAAACTTTACTTTTACTTACTGTAATCTGTACATAGTCCCTTGTCCTATTTCTGGCCGATTTGTTGGGTAAAATAAATCGTTGTATGAGCCAAGGTTTGAAAATTTACATAAAATGCTGTTGTTATTTTTTTTATTTAATCACAAAAATATTTCTTTTATTTTTCGAAAACCAAAACGTTCCAATGAGGATTAAAAAGAATCTAATCAAACCAGCCATACCTCTATTGCATAATTCACCGTCACAAATACGTAACATGAAAATGGAAAATGCAGCGGCCAAACCGTGACTCAAACCCGGGTCGCCCTTCTTAAAAGTATTAATACTAGCGGTATGCTCTACCGACTGAGATACCTAGTCATCTTTTTAGCCTGGTCTGCCCCATCATTACTCGCTTTTTTATTTCAACTTCCTTGAGTCCAAACCACCCGGTACCACCCCGCGACAAATCTGTTTGATTGAGTTGTACCCTCCTATTGTGGAACTGTACCAGTATACTGAACTGAATAGTCTGCGAGGCTTATTTTAGGATAACAGTCAAACTTGTCTATAAAGGCCACCCAAGGGAACCAGTAAAAGTGGCCTCTATGGGCAGGTGGCCTTTATATACAGGTTCAAATAATATGAATAAAGAACAATATTGGGATACAATTCTACTGGCCTTTATAAGCTGGTAGCCCTTGTATAGAGGTGGCCTTTAAAGCGGGAGGAACTGTACTGCAGGCGAGTATATCAGCAGTAAGTGCGCACCAGTACACACTTATACAACTCATGCAACACCCGAACGAGTGCTAAGATTATTAAAACAGTCTTTTCGTCCTCTCGAATACAGTGCGGAACTGTCGAACGTTTAACAATGAGCTTATGAAAATGAGTCGAATGGTGACTGTAGAGAAGCCTAGATATGGATATCTAAAGGCAGATAAACTGTCGAGAGACAGAAACGCTGTCGAGTAAGAGGTCAGTTACAAAGGGTAAAGATGAAGCCTAAATTCGGCACAAATTCCTCACGTGACTTAGTTTTCACCTTTCAACAGGTCTGAGCTGTAGCTAAAATTGTTGATGCGACGTAAAATATTATTCAATCCAACCGGCCGACCAAATACTTCTAATATAAGTACAAATCAAAAACAAACATACGTATCCATGTCCGAACCACAATCCAGAAGCAAAATAGTTACTATCGCAATATCGTTGCCTTAATAATATTTACTATCGCAATATCTTTGCTTCAATAATACTAGTATTTACAATCGCAATATCTTTCCTTCAATAAAGTATTTGACGTCGACTTTACTTTGCAACTTTATAGAGACATTGCTCCACGCGCTGATGTGATGACATCAGATGTCTAATGCTCTCATTGACTGTCAGGAGCCGACCCATTTTATGAGAAGGTGTACAACAGCGCATTTCAAAATTGTTTTCAAATCAACATGGAAAACGGAAGACGGCAATAAAATTAATTTTATACCGTGACATTGTCAATATAAGAAATAAGGTAATTTTTCAATGTCTTTAAAGACATTGGAGAATTACGTTATTTCTTAAATAATAACTTTGGAAGTGACAAGTCAGGTTAGACACGTGAACTTCCACCAGGGAAGTGAGGCCGGGCGCTCCGGAAGAGTAAGCACCCCAAACCCCATTTAGCTAACAATGTACAAGAATTTGTATAGGTGTTTTATAGATCTACTTTATCTAGAACGTTGTTAAGTTTTTCTACATCTAAAATTACATTTCCTCTTGAATCTTTAGGCGTTACAATCAGTCTCCAATACATTTGTTCAAGCATGTGTGCCTGGGCCCAGAATATACTGTCCGAGGCTGCTAACATTTTACCATCCGGCATTGTCGGCATAATCTCTATTACTATCGTATTTTTAGGACAGAACATTAAATTATAAAGTCCGCCTCCATGAACTCCTATGATAATTTTTATTTTTCCAAAAATGTCAATCGACTGCTGCAATGAATATGGTCCCTTAAACACGTGAACGTTTTCATCTCCATATCGAGAATTTAGGTTGCTAAGCACTTCCTGCATATTTAATAAATTTCTACCTTTATTATAAGACCCGCTACGTGTCATTAAAACTACTTTTATTTCTTCCGATGTCCTAGTCTCGTGTGCACCAATTAGTCGTCTGGCTTTGGACCAGAGTGCCGGGTGCAAAGGCGGCGTATTGCATGTAAAAAACAAATTATCAGCTCCATATATAGGTGGTCTTGAAACAATTATTAAATTCTTCCGACTTATATTTAGCCTATCGATGATTTCATAAATAATCTTATCCCTTGGAGGTAGAATTAATATCTTCATTTCCGGTTTTTGTAAATATTCAAGCCCCTGAATGATTTTGGGTAAAGCGCCATCTAAGAAATGTTGAAACGTATTTGCTTCCGGTATTATCATTGGCGCAAGTGCAAAATGCCAATTTGCTTTCATTACATGGCGTCTTTGTGTCACAAATGTATAGTTACTCCTAAAACCGCAATCATATGGTAAAGTAAAAGTTCCATTCCGAACATTGTAAATTTCGCCTTGTAACTTTTCTGTTTCATTCTGCATTTTGGACATTCTGACATTGTTTGGGTTTTTGTAAAACAAAGATCGATCCTCGTCGGATATAAATAGTGGTTCCGGTAATTGAAACTTGTTATATTTAATCAATTTTCTTTGAATGTCACTTCTGTTTTTAGAATAAAAATCAATGTGTTCCATGCTAAAATTATCTTTAAATTCCAGGTGTTCTTGAGATCGCTCTGAAGGAATTATGAAGTCATCTTTGTGTAAAAACCTTTCTTTTTGACTATGGTCCATCACAGCCGCTTGTCTCACCCACGTATTGTAAAGAAGATCCAACTGAATTACGGCGAAGAGTATTATTGTTATGACTAAAAAATTCCGTTTTCTGGAATTCGACATTTTCCTTGTGTTTTTAACAATCAAATCGACACCTCTATGAAACAACAGGGTCTAGTACACACTCAACGACACCGTCACTCATCGGAAATCTAGAAAAAAATGAATGTTTCAATTTAATGAAATATGACATACATGTAGCAATCATTTTATAATCATAATCATTGGGGTTGGAATTGACTCTTGAAAAGTGAATGTTTCACTTCAAAATATATATAATTTTAGCTCTTTTCAATGATATTTTATAACATGACATATGCACCGTATATGTATCGCCTCCATGATCAAAAACAAACATTCCAATCCATGTCCAAACCTCATTCCCCGGCAAATCAAAGTAAAAACTGAAAAATTAAGTTAAACAAGTAAACTTCCACTAAGTGAGGCCGGTGCTCCGGAAGAGTAAATGTTTAGCTAGTTACACCAGCCTCGCGTGAAAATGAGAAGGAGATGAACATGGAACTACGAGACGTTAAATATATCCGGGAATACAGAGGCATCATGTCGTGACATATACATGTAATAATACGAATAGAATTTTTTTCTTTTGAACCACGAATAAACTTTTTTTAACTATGAATAAACGTTTTTGACAAAGGTATTTTAACATGACATCTTAAATTTTTAAATAACTTAACAAAATAATTAATATTTCAAATTTTGCGAAATTACATACTTGTAAATTCAGCAAAAATCTTTCTTAAGGAATGACCGTGAAACCGGTGACTGATGCTTACGAAAAACCTTAAAACTACTCGTGTATTTTGGGACTTTAAGAAATGAGATTTATCTATCAATCTATCATAAATATGATAAGTAACCGGAGGTCACCCGTCTTGGTCAGTATTTACCTCAACATGGCTTTTGGGCATAATTGATACAAATTGATTTACTTCCTACTCGGTCAACTAACATGACATGGTTACGATACCGATCACAAGTGGTACATACTGATTATTACAAATATATAATTTGTTAAGTGTTTTCAGCGAATTCACTTCGAATACGGTACAGACCTGTCGAAAGTTTAACACCGAGTGGAGTCGAAGCTGGCTTACCGAGTAGCCGTAATAGATATTTATTGTACATCCACAAATTGGGTGCACATGGAAAATGCAAAAATAAAGTCGTACCTTCCAACAAACTCGCAAAATATTGTCAAAACTTTACAAGATCTACTGACCTAATAGGGAAAAATCATTATTTAATCATAAAATACATTCATAAAGTGGTATATGACAGAACTTCAATATAGAAGAGTTCCATAAGCTTCGACCAATTACAAGCTTGTGTTTGTATAATATTATATTAGTTAAATATGACCAAAATAAGTGTAATCAGAGTCGACATACAATTTATTTAAACAAATCTATATCATGATCAGTCTTGATAATGAGAAAAGTTGAAAAAGTATTAGACCTCATTAAAAGAACAGCTCATAAAAATAATTCTATTGGTCATTTCATGAAAAGGATCAATTTTTCCTCTGTTCCTATTCAGTTTTACAGTCATTCCTTAACTAAGATTTTCCTTACCTAAAATATGGCAAATTTGAAATCTTAATAATTTTGTTAATTTTTAAGAAATTCTTGATCACTTTAACATTGCAACATTATTTGTAAAAAATGCTTAATAGTTCAAAAAGGCTGTCAAAATGTGTTTAGGAAAATTTTAGTTAAGAATTTTTTATGCCCATGGCCTGTATCGTGAGACTTTGTTGACTTTTAAGGACATTTTTTTCTGTTTATAATACTATTTTTAGGTTTGTGTTACACAATGATTTTTAAAATCCTTCTCTGTATAATCTTTGGTTATTTGAATGTTATGGAAGCGTGTTGCTGCCAAGAAATTATAAATCTGATATCCATGTAAAAGACAATGTTGTGCAAACCAGATACTACGATACTAAAATTAGTTTATGTTGCTCAGTCTCTTTCAACAACTGCGGTAGCCCAGTCGGTAGAGTGCTTGCTCCGAAAGTGGGAGGTTGTGGGTTCGATCCCCGGCTGGGTCTAACCCAAGACTTGTAAGTAGATAGTGACTGTTCTTTCGCCAAGCACTTGGTATTATGAAATTACAGTTCCATCGGGTGGGAACTTAAAATAAACAAGGTCCCGTGTCACGGTAAGCATGGTACATGTACGATAAAGAACCCTGCTGTATAATGCCATCAGCGCAACCGCAACGCAGACAAAATCACTACATCTTCGCCTATTGCCGATGATGTCTCGATATAAGTGAAATATTCTTGACTGGGGCGTTAAACACTAGTACTTAACTCACTCAACTCTTCTAAGATCAAGCGTCCTCTATAGCGACTATAGGTTGTCCACAGGCTACTCTTTTAAACTCTACAGAGGCGTCTTCGGTGTGCATTAAGACACGGGACTTCGGTTTTGTGTCTTATATGAAATACTACTATATAATAAGCGTTTACGGCTCTAGTATTGGCAGAAGATGAAAATCATCTTAGAATTTTTTAAGTTCCAAATGAGGTCCGAAACCATAAACCTTGACTTCGAAAGCTATTGACAGTACTCGGCCATACCGGTATTTCAGACGTACAACTTATCTCGAATATATAACTTAATGTTTTATTACTAATGACATAGGCAAAGCTTTAGACGACGGTAAAGAAATACGTGTAGTGTTCTGTGATATTAGTAAAGCATTTGATAGAGTTTGGCTCTATACTTGGTCCTCTTCTTTTTCTTATTTATATAAATGATATAGTTTTAGATATTCAAAGTAATATACGATTATTTGCTGATGATACATCACTTTATTTGATAGTTGAAGACGCTTATTCAGCCGCAGAAAAACTTAACATTGACTTAGATAGGATACATTCTTGGGCAAATAAATGGTTAGTTACTTTCAATCCACAAAAAACTGAATCCATGATAATAAGCAGAAAAAGAATAAAACCGTTTCATCCACAGTTATATATGAATAACATTCCCATAAACGAAGTTGAAATACATAAACACCTTGGTATTTTTTTCACTGAAGACGGTTACTGGAAATATCACGTTGACCAAATAATAACAAAGGCATTGACAAGAATTTCTCTTTTCCGTAAAATTAAATTTAAAATTGATCGATCCGCTCTTCAAAAAATTTACTTTACTTTATATCAGACCCGTTCTTGAATATGCCGACGTAATTTGGGACAATATCAGTTGTGAACAGCAAAAACAATTAGAACAAATTAATATTGAAGCAGCTAGAATTGTTACAGGGGCGACCAAATTTTGCAGCATCGATTTATTATACAAAGAAACTGGGTGGGAAACTTTAAATTATAGGAGAAAGAAACACAGACTTATTCTATTTTATAAAATGTACCATGGACTATCTCCAGAATACCTTTCAAATATAGTACCTCACAGTTATCTAGAAACACACTCTTATCCAACTCGAAATAGAGAAATCTTCATACGTTTCTATGTAATTCAACATCTTTTTTTAATTCTTTCTTGCCCTGCACCGTTCGTGACTGGAATTCAATACCTACTAACATTCGCAACGATGAATCAATACAAGTTTTCAAAAAATATTTTGACAAACGTAATGATGTTCCAAAATACTTTCAAAGCGGTTCACGTCTAGGACAAATTTACCACGCCAGAAT
Organism: Anadara kagoshimensis; assembly: GCA_021292105.1. Lineage (NCBI taxonomy): Eukaryota > Metazoa > Mollusca > Bivalvia > Arcoida > Arcidae > Anadara > Anadara kagoshimensis. Next base: position 11,968,819 of record CM037867.1, on the reverse strand, counting down.
AAGAATGGAATGTAGCACTCTCAATGCACACCTATTTAACAAAAATATTATTGACAACCCTTTTTGTAGATGTGGTCATATTGAATCCTCTGAGCATTTCTTCTTAAAATGCCCACTTTATAGACAATTACGTCAACAAACCATTTTTCTCTCTACCTATAATATAACTATAAATTTTTTATTATATGGTGATGTTGTAAACCTTACTGTTGATGAAAATATCTATGCTTTCGAAGTTGTTCAAAAATATATATTATTATCCAAAAGATTTTGTCAGTAACTCTCTCTCTCTCTCTCTCTCTCTCTCTCTCTCTCATATCATCTAAATTTAACAATATTATATGCAATATTTAATTCTTCAACTTGCTTTCCTGATCTTATAAGTTTATGTATTCTAAGCAAAGACTGTGGAAACGAGTTAATATAAGACCTTGGTCTTGTTCTCGAATCCTTTTCTTCATGTATATGTATGTTATTGTACAATTGTATTACTTTTTCTGAATAAAATATTGTTTAAACTAATGTTTCACAACTGTTTTGAAATTTTGGCTGCAATGCGCTTCCGTAGTATATCAATTTGTTTCGTATATGTATATTCAATCCTAATCTACACGATAAAACAACACACTATTGTCAAAACTACCTCAAGAGTTAAATAAGTGGAACGTGTCGATTTAAAATCCGTTGCTTACTTGAACTATATTGTTTAATAAGTCCCCGTAGTAGGAACAAGATATACCGTAGCGTAAAAATTGTAAAAACAGGTACTAAACCATATTCATTATTACTAAAACCCCGTTTTTCAGAGATTATGGCGACATTTTGCAAAAATTAAAACATTTCAGGTTATATCATTTTATTACGAAGTAATTACCTAATGTACAGTGTCAGTCTCTGTTCAAAATCTTAAAAGTCTGCACACTCCGTAAAATTTTCAATTCTAAAATGATATAATTGTAAAGTTTTGTAAAATATGGCTACAATCTCGAAAAAGCTAGGTTTTAGTTATAATGAATATGGTTTAAATGTGTTTCTATTAATATGAAAAATATTATAATTTCAGATCATGAAGATTGAAGAATGATGTTCAATTTACCGAAATTTGGAATTTTATTTCAGATCATTTAAAAAATGAATAAAATATTGTAATGATATGATATGATTGTCATAATAGTTTTTTTTATTAAAAAAAAAAGCTCATTTAAAAATGGGTCATTTCTTAAATACACACAATGTATCGTTCACCAAGGTGTACGACCAAATAATTACGTGATAAGTCTTTACTTCGCTTTTAGATTCAGACTTGGGCCCGGTTGTTCTCGTGTATTTATAGATTGTGGACAATGGTCTATAGGCAATTAATGTTTAAATTTGCTCAAATTTGCTAAAACAAATTAGTGCATACCATGCATGCTATTGTAATTATATAAATGGGTGATTTAAATAAAACTTTGTTTGTAATGAATTTTGAAAACTTCTCTGCCTGTTAATTAGCCATTTGGATTGAGATCCTTGAAATATCTTGTCCAGGTCAACTAAAATGCAGTAGATGAAGTTCTTCGGAAGAGAACTTAAAAACCACGGTCTCATATCGCTGTAAACTCGTCGCACGCTAAAGAATTCTCCATGAAAATTGCCCTGTGCGCACTAAAAAAGTCAATTTTGCTTCTTTACCTATATCTGGTGACGTCTCGATGCATGTGAATATTCTTGACTGGGACGTAAATCTCCCTTTAGTAGAGTATAGTATGGATTTTTGTGAGATAGGAAGAATTTAGAAAAGGCATTACAAATACTCATCATCTAAGTCAGAATTACACAGACAGACTGGCAGATAGATAGATATAATAGGATTTTCATTTAAAATTATTACACTTATGTAGAGACGTCACCAGTTAAAGCTGAAGTTGCGGAGATGTTTACCTTTGCAGTACACTGGGAGAGTTCTTTAACGTGCCACGCCTGTCGTGACATGGAGCATCGGGTTTTAAGATATCTTCCGTAACTTTCATTTCTAAATGCCAAGGGCTCGGCGAATTGTAGAAAGTACAATTTCTTTTCGCTAATGGAGGACTAACACATCTGCCGGTTTCGATGGGTTCTTACAATTCACGATACCTTGTCCTAAATTTTATTAAAAATTGAACGGCTTTGTTGTTAAATGTAATCAAGTTTTTTGGTATTATTTTATTACATGTATATATAGAAATATGTAGATCAAGACCAGATCAATTTAAATTTTTGATTCAAATGGGGACAATTTTAAAATTATCAATTCAAAAATGTCACATGACACCAATTTTAGTCTTAAAGACCACTTTTGTATTATATAGCTATAGAAAACGTTGCTATTAATTGGACATCAAATGTTTCATGTTCAAGGATCAAAAAGTGTTACGTTAGTTTTTTTATTATGAAAATTCAAATTTCAAACATTTTTGGTCTCTCAAAACTATTTTTAATGTACAATTAATGATATCAACTTGTTTACTTTGGCTATATCAGATTTTAGGATAGATTTTTAAAAAGGGACTATATAGAATATTATGGTGACTCATTTTGGTTCGTGAATTGTTTCTCTTTGCAATATAGATTGTAGTCGCAACAGAATTTTTATTAAAATAATGCATTCAAAATCAGCACATGACAAGATTTTGAATGCAATGTTTTGGTAAAAATTCAAAATAAGCACAAGACAAGATTTTAAATGCACTATTTTAATAAAAAATCAAAATCAGAACATGACAGTGGAATAATGGTATTTTACGCCCCAGTCACAATTCTGTCAATTATATCGAGACTGCCAGCTCTTGGATGGTGGAGGAAACATGTCGAAAGTTTAACACTGAGCTGACGAATGAGTTACTAGACTTGGCTGCCGGGGAGCCGAGCTGTGGACAGCTCCAGTAACCGAGGGGGCGAGAGATGGACAACTTGTCCACAAGTCGGCCCCTCGGCAGCCGAGTCTCGGCCCCTTTTCGTTAGCTCAGTGTTAAACTTTTGAGAGGTCTTTACTGTAGTTTTCAAAAAAAATGCATTTCACTTTCTTTTCAAACATGTATATATAACAAATGCAGTTTATAAAAAAATAATTTCATATTTAAAGGGTGTTAAAAATTATTTTTTAAAATATTTAGTACAGAAGTCATATATATAAAAATTAAATAATGTTTAAAATAAACTATTATAAGCTAACAAATTTATAAAAGTTTAAAAGATTGAAGTCATATGCAAAAAATAAAAGTATTTATATGGACTTAAAATCTTTGCTACAAAGACTAGGCTGAAGTGAGCCGACAATAACAGCCGACAATAACTTTGAGCCGACAATAAAGCCAGCCGACAATAAATAGGGTGCGTTCGGATCTGTTATTCAGAAAAATAAATTACCAATGGGTGCATGTATTTTTTTTTTTTTTTCTATTAGGTGTATATAGTCCGGTCCTGGCAATAATTGTTAGGGGATCGAATCCGAGGTTGCATGTTATCACAGGTAAAGATAATACATAAAGTGAACAATGAAGATACGGCTTTTTGAATGTGAAATTCTCGAAATTCTAAGTTATGATCTCTTAGCAAATTTGTGTATAGACAGTGTTAAGGGTTCCCTATCAGGTGTATATAGTCCGGTCCTGGCAATAATTGTTAGGGTGATCCAACCCGTAACTGCAAATAGTCAGAGGTGAAGATAACACATGAAATGAACAATGAAGATACGGCTTTTTGAATGTGAAATTCTCGAAATTCTACGTTATGATCTCTTAGCAAATTTGTGTATAGACAGTGTTAAGGGTCCCCTATCAGGTGTATATAGTCCGGTCCTGGCAATAATTGTTAGGTGGATCGAACCCGTGACTTCAAATTGTCAGAGATGAAGATTACACATGAAACGAACAATGTAGATATGGCTTTTTGAATGTGAAATTCTCGAAATTTTACGTTATGATCTCTTAGCAAATTTGTGTATAGACAGTGTTAAGGGTCCCCTATCAGGTGTATATAGTCCGGTCCTGGCAAAAATTGTTAGGTGGATCGAACCCGTGACTTCAAATTGTCAGAGGTGAAGATTACACATGAAACGAACAATGTAGATATGGCTTTTTGAATGTGAAATTCTCGAAATTCTACGTTATGATCTCTTAGCAAATTTGTGTATAGACAGTGTTAAGAGTCCCCTATTAGGTGTATATAGTCCGGTGATGGCAATAATTGTTAGGGTGATCGAACCCGTAACTGCAAATTGTCAGAGGTGAAGATAACACATAAAATGAACAATGAAGATACGGCTTTTTGAATGTGAAATTCTCGAAATTCTACGTTATGATCTCTTAGCAAATTTGTGTATAGACAGAGTTAATGGTTCCCTATCAGGTGTATATAGTCCGGTGATGGCAATAATTGTTAGGGGGATCGAACCCGAGGCTGCAAATTATCAGGGATAGGGATAATACATGAAATGAACAATGAAAATACGGCTTTTTGAATGTGAAATTCTCGAAATTCTACGTTATGATCTCTTAGCAAATTTGTGTATAGACAGTGTTAAGGGTCCCCTATCAGGTGTATATAGTCCGGACCTGGCAATAATTGTTAGGTGGATCGAACCCGTGACTTCAAATTGTCAGAGGTGAAGACAACACATGAAACGAACAATGAAGATATGGCTTTTTGAATGTGAAATTCTCGAAATTTTACGTTATGATCTCTTAGCAAATTTGTGTATAGACAGTGTTAAGGGTCCCCTATCAGGTGTAGATAGTCCGGTCCTGGCAATAATTGTTAGGGGAACGAACACGAGGCTGAAATTATCAGAGGTAGAGATAATACATGATACGAACAATAAAATACTGCTTTTTGAATGTGAATTTCTCGAAATTCTACGTTATGATCTCTTAGCAAATTTGTGTATAGACAGTGTTAAGGGTCCCCTATTAGGTGTATATAGTCCGGTCCTGGCAATAATTGTTAGGGTGATCGAACCCGTAACTGCAAATTGTCAGAGGTGAAGATAATACATAAAATGAACAATGAAGATACGGCTTTTTGAATGTGAAATTCTCGAAATTCTACGTTATCATCTCTTAGCAAATTTGTGTATAGACAGTGTTAAGGGTTCCCTATAAGGTGTATATAGTCCGGTCCTGGCAATAATTGTAAGGGTAATCGAACCCGTAACTGCAAATTGTCAGAGGTGAAGATAACACATGAAATGAACAATGAAGATACGGCTTTATGAATGTAAAATTCTCGAAATTCTACGTTATGATCTCTTAGCAAATTTGTGTATAGACAGATTCAAGGGTCCCCTATCAGGTGTATATAGTCCGGTGATGGCAATAATTGTTAGGGGGATCGAACCCGAGGCTGCAAATTATCAGGGATAGGGATAATACATGAAATGAACAATGAAAATACGGCTTTTTGAATGTAAAATTCTCGAAATTCTAAGTTATGATCTCTTAGCAAATTTGTGTATAGACAGTGTTAAGGGTCCCCTATCAGGTGTATATAGTCCAGTCCTGGCAATAATTGTTAGGTGAATCGAACCCGTAACTGCAAATTGTCACAGGTGAAAATAACACATGAAATGAACAATGAAGATACGGCTTTTTGAATGTGAAACTCTCGAAATTCTACGTTATGATCTCTTAGCAAATTTGTGTATAGACAGTGTTAAGGGTCCCCTATCAGGTGTATATAGTCCGGTCCTGGCAATAATTGTTAGGGTGATCGAACCCGTGACTTCAAATTGTCAGAGGTGAAGATAACACATGAAACGAACAATGAAGATATGGCTTTTTGAATGTGAAATTCTCGAAATTCTACGTTATGATCTCTTAGCAAATTTGTGTATAGACAGTGTCAAGGGTCCCCTTTCAGGTGTATATAGTCCGGTCCTGGCAATAATTGTTAGGTGAATCGAATCCGTGACTTCAAATTGTCAGAGATGAAGATAACACATGAAACGAACAATGAAGATATGGCTTTTTGAATGTGAAATTCTCGAAATTCTACGTTATGATCTCTTAGCAAATTTGTGTATAGACAGTGTTAAGGGTTCCCTATCAGGTGTATATAGTCCGGTCCTGGCAATAATTGTTAGGGGGATCGAACCCGTGACTTCAAATTGTCAGAGGTGAAGAAAACACATGAAATGAACAATGAAGAGATGGCTTTTTGAATGTGAAATTCTCGAAATTCTACGTTATGATCTCTTAGTAAATTTGTGTATACACAGTGTTAAGGGTCCCCTATCAGGTGTAGATAGTCCGGTCCTGGCAATAATTGTTAGTAGGGAACGAACACGAGGCTGAAAATTATAAGAGGTAGAGATAATACATGATACGAACAATAAAAATACGGCTTTTTGAATGTGAATTTCTCGAAATTCTACGTTATGATCTCTTAGCAAATTGGTGTATAGACAGTGTTACGAGTCCCCTATTAGGTGTATATAGTCCGGTGATGGCAATAATTGTTAGGGTGATCGAACCCGTAACTGCAAATTGTCAGAGGTGAAGATAACACATGAAATGAACAATGAAGATACGGCTTTTTGAATGTGAAACTCTCGAAATTCTACGTTATGATCTCTTAGCAAATTTGTGTATAGACAGTGTTAAGGGTCCCCTATCAGGTGTATATAGTCCGGTCCTGGCAATAATTGTTAGGGGGATCGAACCCGTGACTTCAAATTGTCAGAGGTGAAAATAACATATGAAATGAACAACGAAGAGATGGCTTTTTGAATGTGAAATTCTCGAAATTCTACGTTATGATCTCTTAGCAAATTTGTGTATAGACAGTGTTAAGGGTCCCCTATCAGGTGTATATAGTCCGGTTTTGGCAATAAGTGTTAGGTGGATCGAACCCGTGACTTCAAATTGTCAGAGGTGAAGATAACACATGAAACGAACAATGAAGATATGGCTTTTTGAATGTGAAATTCTCGAAATTCTACGTTATGATCTCTTAGCAAATTTGTGTATAGACAGTGTTAAGGGTCCCCTATCAGGTGTAGATAGTCCGGTTTTGGCAATAAGTGTTAGGTGGATCGAACCCGTGACTTCAAATTGTCAGAGGTGAAGATAACACATGAAACGAACAATGAAGATATGGCTTTTTGAATGTGAAATTCTCGAAATTCTACGTTATGATCTCTTAGCAAATTTGTGTATAGACAGTGTTAAGGGTCCCCTATCAAGTGTAGATAGTCCGGTCCTGGCAATAATTGTTAGGTGGATCGAACCCGTGACTTGAAATTGTCAAAGGTGAAGATAACACATGAAACGAACAATGAAGATATGGCTTTTTGAATGTGAAATGTGCAAATCCTTTTCTGAATTTTAAAAGAGCACTTCGGTGAGAACGTGTAAAATGTATTTTTTTTAGTTTTGACATGTTCTTTTAATTTCGAGAATTTCACATTCAAAAAGCCGTTTCTTCATTGTTCATTTCATGTGTTATCTTCATCTCTGACAATTTGCAGCCCGGGGTTAGATCCCCCAAACAATTTTTGCCAGGACCGGACTATATACATCTGATAGGGGACCCTTAACACTGTCTATACACAAATTTGCTAAGAGATCATAACGTAGAATTTCGAGAATTTCACATTCAAAAAGTCGTATCTTCATTGTTCATTTCATGTGTTATCTTCACCTCTGACAATTTGCAGTCACGGGTTCGATCACCCTAACAATTATTGCCAGGACCGGACTGTATACACCTAATAGGATACCCTTAACACTGTCTATACACACATTTTCTTAGAGATCATAACGTAGAATTTCGAGAATTTCACATTCAAAAAGTCGTATCTTCATTGTTCGTTTCATGTTTTATCTTCACCTCTGACAATTTGCAGTCACAGGTTCGATCCCCCTAACAATTATTGCCAGGACCGGACTATATACTTCTGATAGGGGACCCTTAACACTGTGTATACACAAATTTGCTAAGAGATCATAACGTAGAATTTCGATAATTTCACATTCAAAAAGCCGTATCTTCATTGTTTATTTCATGTGTTATCTTCACCTCTGACAATTTGCAGTCACAGGTTCGATCACCCTAACAATTATTGCCAGGACCGGACTATATACACCTGGTAGGGTACCCTTAACACTGTCTATACACAAATTTGCTAAGAGATCATAAGGTAGAATTTCGAGAATTTCACATTAAAAAAGCCGTATCTTCATTGTTCGTTTCATGTATTATCTCTACCTCTGATAATTTTCAGCCTCAGGTTCGATCCCCCTAACAATTATTGCCAGGACCGGACTATATACACCTGATAGGGGACCCTTAACACTGTCTATACACAAATTTGCTTAGAGATCATAACGTAGAATTTCGAGAATTTCACATTCAAAAAGCCGTTTCCTCATTGTTCATTTCATGTGTTATCTCTACCTCTGATAATTTGCAAGCTCGGATTCGATCCCCCTAACAATTATTGCCAGGACCGGACTATATACACCTAATAGGGTACACTTTACACAGTCTATACACAAATTTGCTACGAGATCATAACGTAGAATTTCGAGAATTTCACATTCAAAAAGTCGTTTCTTCATTGTTCATTTTATGTATTATCTTCACCTCTGACTATTTGCAGTCACGGGTTCTATCCCCATAACAATTATTGCCAGGACCGGACTATATATACTTGGTACGGGACCCCTAACACGTTCTATACACAAATTTGCTATGAGATCATAACGTAGAATTTCGAGAATTTCACATTCAAAAAGCCGTATCTATACATTTTCTTGTATCTTGACTATTTGAACTAAAGGGGTTGGATCCATCTAACATATTTTGCCAGATCCGGACTGTATACACCTGATAGAGGACCTATTACTCTATATAATTAATTTTATGTTAAGAGATCATAACGTATAATTTCCAGAAATGTAGATAATTTTTTTTATATTTATAACGTTATTTCTATTATGTACATAAAGTCTGATTTCCGAACGCACCCTATTTATTGTCGGCTGGCTTTATTGTCGGCTCATGTTTATTGTCGGCTGTTATTGTCGGCTCACTTCAGCCTCGTGCTACAAAGTATACTTTTTACATAATCACGATTGAATCGCGGTACAGGCCTGTCAAAATGTAGTTTACGAATTATTGCCGAATCGACACTTGTTAGCGATATCTTGAGTCAGCTATTCGGTAGCTGTTATTTATTTCATCGGCCATTTGCTATTCATGTCTGGGGTGGGCCACAGAACATCGACCCTTTTTCGTTAGCCCAGTGTTAAACTTTCGACAGGCCTTGCTTACAATAAAATGTTGGTGACAGTTACGATTTTTAATGCATTAATTTGCAGTACAGGTTTGCCGAAAGTTTAACAATAACCTAACACATTGTCGCATCTCCCCTTCTACATCTCGACAGCGTTTATGCAACTACATGTAGCTATATAGTGAACTGTTATCAATATATCTACAGCTTTTCAGTAACTGCAGCAGAGACCTGTCACCAAAAAAGAGTCACAAAGCTCGCCTGCCGATCGCGAGTGACCGAAATACAGGTAGGTAGTGGTCGAAAATCTGCCAAAAGAAGATAGCAGCTGCCAAGATATATACATAACGAGGGATTGAGGTGCTACAGACCGATTTGGCACTTCCTCGTCAGCTTAATGGTAAACTTTTGACAGGCCTGTACACTAGTAGCTATATCTCGAGAGCATTTCCCAAGCTGTTCCACTGTTAACAAAAAGCATATTCAGTGAATTAGGATCACCCGCCAGCAGGTTCTTTTTTTGTGATTTGCACTTATGTTCAAAGGGTCATAACTCTGAGGAAATGTGCAAACCAACTCGGGTTAGCTATATACGAATCTCCTATCTATGTTGATACTTTGCACCAAGTTTCGTGAAATAGTGCTTCATAGTTTTGGAGAATTAGCGCAGACAAGAATTTCGGACGGACGGAAGGAAGAACAGACAAAAACTCGCATTTGATACCCCCCTCTTTCTCCGAAAGGCGTGGGATTATATTTATTCATACATTCTGGCCATTCGTTAGCCGAGCTTCGACTCCCCGGCATCGAGTGTTAAACCTTCGACAGGTCTGTACCGTATGCACAATTTATGACGCTAATAAGATCAGTTTTGCACATATATCTTAAATAACCTTTAAATTTATTACAGCAAAAAAATTAAAAAGAAGTAAATTTAGCGTATAAATCTTCAATGCGACGACGAACGCTTCCGGGTAAAATTGTTAAACCGTACAACCCGAGTTTAATTAAATGAGAGAAATAAATAAATAGATAAAATTTAGCAAAGAATAATAAGCTTAAGATTTAAAAATGGTAATTGTCGAAAGAGGAAAAATAAAAAAAAAAGATACGTTTGCACGGGATGAAAATTTTAAAATTTACGGGAATTAGAGGTTCGAACCGCCATAATAAGGTAGTCAAGTACTTTAAAAATGGTATAAATATTGATGTATGAAAAGAGGTTAACAAATGTAGTTTTATATAAACTAATCTAAAGATTTAACAATTATACTTATCCCATGTATTTGTATCGAGTCAGGATATCACAGCTGATCTTCCATTTAGAAGACCGAACAAAGAAACTCTATTGTTACCGTGTACACAAATACATAAAACTTGATCTTTTTTGAAACAGCAAATACGTGGATTAATCGGGGAGTGGTCGAGGGTTGAAACAATACATGTAAATGAAAATCAATATCTGAAAAATTGATATTCAGTTTGATAATTCTTTTTTTAAAGATTTTGAAATAAGCAGACAGAACAAAGACGTTCACACGTCAATACACAAAACTTTATCCTTTTTGAAGAAGCAAATGCGTGGATTAATCGGGGGATTGAAACAATACATGTAAATGAAAATCAGTGTCTGAAAATTAAATTTGATAGACAGTTTGGCAATTCTTTTTTAAAGTGCAACTCAACAAATACTTCCGTCACGAAACAATTCTTTAAATACTCAATCAATAAATACCGTAACGAAAATAAGATAGCTGAGACGAAATTCATACATACCCGTTCAAGGTGAGAAGAAGGTTTGTAGACTCCAACACAAATTATCCATTAAAATAAAATAAAAATATGCATGAAATATCTTTTTTTTCTTCCAAAATATACACATTTGCTTATACATCCGGATCGATTAATGAAATTAACATAGCCTGGTGAAATTTAACATAGGACTAGACGGTGTACATCTATAGTAACCCCCCAGGACATCGAGTTTTGACACTGATAAATCCCGTAGCCGATCAAATGAAAATTTGTCACATTTTAGTCGAATAAACATAATATTGCGCACATCAAATTTGTTCCCGGTTCGCACCGATATACCCCGACTAAAACAAATGTTTAAACAGCCATTCTAACGAATAACTGTAAATCATCGTCTTTAAAGTGCATAGGCCAATAAAAATTAAATGTGTGTATCTGAATTCCCAACCGGCTTCGTTTGTTTTAGTTTAGCCGAACTTGATCTTTTCCATCCAAAGGATTTCGGATTTTAAGCTCTACATATAGAAAGACATGTACGAACAACGAAAATAATAACTAGATTTACAAGAGTGAAATATCTTGAAGTAACACGCATCAGTTTTATAAAACACATATTTTTCGTCTGGTATTATTTAAAATTTCATAATTACTGATGAGGAATTGTATTCTGAAACGACCGTCTAGTGCTGTAAAATTAAAACTGGTATAATATGTAATTCAAACCCCTGGGCCGATATCTCTGGTGGTGGCTGGTGCCCCGAGGATATCACAAACTCAGTAGGCAATAATTTCGTATTATTGTCAGAAATATACTATAATTGTTTAAATTTCCTGCAAGTTAAAATTTGAAATTTCTCAAAAACTAAGGTATACTCCCCCATGCAAAGTATTTCCTTAGCTTAATTTGGTAAAATATATCTTTTGGTCCTTTGGGTAGCTTTTCAACATCTTTCAAAATAATTTTGGTCCAAGCACTACTGATGAGGAATTGTATTCCGAAACGACCGTCTAGTGCTGTAAAATTAAAACTGGTATAATATGTAATTTAAAACCCCTTTGACTGATTATTTATAAAGATTACGACAAAGACGCTATCGTCCTGCAGTGCAAAAGTAGTTTCAGACGTTTAAAAATGTCTATGACATGCAAGTCCAAAATCCAAGGCAGGTACTTAGTAATTTTTAGTGTGCCGAGGAAGTCTGACACTTTGATTACAGCAGGTTGGTATCTTTATTCTTCGTGTTTTCTGATCTGAGAAGAAACATTTTAAATGGAACGTAAACGCCTTTATAACAAAGAAGCTCCTGCCAAACAAGTACACGTACCTGCAAGTCAGTTACATCAACCAAGTACTTTTGAACCAGTTACATCAACAAAGTACCTTCGAGCCAGTTACATCAACCAAGTACTTTCAAGCCAGTTACATCAACCAAGTACTTTCGAGCCAGCTACATCAACCAAGTACCTTCGAGCTAGTAATATCAACCAAGCACCTTTGAGCCAGTTACATCAACCAAGTACCTTCGAGCCAGTTACATCAACCAAGTACCTTTGAGCCAGTAGCATCAACTAAGTACCTTCGAGCCAATTACATCAACCAAATACTTTCGAGTCTGTTACATCAACCAAGTACCTTTGAGCCAGTTACATCAACCAAGTACCTTCGAGCCAATTACATCAACCAAGTTCTTTCGAGCCAGTTACATCAACCAAGTACCTTCGAGCCACATACATCAACCAAGTACCTTTCAGTCAGTTACATCAACCAAGTACCTTCGAGCCAGCTACATCAACCAAGTTCTTTCGAGCCAGTTACATCAACCAAGTACCTTCGAGCCAATTACATCAACCAAATACTTTCAAGTCAGTTACATCAACCAAGTACTTTCGAGCCAGTTACATCAACCAAGTATACCTGGAAGTCTGTTACATCAACCAAGTACTTTCGAGCCAGTTACATCAACCAAGTATACCTGGAAGTCTGTTACATCAACTAAGTACCTTCGAGCCAATTACATCAACCAAGTACTTTCGAGTCTGTTACATCAACCAAGTACTTTCGAGTCTGTTACATCAACCAAGTATACCTGGAAGTCTGTTACATCAACCAAGTACCTTCGAGCCAGCTACATCAACCAAGTACCTTCGAGCTAGTAATATCAACCAAGCACCTTTGAGCCAGTTACATCAACCAAGTACTTTCGAGCCAGCTACATCAACCAAGTACCTTCGAGCTAGTAATATCAACCAAGCACCTTTGAGCCAGTTACATCAACTAAGTACTTTCGAGCCAGTTACATCAACCAAGTATACCTGGAAGTCTGTTACATCAACCAAGTACCTTCGAGCCAATTACATCAACCAAGTACTTTCAAGCCAGTTACATCAACCAAGTATACCTGGAAGTCTGTTACATCAACCAAGCACCTTTGAGCCAGTTACATCAACCAAGTACTTTCGAGCCAGTTACATCAACCAAGTATACCTGGAAGTCTGTTACATCAACCAAGTACCTTCGAGCCAGCTACATCAACCAAGTACCTTCGAGCTAGTAATATCAACCAAGCACCTTTGAGCCAGTTACATCAACCAAGTACTTTCGAGCCAGCTACATCAACCAAGTACCTTCGAGCTAGTAATATCAACCAAGCACCTTTGAGCCAGTTACATCAACCAAGTACTTTCGAGCCAGTTACATCAACCAAGTATACCTGGAAGTCTGTTACATCAAACAAGTACCTTCGAGCCAATTACATCAACCAAGTACTTTCAAGCCAGTTACATCAACCAAGTATACCTGGAAGTCTGTTACATCAACCAAGCACCTTTGAGCCAGTTACATCAACCAAGCACCTTTGAGCCAGTTACATCAACAAAGTACTTTCGAGCCAGTTACATCAACCAAGTACTTTCAAGCCAGTTACATCAACCAAGTACTTTCAAGCCAGTTACATCAACCAAGTACTTTCAAGCCAGTTACATCAACCAAGTATACCTGCAAGCCAGTTACATCAACCAAGCACCTTTGAGCCAGTTACATCAACCAAGTACCTTCGAGCCAATTACATCAACCAAGTATACCTGCAAGCCAGTTACATCAACCAAGTACCTTCGAGCCAATTACATCAACCAAGCACCTTTGAGCCAGTTACATCAACCAAGTACTTTCGAGCCAGTTACATCAACCAAATATACCTGCAAGCCAGCTACATCAACCAAGTACTTTCGAGCCAGTTACATCAACCAAGCACCTTTGAGCCAGTTACATCAACCAAGTACTTTCGAGCCAGTTACATCAACCAAGTATACCTGCAAGTCAGTTACATCAACCAAGTACTTTCGAGCCAGCTACATCAACCAAGTACTTCCAAGCCAGTTACATCAACCAAGTACTTTCGAGCCAGCTACATCAACCAAGTACTTCCAAGTCAGTTACATCAACCAAGTACTTTCGAGCCAGCTACATCAACCAATCACCTTCGAGCCAGTTACATCAACCAAGTACCTTTGAGTCAGTTACATCAACTAAGTACTTTCGAGCCAGTTACATCAACCAAGTACCTTTGAGCCAGCTACATCAACCAAGTGCCATTGAGCCAGTAGCATCAACCAAGTGCCATTGACCCAGTAGCATCAACCAAGTGCCATTGAGCCAGTAGCATCAACCAAGTGTCATTGAGCCAGTAGCATCAACCAAGTGTCATTAAGCCAGTCGCATCAACCAAGTGTCATTGAGCCAGTAGCATCAACCAAGTGCCATTGGGCCAGTAGCATCAACCAAGTGCCATTAAGCCAGTCGCATCAACCAAGTGTCATTGAGCCAGTAGCATCAACCAAGTGCCATTGGGCCAGTAGCATCAACCAAGTGCCATTGGGCCAGTAGCATCAACCAAGTGTCATTGAGCAAGTAGCATCAACCAACAATTTTATCACTATGCTGTTCCTGAGTTGAGATAAGGAATATATTTTTAGAAAGGAGCTGTCACAAGTTATGGTGTACTTGCTCATATACATGTAGTCCATAGGAAAGTACAGTCAAACCTGTGCATTAAGGCCACCCAAGGAAACCAGTAAAAGTTTTTTTTGGGCAGGTGGCCTTTATATACAGGTTCAAATAATATGAATAAAGAACAATTGAGATACAATTCTACTGGTCTTTATAAGCAGGTGACCCTTATATAGAGGTGACCTTTAAGACAGGTTGGAATGTAATCAACAGCAAAGACTACATGTGTATATGTTTTCGTGATATTATCTAGAAAAAGGACAGTATAGGGGGCGGGGGGTCCCGTTCCCAAGCACCTGTGATATAGTCACGAACCATCAGTCAAGACCTGACAAATAACATTAACTAAATGTTTTCAGATATGAATTTACATGTAGTGTAATGGTTGATCGCCCAGAGAAGAAAATAATTAAATTCGATTGTTATTTTAAAATTAACATGTATAACATACCCCACCAGCCATTTAAGGATTTATCCCTATTCAAATTCAACTATGTATTACATCCGTCTCTCAACGGTTAAATAAGATTTTTTAAGAAAAACGGGTCTTGGTTTTTTATTTACTAAATTATGTGAAATAATATTTTTTGTACAAAAATATGCAATGAATATTTACATTTGATCTTTTTATATCAGACAGAGACAGTAACGAATACTGAGAATTATATATATCGGGCGTACCTTGGCCTTGTTAGTTGGATCCCCCCTCCCCCATCCGAACATACAGTAAAGACCTGTGAAAAATTAACACTTAGCTAACCAATTTATTGTATATCAGTTGTACCTTGGTCTTGTTAATTGGCACAATACAGATTTGTCGAAAGTTTAACACTTAGCTAACGAATTTTTGTATATCGGTTTACTTTGGCCTTATCAATTGGTACAATACAGGCCTGTCGAAAGTTTGACATTAAGCACCTAATAAGCAGTAATCTCTTTAATTACATATATATCTTGACAACCGTTCGGCAGCTGCTATCTACTGGTATCTCTCGGCTACAGTTTTTCGGTCATTAACTATTCATATGGCGGCAACTCGACAGTGGAGATTCCGAACATTTTCGTTAGCTCAGCGTTTAACTTTCGACATCCATGTATTGTACGCTCCTATACACACAAGTATGCATTTAATAGTAAAAATTAAGTTTAAGCTCGGCTGTCTAGTCGCCGAAATATGGATAGCGATACAGATAACAGCTGCCGAGATTTAGCTAACGTAGGATCGAAATTTAGCTGTCAACTCAGCACTGATTAGTTAGCTTACTGCTAAACATTGGTCAGGTCTTTACATTTACAATTGGACTACTTTGGCCTTGTTAATTGGGTGTGTGTAGAATTTTTTCCTCAGAATAAACAGTACAGGCCTGTCGAAAGTCAAACAGCAAGTGCCATATTAGCTCGTTAACTTTTCTTCAGCTGATATCTATCTCTCAGTAGCCACTTTTTCGGTCACATATTACGGCCACTCGGACCGATAGCTTAGCTAATACTTCGTTTCGTTAAATCAGTGGCATACTTATACTTAACGCTCTTGTCCACACAAGTAACTTTGGTATTCATACCTGACGAAAGTCAACTAACGAATTAGAGCCAAATCGGCAGTTCATTTCGTAAGCTATATCTCGATACCTTTTCGTCACTTGCTATTTATCTCAAGACATGTTTCGGTCACTAGCTATCCATATCTCTGCCACTCAGCAGTCGCGATTCGACTATTTTCGTAAGCTTGATGTTAAACTTTCGACAGGGCTGTACTGTATGTATTTTGAAGTTCATAACTTCTTTTTCTTTATTTATTTACTTATTTATTTTTGGTTATTTGATTTCAAGTGCATAAAGTTAGAAAGTGTTTTTTTTTTTTTTTTTTTTTTTTTTTTTTTTTTTTTTTTTTTGTTATTCTGTCATATGTAATTACAGGCCTGTCGAATGTTTAACGCTAAGTAAACGATAAAGAGTCGAAGCTCGGCTATCGAGTGACCGAATATCGATAGCTAGTGTCCAACAGACACAGCTGCAAAAAAGCTATCAAAATATCGTTAACGAAAGGTTGAGACGATCTGTCAAATTCGGCATGAATTCGTTAGCTTAATGTTAAGCTATCGACAGGCCTGTATTGTATATCGCGACCCTCTGTATAGAATGTTTTATGTGTCAAAGTATTACATTATCATAATAATTATATAATTTTCTTAAGATTTGTAGTAAACATATTTTTTTTATTTTTTATTTATATTCTTTTATTTTGTAAACACAAAATATTTACTGCCATTTGAGACTAAATAGGAGCGGACGTGATGATAATAATTATAATTGTTTACATCCAGTAAAGATTCTTTTATTTGCATGTGTACGTGCACATGTGCATTGTATAACGTGACGGCAAGTTATGGGATGTTGTTGACGACCATCGGATTGCCAAAATAAAACCACCAAACTTCGGCAAGCGAACTGACAAAAAACGAACAACTTACTCTAAAACACTTTATTCCCCAGTTAAGATTTTTAAACTTGTATCGAGACGACCGGTTTTAGGGTGGCCGGTGGAGGCTACCATGAGTGTTCGAAGATAACTATCGAACTTCAGCAAGCTAACTGACAAACTTTATCACACCGATTGATCGGGAGAGTGATTTGAACCTAGGCTGTGAGAAGATCTAGAGCTGCGATCTATAAGCGCGCACTTTGTACCACTCGGCCACCGAAGCCCCAATTATAATTAGAAAAACTGTGAGCCACAAGCTTACAAAAAATACCCCTGCTCCCAAAAATCGATCGGATCAAATTTTTAAATAGGAGGTGTACATCTACATTATATCACAAAGATTGTGTGAAAGTTTCATGAAAATCCATTGAAGGGTTTAGGAGGAGTTGCGGATAAGAGATAGGTATCCTAAGGTGTAACGGAAGGACGGATGGACACACAAACGGACACCCCTATCACTATATACCCCCCACTTTTCAAGCGGGGGGTATAAAAAGAATAATCAACTAACGAAAAGAGGTCGTAGCTCGGCTGTCGAGGGTGTCGAGGGGCCGACATATATGGATAACTAGCGGTCGAAAAACTGACAAGAGATACCGGTATATAGCAGCAGCCGAGATATTATAGGTCGAGATGTCTTTTTATCACCCTATTATTCTCTATCCTAAAATTTAACTTTCGGGCAGGTCTATACTGCACATGTGGGTTGAGGATATTCACTATATTTATTTATTTATTTTCTTGTTAAAACACGAATCCTTCAAAATAATACTTGTACACAGTTTGATGTCGGGCATAATTAAACGAGGATTATCTCTAACTTCCATATAGTAAAACCGAGGTTATGAGAAGGTCTTTAATTTAATTCTTTATTATGCCGTGTGGGTTCAAAATATATAATGTCAAGATGTTGGAGGATACATTCTGAATAATTTTACAAACATATTATCACTGATATATCAAAAAACACAATAATACATATTAATATGATATCAAACATGTTATACCCATAGACTTTGTAGTTAAATAATATACATGTGTTACTGAAACATAACATAAATGATATATATAGATCATATATATAGTTAATTCTTGCATCCCAGATAGAAAGAGGTGCAAGATATATCTCAATCTTGTACCCCTTGTGCAAGATAGTCTACACGCTGTTTTTCCCCGCAAAATTTTATCAACAAAATCAGAAGTGTATCGATCAGTTGATTGAAAAATTGTACTTTCTGATGCAAGAAATAATTGTAGTGCCAGATAAGGAAATCTCAGCCTCGTTATTAGAACTCGGATCTGACACCGCAAGTTGTGATAGATTCTATTACGATTCAAAATAGTTTTACGTCTTTCATTTGCCTTATTAAGAACTTACATAGATTTTTTTATCACTTTAACATTTTTAATACTAAAAAGTGAATTTTTTTTTTTTTCTTATGGTCTACAGTAGTAATACCCTTTAATATATTTTACTCTAAGGTCAGAATAGTTACCACATATACCAGTCTGATTTTCGGTAGCGGATCTTATTCATAGTCGTATTTAGGATTTTTATGTACGATAGTTATCATAACTTTTTTTTTTTTAAATTTCATTCAAAAAATCCAAATATTACTAATATCTAACTGTTACAGTACAAGTATTCAAGATTCCTTGTACAAATATAGTTTAAAAAAGGAATTTCACTTTCTGTTAATTGGTATAATTTCCCAGATTTTTCATAAACTTTTTGTATCTTAAATAATTCAAATTAAAATACAGTATCTAGTACAATGTTGGTTTAAAAAAACGAAATTTCACTTTCTGTTCTGCGATATTTTTACGCTTTCGTAGTAATTTTTGTATAATGTATTTATAACATAAAATGTATCTGAAAATAAAGCTCTAGTACTAGTCCTATCAATTTGTAGACTGACAAATAAAATATTGTCATGTGTGACTTTTCAATTTTTGAAATAAGGCATTCAAAAGTAGTTCATGGTGATATGTTTGAATCAATGTTTTCTTATTTTAAGATACATTTATATATAACTTATATATTTTAAAATTAGCACATGACAATATATTTAAATAATTCACTCTGATTTCAAGAAAAATTTTAACTTACATGTATTTATAGCAAAATTAGCACACGGCAAAATATTTCAGCCAATGTATTTTATTTTCAAAATATAGTAAAATTGCTTAATATATATTTAAATAAATGCATTCTGATTTTACAAAAATATTTTAACTTATATATAGCAAAATTAATGCACGACAAGCCAATGTATTCTATTTTTAAGATATATTTTACTTATACAGCAAAATTGCTTACCTATATTACTGTACATACCAATACATGTCAGCTATCCAGTGCGTCGTGATACACATTACATGCACATATTTGTTGGAATTACACACATGACTGGCTTAATTCCCAGCCCATTATCTTTTGTAGTAACATAAATCTCAATATTTATATTAACATTTTAAAGATCAGAATTTTTAAAAGCAAACTGAAACAGTTAAAATAACGTATTGAACTGTTCTTTTTTGTGAATATACTTGTAAATACCAATACAATATATACACATGTATATAAAGTTAATACTTTGTTCAAGGTGCCTGATTTCTTTAGAAGTTAAACTGCCCCCAAAAAATTATGTATACAAACTTTGTTTCATAAGAAAGCTTTATATTTATATTTCCCATTATCAATCACAAGTATTTGTTAGATATACGAAACTTTTTTTGATTTTCGTCATAGTACCGGTTGGCTCGGAAGATATAATAGGCCAATGTTCCAGCCCGCGTACCTAA
The DNA here is from genome assembly GCA_021292105.1 of Anadara kagoshimensis. Taxonomy (NCBI): domain Eukaryota; kingdom Metazoa; phylum Mollusca; class Bivalvia; order Arcoida; family Arcidae; genus Anadara; species Anadara kagoshimensis. The sequence goes on along the minus strand of CM037867.1, from coordinate 11,948,512 downwards.
AATCGGCCTGAAGTACGACTTTCGGAGATACTTTTGTAAACAACTCACGCACCACATGAACCTAAGCACAGATTTATATTTGCATTCTCTGATAATTAAAAATCAAACTCAAACATACTGGTACATTAACAGGTGTCCTACCATTCCTATATTTTCCTATATTTCCTATAATTTTTACCTTTTTCTAAATTTTCCTATATAATTTGAAAACTCTCCTATATTTCCTATATTTTTGTTATGGGAAGCTTCAAGAATTCAGAATGGGACATTTTTGCCGCATTTAGTACATATCTGAAGCAAGATTAACATTTATGTATTTTTCAAACAGTATAGGTGTATATTGCAGTTGCCAGTAATTTATGTTTGTAATCAAAAGGGACAAAGGGAAGGAAAGAAGCCATGGATGTATATTTCATGTGTTAACTATTTAAAAATATCTCTATAATTTGAGTGAAAACTCATATACTAGTAATTTTCTATAAAACTCCTATAATTTTGACCTCGTATTCCTATTTTTCCTATATTTTCGGACCCCAAACCTGGTAGGACCTCTGTATATATCCATACATAATCTAAATCGCTTTAAAAAGCAAAATAAAAGCTATCAAAACTGGTAAATTACAGTACTAGTTAAACCAGAGATTGAATTCCGTGGGAAATAATACTGAACAATCCCCGATTCGATGTAAAACTAAATATGCTTTTCAAGTGACGGAGTGGTTAACGACTTAACGCTATCTGCGACCAGTGTGGATTAACGGCGTCATATACTTAGAAGGTTTAAGGACCACCTGTTTGAGAACTTGAGATTTTTACCGCGTTGTTTGGTTTCAGAATTTGTCGATCAGCTCACAAGTTTGAGATATATGCAGCTAATGAGGGACCGAGATGAATAGCCGCTTAGGCACTAACTCGTTAGCTTATATTGTAAAACTTTCGACAGGTATGTACCGTAACTTGTTTCTAAAATAAAAGCTTTGTAAATTTAATAAAGTTGTATTCCAACTGTAGAATTAACTACCAATTAACACTACAATAAGCAAGACAAAGATGCAACATACTTTTTTCACCGTATGCAGACTGCATCCAAGACAAATCAGACCGAATTGGGTTTAACGTCCAAGTCAAGAATATTTCATTAGACGTCAGCTATAGATGAAGTGGCTGAAACGTTTACTGCAATGTGCTCCAGACAATGTTTTTTCAGCGTGCCTTGGCTACTGTAGCAAGCGACATCGAGTTTTAAGGTCGCTTCCGTCGGACCTTGCGACTTTCATTTCTAAATCACAAAGTGGTTGGCGACAGAACAGTCACTACCCAATTTCAACCCTTGGTCAGATCCCGCCCGGGATTCGAACCCGACATTAAGACCGATCACAGACCGGGTAGTCTACAAACTGACCAATTGAGTTGATTAACTGTGTTTAACGCCCTGTCAACAATATTTCGCTTTCGATACGTCGTCAGCTATAAGCGAAAGTGCAGAAATTTTGACTGTGCGTTGCGCTGAGTCCATTGTACAACAGGGTTCTTTATGGTGTCAAACCTACCGTGACACGGGACCTCCTTTATTTTAAGTTCCCATCTTTAAAAAAACCGAGACTTTCATTTCGTAATTTCGTAATGCCGAGTGTTTTGCATACTTAGAGCATTCACTACCCACATTTAAGTCTTGGGCCAGACCCGGTGGTGGTTTCAACCCACAATATCCCACTTTCGGAATAAGCACTCTACCAACTGAGCTACTGCAGTGGTTAAAGCAAAATTAATATTCTATGTCAGCTGGGCCCGAAGTAAACGAAGTAAATAACCTTGTTATATTGGTTTAAAGACGGTCAATGCAGTTTGTACTAAACTCAAATACATTTACACACGAAATAGTTCAACAAATTTTAACCTGTATAAATACACAAAATGACTGGATATTAGAGACGTAAACTCTACTAGTATTTTAGACCATTTTGTTTTATTTCAATGCCACGGTTCTTGCTAACAGGAGCCTTCTGCTTTAATTAAAGAATTAAACACATTTGGTTTGGTGTGGACAAAATTAACCTATTAAAACTTAGATAAGCGATGTATTGTTATTACATAATAGCTTTGTGTATTATTATTATATTTTGTGTAATATTGATATTTTGTGTAATATTGTTATATTTTGTGTATTAATGTTATATTTGTCATGTAATACCTCTGAATGCATTATTAAAAAAAATGTTAAAAGTATTGCATGGCATAATCATGAAGAAAAAGTAATAGGAATAAACCACTACGCGTTCTGTAGCTTAGTTGGTGAGTGTTCGCTCCATATGTGGAAGGATAGGGTTTAAAGCCTAGCCGGTTTTGACAAAATATATAGTTATTGAATTGTCATATGTATTTTTTTTGGTAAATTCAAAACAAAGATACATAACGCCTGTTCTTTCGCTAAGGCCAACGCAAGTCTACCTCACTGAGGAGAACTTGACAACTGATGTCCCGTGCCACGGTAGGCTTCAGGATTTGAAAACGCAAGTCTACCTCACTGAGAACTTGACAACTGATGTCCCGTGCCACGGTAGGCGTGGCACTCTTAAAGAAACCCTCGTGTACATTGATCATAGCGCAATAAAAAGGTGAAAATATCCTTCATCTATAGCTGGTGACTGCCCAATATAAGTGAAATATTCTTGAGAGTGGTCGGCACGTAAAACCCCCAATGCAATCAATCAATCAATCAATGAACCACACTATTTGGGATAGAACCAAGGATCGGACTACCAATCTTAATTATGCTATTATTTAGTTAAACTTACCCGGACGTCCTAATAGTCCATTTCTCGGGCTTAAACAATCCTTATGTAATGTCCAGTATTTCATGGTCCGAAATATTACACAACCGATGAAAAAGGCAAGAAAAATACATAAAAAGATTTCATTTTTTTCCCTGGTTGTTGCATTGATTTATAAGCGCACATTTTTCAATGTTGTTCTTTTCAAAATAATACATTATATAATTGAGTCGGTTCAACTTGATTTAATATATACATTTGTACATGTACATATGTATTGTACAAAATAGCCTGGTTACACTCAAATACACCCTCCACGCTTGAATAGACGTCTTAATACGTGATTTAAAATACCAGTATAAGACTAAAAATATCGCATATAAAGTATAAATATAAAGTATACTTTTCACGTAGGGCTTCTATGCCCATTAATTCATTGGACGTTACGGCTTCATTTTCGTAACTTGATTGTTCGTATTTCTAATTCTTTATTTACTCGTACATCCCCGATGTGGTACTCGAGGAACCATACTGGTATATATACATTACAAAATCCAGCGAAATTACATAAATACAGAACAGTAAAGACCTGTCGAAAGTTTAACACCGAGCTAACGAAAAGGAGTCGAAGTTTGGATGTCGAATGTCCGAGAAATAAATAGCAAGTGACCCAGATACAGTAAAGACCTGTCGAAAGTTTAACACTGCGCTAACGAAAATGAGTTAAAGCTCGGCTGCCAAATGGGCGAGATATGAATAGTTGTCATGTGCTACTTTTGAATTTTTATGAAATAATACATTCAAAAGAAGCACATGAATTATTTCATAAAAATTCAAAAGTAGCACATGACATAGCTACCGACAAAGGAACTACCGAGAGATAGACATAATAGCTGTCAAGATAAAGCTAACAAAGGGCCGTGAGGAACTGACGATTTAGCACTAATTCGTTAGCTTAGTGTTAAACTTTTGACAGGTCTGTACTGTAGATAGAATCTGCTGAAAAGCTAGCACTGTCGATAAATACTAGAAGCTAACTAGAGGCCAAGATGAGCCGCCTATTCCACAGTAATTCCTAAGCTTGGTGTTAAAATGTCAACAGGTCTGTACTGTGTACAAAAAGCACGTGTATTAAAAGTAAGAAATTTATTAAGAAATTAGTTATCACAAATAATGTAACATTTAGAAAAAAAGTATTTGGAGTAAAATAGCCTTTGTAACACATTGAATGGTAAGTAGAACATACATGTATCCATATACGTTGTAATAAAATATATTCTTATAATTTGGTAATTTTTTTTATTAAATGTACTAATGTGAATTTAGTTGTAATTGACGTATCGCCAGGAATGCCTTTTATGTTCCGACACTAGCCGCCATCACGGAACCAAAGCGGCGTCACGACAACAATGACGTACTAACTAGTGTCAGTGACTCACGCCACACAGACTACCAGTAACGACAACTGAATAAAGTACAAGTAACAACAGTAGTCTTCAGTGTCTATATATTTCCTCAAAACGTTTGTACCTTTTCCATTACATAGTGCGTCCAAGTTGGACCTGGTCGTTTGACCTTTACTTTCCAGTAAAACCAGGCGTTAGACAGGGATGTGTAATGTCATCTACAATTTTCATCATTGCAATTGACTAGATCATGCGAAAAACAATAAACATACCACGAGGCATTAGATCGGAGACCTTCACATTTCTTCACATTCCTAGAAGATCTTTATTTTGCCGACGATCTAGCTCTATTATCACATACTCATCTTCCAGAAAAAACATCTCGACTACAAAATTTTTCAGCACAAATTGGATTAAAAATCAAAAAGACAGTAGTTATGGTACTGAACAACAGCAGCATATATATATAAGATCAATACAATTGAATGGAGAAAATATAAAAAAAAACTGTGAAACCTTTACATATATACCTGGGCAGTACAATCACAACTGATGGAGAAGCAGATACTGATATAAATAAAAGAGTTGATGGTAGTTAAACTGGGTGCCGGGTGTTTATAGTTATGAAACATGCTGTCTTGCCTAAATCACACAGTCTATTAGTCCAATCTAATATTCAAATTACAGGCCAAATTTTAAACGGCCAGGTCAAACTTGACGCACTATACTAAAATGTTTGCAATGCTTTTATCTTTTTTATTGTCAAGTCATGTCGACCAAAGTGCAGACAGAAAACGCTTATCACCCAACCATATATGCATGGCTTTTTATTGACATAATTTGGTAAAACCACACGTACTCATGAATTCTCTATCCCACATCAGTATAATGAAGATATTTTGTCCGAACAAAATAACAAATGAAGACCTAAGAGAAAGAACACAAACAACATCAATAGGGAAGGCAGCAATAAAATCAAGGCGATGGAGATATAATAGGGCATATATATATTAGGGAAAGGAAACAAAGAACATGAAATAAATGCATTGAACTGGGCTCGAGAAGGTAAAAGAAAGGCCTAAAGAAGAACAACGGGGAAAGAAAGAAATGATATGGGCTGGCCAAGTTGGAAGACTGGTGAGATTGATGCTTTAAATAGGACGAAGTCGAGAGATCTGTGCCTCGCCTCATGATCAACTAGGAGTGAAGATGATAGGTACATATAATCTCACAAGGTCATGGTTTATGTCACAAGGCATGCGTCATCAGCACACTGCTTTATGGAAGCGAATCCTTGACCACATACTCCAACTAACAACAAAAACTATATGTAAATGCATTCAACATGAAGTGTCTGTGCAGAATCTTTCACAACGAAGTGCGTTACAGAGCTTGTATACATTCAATGTTCACCCTCCAACGCCAAAGACGTCTTCGCTAGTTGGGTCGCGTACACAGGATGGGTGACGGTCGTATTCAAAAGGACATCAGCCAACTGGCAAACTGATTTAAGAGGTCATTCACAACTCAGCTTCTCAGACACTTGCAAACGGAATATGAAGGCTTGCAACATAGACTCTTGAAAACAACTGGGAAAGTAATGTAACACAAAAACGGATGTGGAAAAGCGTTGTTTCAAAGGGTTTAAATACATAGACAACAGAACCAACGTCAACAGATAGAATCAAAGCGCTCAGAGTGAAAACCAGTCAACAGTTAGGCATGCATACGGACACACCTGCCTTCACGTGCACTGGGTGCAACAGACAGTGCAGATCAAGAATATGCATGAGAAGTCACAGCAGACGATGTTCATCCAACTCCACGAACGCAAATCCATAGCCCTGAAGACTGAAGGATACCAACATATAATGACTACGTGTCAATATTTTAGGTACTATGTATTTTATGATTGTATTTTAAATATTTAAATGTTTAAATCCAAATGTATATTGACATATGACACAGAAATAAAATATTTTAATACAAAAAAAAACCAAATTTGACCTGTCCGTTTGACCTTTCATTAGGAATACTAGTATTCATATAGAAGAATCCACCCAATAATTGGGTAGTAGTAAGATTCACTGCTAACTTCAATTCAATTCAATTCTTTATTCACCGAGTCACATATGTGGTACACTTAGCCAACATTTTGAAATTTTGTACCTATAGGTGAAATTTTAAATGTTGGCTGAGTGGGAATTGATGTTCGTTGTAGGATTAGCAAAGACAATAGGTATTAATTACAGGTGAGGGTAAAGTCTGTTTCAGAAAATCAATAACAATATTATAAAATCTGAATAAAAATATTTCTTTAAATTAGATGTGGAATTATTTACAGAATTAAGAACTATATCGATAAAATTACTTGTTAGAAATTCAAACTTGATTTTGTGTACAAGGAGATGATATAAATTTACCATTTTTCCACCATAAAAACTAAAATTTCCTAAAAAATGATGTGGCAAAATGAAAACTTAAATAAATTTTTATGTTGCATTGTATGATATTTCAAAAGCACATTAGAGGATTTGATCATGTCTATGGAGTTTCATGTTTTTTAAAAAGGTCTTTAAAAAGTGGATTATCAAATAATTCCTCTACTGAAGAACCATATTAGACCTCTCTCTCTCTCTCTCTCTCGTTTGTTAAGAAGTCATGAAGCCTTAGGTACATGAATTCAAGTTTTCAGAGAAAAATATTTACAACAAAGCTATTATAGTATTTAAGAAAGAATAATAATAAATTTTATAATATTAATCTTTTTTTAGAAAAAAACCCAGTTGTATTACTTTTTAACTTTATATTTAACTTATTGAAACAGGCAAATGTCCTTATTTCAATTAATGAAAAAATGAATTAAAAATGTTTAAAACTTGCAATATTTACACAGAAATGAATTAAAGGTTTAATACATACACGTATAATGTTTTTTGTTTATTGATATTTTTGTAAGATTATTAATTGTGTATGATATTTTGTTCAGCGTTCAGTAAATAATAATAATAATACAATGTAATAATATTAATACTTTATTGCAAACAGCAAACAATAAATTGCTACAGCATTACAGAATGTATTAAATTATGTTACAACATGACAAATAACAAATAAATAACAGAGAACAGTCACAGGTGTTGAGAAGTTGAGACTTGAGCAGCCAGTAAATAAAGATTTTTAAATATTTTTCAAACATTACAAATCTTAAAATATAATTGCCTAAATTGATCAAACCTCTACAGACACATATATTAAATTAAAATATTCAGCACCACAAAACATTTATTTTATTTATTTATTTCAAATATTTATTTTTTATATACTTTATTTATTTATTTATTTAATTTTTGTGACATTTATGATATTCTACTTAAAATATTCACTTTTTTTATTTACTACAAAACAATTTTGCTGAAAAAGACTATAGCAAAATCTTTCCAGGTGAAATCTTAAATGTTTATTTAACCATGTTGGCTAAGTGGGAATAGGAAATCTTAAAATGTTGGCTAAGTGGGAAGACACCGTGGTACATCAGGTGATAATACAACCTACATAAAAATTACGTGACAATGACAAACTAACAAAATGAGCTTGACAAAGATTACATATTAAGCTAACAGTATGTGCCCAATACGGAGTCCATAGTGACAACATAAACCCACGTGATTCCTAAACATAGATGTACTCGTCCACAATAAATATTCAAATTAAAGGTCAAACAGACAGGTCAATGTTGTTTACCTAAAGTAGTAGTAGTACATGTATAATCTCTGGCTGGTAATCTTTATTTGGGTTTGTTTGGGTTATGACCAGTAACAATATAATATCCCCGCAATATTTCTATATTATACTGGTTTTGTTGTTTTTTAATTAAACAATATATTTATTTTAAGATAGAGTATTTTCTGTCTCTCCGCTTGACAAAACTGAAGTTTACGTGTACCTTATCTTGCGACATTCCTGTTTGTTTATTTATTTAATGATTTTTATTTATTTATCTATTTATTTATTTATCTATTTATTTATTTGCTAGCATTTATTTAATTTATTTATGCTAATATTTTTTATGTATTTATTTGTTTATTTATTTATTATATTCATTTATCAATTTTTCTATCATTTTATAATAATAAATCAATACTGTTAGTTGAAACTGAATTAAATAACGCGAACTTTGCCATGGCCAGATCCACCAAAAATAAACTAAAAGAAAAGAAAAAGAACAGCGCACGAACCACATAACTCCGAAACATGACAAATACTGCATGTCATAGCAATGTGATAATTTTAGAATTGTTATAAATTGCATTAAATAAAAGTTGCAGTTGTCTTGTATTTTTTTTTAATTATTTTTAAATAACAGTTGTCGTGTGCTTTCTCCAAGTTTTTATAAGAAATACATGCAAGTTAGTCAAAAATGGAAGTTGTCATTAACGTTACTTTCGAGTGCATAAGTTTGGAAGAGCCCTATAAGTTGCTGTCAGTTCGCTTGCCGAAGACGGTTGATTTTCTCCGGGTACTCGGCCCTATTTTCTGCACTCAAGATCCTAAAATATTGACAGGCATAAAATCGTTACTTTACACCAACATTCCTGAACTGAGACATAAAGAACAAAAACAATCAATGTTTAACCATTTAATATGTTCTGAGTCTGTTTTATCATTTATTTTATTTTATTTTATTTTATTTTATTTTATTTTATTTTATTTTTTTATTTTATTTTATTATTTATTTATTTATTTATTTGAGAACGGTATGTGTATAAAGGGTGATAACTCTTCCATTGCACTAATATAAAGAGAATCTAAAACGAGTTTCAGACCGTCCGAGATAAGGAGATCAGATATTTTTATCTCAAACGAGGCTCAGCCGAGTTTGAAATGGAAATATCTGCCGAGTTTGAGATGGAAATATCTGCCGAGTTTGAGATGGAAATATCTGACAACGGGATTGGAATTTCCTTATCTCGGTCTGAAACGAGTAATCGATTATTTTTCTCGCATATAGAATCTAAAATAATCGGCATTGAAATTTCTTACTACAAAGCAAGATTTTGGTAGCGAATGAATACGTGTATGACGTAATGCTGTAACGTCATCAATGACGTGTAGCTCAGAGCAGAAATGTGAACCTACGCGATAATAAATAACAATAAAATACATCTTCTTTGTATATACTTATTGGTCAAAATTAATTCTTTTTATAACAAATAATAATAATAAATATAGAATTAAGAATTATACAAATCAGTTGTTAGGGGAATAACTTTAACATATTATGATATCCCTCGTATCATGAATTACGTCCCTTACTATTATTGCAAAAGTAGTCCCCATTCCACTGAGATATCCTACACGTTGGATGCGATATGGAAAAAAAAATATCGTACCACCTATCTCGTGAGATTAATCTGTCAAATATGCGAGAAATAAATCTTCGAAGATTACAAATCTATGTATTACATGAAAATTGCATATCTATGTTAGATGTGACTTCATTTTTTTTTTTTTTGATGTGCATTTAATGGCAGCAGCTGAAAACAATAACATTACATGTATAAATACACATACATATTTCCAAGTTGAGGAAAATCCTTAAGGGATGGTTGTGTTTTCATTTTGCTTTATGCAACACCTAATACTTTATTAATCGCTTAATGAAGCAGACTGTAGTTAAATGGTTCAAAAACTATAATCATTAAATATTATTACTACAAGCACGTTTTTAGAGACCGTAAAAAAGTGGCATCGTTTTGTTTAGAACACATTTGAACGTTGAACATGCATGTGACCAGGTGTTCAATACCGCTTTCTTTTATCATGCTCAAGGTTCATGGGTGTTACAACTTTCTTTTATCATTGTGATTTGGTCAGATAATCCGTGATCCCGCCCACATTACCAGATTTCAGCCATTCCTTTCAAGGATAAACAGGTGGAGTAGTTGGACATAGTCATTTATTAGTTTGAAGTAAAATTGAAAATTTTACGAAGCGTGTAGACTAATTGAAACACGGTTTTGACCATTGTATATTATGTCACTTCCTTATGCAAGCATGAAAATGCAAGGTTTTGTAAAACGAAGCTACATTATCTGAAATAAGAGATTTTAGTAATAATGAATAATAATAGCTAAACAGGAGACGCTTACCCTTCTGGAGCACCCGGCCTCACTTCCCAGTTGTGGCTGAATGAGGCCATGCAGGAAAAAATGCCAGCTTCAATGTTTTTACTTTGCTTTTAAATCGTGGTTTTGGTATGTATGTTTTGAATGTTGTCAAGTCATTGTTGACTTGCTTTTCTACCCACAACCAATGATGCAAAATTTTTGAAAAATCCTTTTTCACAGAAATAGCCTTGAATCTGTCATTTTAGACTTGCAGTGAAATTCAAATTTTAGTAGAGGGTACAAATGGATGTCTTTCCGGTATATTTTTTTATGTTTTATTTTATTTATTTATTTTTTTTTTTATTTTTTTTGGTAAAATGTGTCTACAATCGCTGTAAAAATGAATATTGTTTATCAATCAATACATCTTTGATAGCACACAGTTATCATTCACGGTTAATTGATCCGTGCAATTCCTACCTTTTTCCATGTGTTACACGATAGATTAACGGCTGTAAACGGTTTGCTCTTTGATCAGTGGACTGTAAATTTATTAATTTTAGCAATGTAGATGAAAAGCAAATATTATGTAAAACTTAATTTAACTGTCTCTGCTGGAAGTTGTAAATGTAGATACACGATCCAAGAAGGTCAAAATGATCTGTGCACGTTTCGTTCTCGTTGTCGCGCGGTACTTGTAAATGTCGTCGAATAATTGATTTATTGATTTATTTGGATTTTACATCCATGTCAAGAATATTTCACCATCTAAGGATTTTTAACTTGCCACGCCTGCTGTGACACAGATATCGGTTTTAAGGTCTCTTCCGAAGGACCTAGTGGATTTCATGTCTAAATGTCGAATGTTTTGCAAAAGAACATTCACTACCAATTTCACTTCCAAGTCTTGGTCAGACCCGGCGGGGGTTCGAACCCACGACCTTCCACATACGGAGAGAGCACTCTACCCATTGTCACAACACGAAACCGCATGTCCACCCATGTCGACGCTTCAGCGTTTCCTTTGCCTATACATATACACAGAGAATACGCTGCGAATACGCAATTTTGGAAAATTGTTTACGCAATAGATTATATCATGTATAAGGTAAACAACATTGACCTGTCCTTTTGACCTTTCATTAAGAATATTCATATAGAAGGATCCACCCAATAAATTTGTAGTTGTAGGATTCACTGTTAATAGTATATACTCAAGTTACATGATAAGTGTTCACATTATGTAGACAAAATAAACACCTGTGCTCCCTATACATGGATGTACTTGGTCCGTGATAAATATTTAAATCATAGGTCAAGCGGACAGGTCAAAGTTGTTTGCCTATACTTTTAAACTAGACGAGTAATATTCATTGTATATCAACGACAAGCAAAAAAAACATAAATTGAATATCGGTCAGTCAAGGTTTAAACATTTCGGCTACCGTAGTCATCTGTAAATGTACAGGTAGTTGAGAAGATGGTCGTCAATAAATATACGTTCTCTGTGGCATCAAGAAAGACATTTTTAAAGAACACATTTTCCTTGCATGTAGTCTCGTTAGAGAAAAAAACTCCAAAAATTGCCGGGTTGATAATTCAAAGATTTTACATTGTAACCTTGACCCTTGAGCTATGAAACCAAATTTGTAATTCGATACATTGTCTCATGTTGAATAACTATTTTTTCCAAGTTTGATTAAAATTCATCCATACACATTGATGATATGGAGCGGACGTGATGTATGGGACGGATAGAGTGATCCCCAATAGGATGTAGGATGTAGCTGGGTCCGCGATATTATGTAGGCACAGACGCATGATACGCAAGGCGCCGATGTTGGAGATTGCGGGAGGGGGGGGGGTCCGAGGGTCCTCCACCGAAAATTAATTTTGAAATATTAAATTAAAAAAAACACAAACAATTCGGAGTGTTTCAATGTCTATATTACACATTGTATGTTGTAAAAACTTTATACTGAAATCGTTAATTGAAAGAGAAATTTTGACTTTATTTTATAGATTGCTGTCAAAGTCAAATGAGATTTTGATAGCAGTATGTTTCTCTGATTTGTGTTTTTGAAAACTCTTAGTGCCTCGTCATAGTCTATGGTAAATATGCGGTAGCTCAGTTGGTTTAGTGCTCGCTTCGTATGTGAAAGGCCGTGGTTCGAATCCCGGCAAGGCAGACCAAAGACTTGAAAAGTGGTAATCTTCAGCAATTAGAAATGAAAGTCACGGATCCTTTAGATGAGATCTTTAAAAAACCGATGCCCTCAGCACGGTAGGCGGGGCATGCTAAAACACTCATTGCATATTGTCCTACACGCACTAGAAACTTGTATTAATTAAATAATTCTAAATGCGTCTTTGTCAAACCATGTGTAGGCACGTGCCTTTTGGCCTTAAGGCAGTTATGCCCCTGCAGGCTATATACCCCTAAACTTCGTTTGCGGGGGTGATAGGTGTGGTATACTTATCTTTCGAATGGCGTGATTGGAACAAGTATCGTAATACCAAGTACACGTCACATATATCGTACAGTAAATATGTTAATAAATTTGATTTTTGATGTAAAAATGGCTTATACAGTCCAATCTGCCTTAAGGATCACCTGCTTATAAAGGCCAATAGTTCTTTATTCCTATTATTTGAACCTGTATATAAAGACCACCTTCCCATAAAGGCCATTTTTACTGGTTCCCTTTGGTGGCCTTAATAGACAGGTTTGACTCTACTTACTGACAAAATCGTGTGAGATATAACATCGAGTTGATATATCGGTGTATATATAGGGCTTTTAATGTTTGTAATTATATATATATAGTTTAAAAATTAGGACTTTCTCTTTTATTAATACTCAGGAAATGACTGGACACGATTTACAATTTATAATTAAAATTAAAGGTAAAAAGATGACATGGTTCAATAGACAAAAATAATCCGTAAATCCGTAACGTGTTTGCTCTAAGTAGGTAATCCATACGTATATATGCACTACAGACCTGCCGAAAGTTTAACACTAAGCTAACAAATTAGTGCCCGAATCCGCGACATCTCATCTCGACTCTTGTGATCTATATCTCGACAGATTTTCGACACCCACTACACATGTTTCGGCAGCATTGTTGGTCATCAGTTTTTCATGTTAGCAGAGCTTCCATCTCACTTTCGTAAGATGAGTGTTATACTTTCGACACATCTGTACTGTATATATATATATACGGTATATATCAAGTCATAATCTACATGTACATATTTATTAATATTAATATTGAATATTTTAACTAATATTGACGAGTGTAGATAAACGGACGTATCTAAATCTATAACCATTTGTCACCAGCCACCAGAAACAACGTATGTACAACGTAAGTTTTCTCCACATATATATGTTATTTGTTTTAGAATGTTTAGGGTATATTTTTGACAACATTCCACCCAAACAAATTTAAAGTGGGACCGTTTGAAAATAATTCCAATTATGTAGGGGAACGCGTCCTTTTGCGCCAATTACATATTTTTACAGGAATCGTTTCAGCCACTTATTTAAGTTTTTGATGTTTTTATTCCGCCAGAATCTGGAGGTCATTTGCGCCAACCTAACCTAAGGTTATTCTGATCGTTCATATCTCCATCGCACTCTCAGTATAAATTGAGACAGTTGGGTAACATATTGGCGCAAAAGGACTGAGGGTTTAAAAAAAATTGTGGCGGAAATGATATACTGGCGCAAATAGGTTGTGGCGGAAAAAAACCGCTGAAATGACGCAAACGGATTTCAGCCTTATGTAGTTTTTATGACAAGTCGTTTGTTTTTGAGTGTTCTAGAGCTGAATAGATCTAATTGACAGCGAGTTGAATTGAGTTAACGTCCCAGTCAAGAAAATTTCACTTATATCGAGACTCGTTGCCAGCGAAAGTGCAGAATTTTGCCCGTGCGTTGCGCTCATCGCATTATGCCTACTAAAATGGTTGTACATACACACTGCTGTGTATATGATATTTTTATCTTTCATTTTCAAATAGTTTGATGTCTTTGTGTCCAGGATTGCCCTGGATATATTTGACGTCCCATAGCTCCATGTTCCTTTCACACAATTTTGATTACACACGTGGTGGGTGTAGCTAGATAAACAGGAGGTGCTTACCCTTCCGGAGCACCCGGTTTCACTTTCCAGGTCAAAGTTCAATGTATCTAACCTAACTTGACAGTTCAAAAGTTGTTACTTTGCTTCTGGATTGGGATTCGGACATGGATCAGTATGTTTGTTTTTGATTAATTAAAATAGAAAACAACACTTTATGTAAAAAAATATATATTTTCCCACAAAAACACTGTAGTAGTAATGACGTCATTATTTCCTTTCAAATGACAATTCGGAGATTCCCCAATGACGTCACAATGAGCAATTCGACTTAAAATGCACGTGTCTACACGTGTGAAAATTGTGGTAACATCGTGAAATCAGCATTTTCTTACGACATTGCGATACCGATATTTTGTCCATGACAACATCTTTATTATAACAATTATTTCCCTAAAAAAATTTTGCAATTTCTTTTCTCTGTCAACTTAATTTTTAGGGAGTGTTTCATTGATAGGGCTCCGGGGCAGTGTCTTACAAATAAAATGTCATGAACTGGTTGTTAAAAAATCCGCAAACTTTCAAATTTCCAGCTAGAAATGTTCTTTTAACTTAGGTTGACCTTTTAACCCCACGTGGCCGCTTATGACAATGAAAAAGGCTATCATCGAATGATATAAATGTACATAATTCTAAATAAATGTACATATTCTAAATCCTGCAATAATGCATGTAGAGCAGAGCTTAGTCGGATACCATTAACAGCAAAAATAAAATATAACATGATTAAATACTTGGCCCATATCGTTTCACAAGAAAATACTCTGTTATACAAAATCTATAAAGAAACTTATAAAACAAATGCGTGGACAACACAGGTGAAAAATATTTTAAATCGATTAGGTTACTCTTTTATCATAAGTAATCCAGAACTTATAAACTTGCATCTTACAAACATTAAACAAAGAATCATTGATATAGAAAACCAAGAACAACTCAAAATGATAACAATGTCTCATAAACTCAAATTATTCAATCAATTAATACAGTCACAATATGAACCCCCATACCTTAATCTTCTCCATACGCGCAAAGACAGATCCACCATAGCTAAACTCAGATTAAGCGCACATAAACTTGCTGTTGAAGCGGGAAGATATAATAATTTAGATGTTAACTCCAGAATATGCTTAAGTTGTAACAAAAACCAAATTGAAACTGAAATTCATTTCTTGTTATCCTGCGAACAATACAAATAAAATAGGAATATATTATTTAAAGAAATTTCAAATCATAATCCTTATTTTACGAAGATGTCAGATGTATCACAAATAAAATATTTATTAAATAATAACAATGAAAAAATATTAAAAGAAATAATAACCTTCATAACTTGCAGTCTTGACATCAGAAACAACACGTGACTCACAAATTTAAAAAATGAGACAATCAAAACCCTTCGGATGTTGCACATTGATCTTCAATCCACTTTTATCTATAACATGTGTTTTTTTTTCTTTATTTGTAAATTTGTATGGTGTTTGTTATCTTATTATTTTATATTGCCTTAACCAATTATGTAAATTGTGTTTGAGCAATAAATTATTATTATTATTATTATTATTATTATTATTATTATTATTATTATTATTAATATTATTATTATAACGCACATGACGACATTTCCATGTAAATGACTATACAGTGTAGTGAATGGGGAAATCTCTGTTTATGATACTTTTAATTAGTCACGAAACTGATGACAGACAGTCAAAAATCATATTATTAGAAAACTGAAACCCCTTCTGAAACCTCGCGGTCACTGGTGTCAGTAGACAGACATGACGTCATTTAGCTTCTGACGTCATAATAATGTCTGGAACTCGCAAAGGACACCCTTATATTTATATTGCCACAAAGAGCACAAGTTCTATACTGCCCAGGAAAACAGATTTCACCAGTTTATCAAGTAAGTGATCTATCTTCTTGCTCGATACAGAAACACAATGGAGTTTGCCAGCGTATTAAGAGTCATTCTCTGTAAGGACCAAACTCCTCTGGAAATCGCATGTCACAGATTTTGAAAATATTTTACCTAAACAATGGCTACATATAAGAAACCAAGAAAAAATGATCAAACTTAGAATTTTTTATATCGTTTCCATAGTAACCAACCACTAAGAGGCCAATGTCTGGATTTTCGGTCAAATTTGGGTGCGTATCAAATATGCCGCTAGAATATGCCACTTATGATGGTTGTCTTCAATATTTTGTTTTTATTCGAAACTTTGATGGTCATCCTTATCTTTTTCAAGTCAAAACTGTATGATTTTACAAGTTTTCATTTATTTTGAGTCAATTTTATCTCAAAAATGCTCTAAAATTGACCTAAACTAGCTGAACTTTGAGATTGAATATTTTGAAAACGCGGGCACTGGAATAGTATCACAAACATTTAAGTTATAGGGGAAAGTGAGTTCAACAAAATATAAAAAAAATTAGAGTGGTACTTTTTGAATTTAAAAGAAAATAAATCAGTTTCAAAGTTACAGAAATAGCCCTAGCAAGGTCCCTTTTTAAGAAAGAATTATCTCCCCTTAGTAAACAATATGACATTTATTTTCTCTTTTTGATATGTTTCATCTCGTAAGTGCCAAACATTTAATCAATTAGTTACTTTTATAAATATGTATATTAACTTATACATATTTTGATTAACATCTTGATTTTTTATGTGTATTTAATAATTATATGCAATATCATCAAAATCTGAGACATGTGATTTCCAAAATATAGCCAAATCGTCTGGTCCTTACAGAGAATGACTCTTAAGTGACCACGACCCATGTATATCGATTTTATAGATTCTATGACGCCATAATGACGGACAAAGCTTCATAATTATACACATAATTTTTACAATTTACCTATTTTTCCCCTTTTTACAACTTGTCGCACCACATGATACATGATTGTGTCAAGGCATTTCTTCTGCAAAAACAGCGGTTAATATTCGGCAAAATGTAACGTTATGGGGTAGGGGCTAGTATAACGCGGAACACTGGCGAACCCTTATTTCATAACGCGTTTTATACCATAAAAATATTGGCTATGCCTTGAGGTCACGGTGTCGGGTGTTTTAACCATTTTTTTTTTTTTTTTTTTTTGGGCAGAAATTAGACTCCTTTGTTAAAAAAAGTCACTAGAACTGAGGCTTAACTACAGCATAAGAATATTTGTCATCTCCATTTTACTTAACTTTTAATATTACAATTTTTATAACTTTTACTGACATTGTAACAAACCGCAAATTGGTTTATCACCGTTTATGTACACGTGACAATAAAATTATTTAAAAGTCTAAAGTACATGAAGTTTACAGGAATTTACATTAGCAGGGTCCCAGTGGCCAATGACTCCTCAATTAATCTCAGTGTGGGCCCCTAAATATTTACACATGTTAACTATTTATTGCTATTAAGGTAGTTCCATACCTTACAAATCGCTTGAAAACATACATTGAAATTTTGATATGTTGTACATGGGCATAAACCATTCAACATGCCAAAATTTGAGGGTAGGTTTTTGACTGTTCTGAAGCGCCATCTGGTGGTCATTTTCACAGGATAAATGATCAAAGTATAACCACTGGTGTCAACAAATAAACTTTAATAATTTTTTGTCATGCTTAGAAACCCAAAGTGTCTTGCATTGACTTTAACCATTATGTCATAAAGATTACTTTGACAAATGGAATTTTAATTCCGGTCACGTGATGATTTTCTACAGCGCCACCTACCAAGAGAGAACATTAAAAGTCTGGAAAACTAAAAGTAACACCCTTTTGTTAATTTGTAGAAACTTAAAAATTAAGTCTGATACAACCCCTGATTTTCACATATATTGCACAACGGGATATATAAGTTTTATTTTCTAAAACAAAAAATAGGGGGTCGTCAAGCTACTTTTTTCATAAAATTGCATCAAAATCCTGAAACAAGAAAAAAAAACCTTATTCGTGAAATAAGAAGACACCATTAATGTCCTAGTACACTATTATGAACTCAATTTTTGCGTTTGGTATTAACAAATAAACAAAAACACTGATTTTGAGCTATTTTGATTGTGCAAAACAAAACCAGTTTTAAATACCATATGGTCTGTACCCATAGCAACCGTTACCAAACACAGATGAATTAAAGTAGAAAAGGAATTCGTGTATATTGATGAAGCGTTCTTGACTCTAGGCCACCGAAATGAAGCATAGTCAATTTGACTCCGAGAAAAATTAGATGATTGTTTCTGGATTGGAAAATCCCAGCAATAGTGTTCTAGTTCAAAGTGTAACAAAAGTTGGTCTGAATTTTAAAATTTGATGTGAAATTAAATTGGTTTTTTAAGTTTCAAATGTGAAAAAAATCTATGCATGATAAAATTAGCATACCGCAATCTGAATGATCCACTACGTTTCTGCATTAACTCAGTATATACCTGGGCTAAGTTTGTCGTGTGACAAAACCCATGTAAAACGAATAGAGGTTAGCCGCTGTACAACATGTCATAATTCAATATAACTTTGTCGATTTTTTCCGAGAGAGTAGGACTCTAATTACATTTAGAATGTTAATTTATTCATTTGAACTATCTTATTAAATAACAAATTTTAATGTGATCAGTACGGTATTGATTCACCAATTCACATAATGCACGACAACCTTGTACTTGTACTTGACACTATGTTAATTTAAAACACATGCTGCATGTTATACTGGAGGCATTTATTGTTTGTTAGAATGTATGCAACAGGAAAGAGAAAAATGCAGGGTCGAACCGGGGATCAAACCTAGGACCTCCCGCACTATAGGCTAGTACTCTACCACTGAGCTACCCAGACCGCTACATTCCTCCCTCCGTTTTCCGATTCAACGTAGTTGAATCGCAGGTTCCATCCTGGTGCCAACCTGTTGGTCGGCCACTTCCCAGGGTAGGGCTAGACCCCAAATGTAACAGCAGGGTCGGACCGGGGATCAATCCCGGGATCTCCCTCAATATAGGCTACTGTTCTACTACTGAGCTACCAAGACTGCTACATTAACATAGCGTATCGTCGATAATTATACTGTACTATATATGTGTGACTAATGAATTTGTTGTAAATATCCTGGTTCTTCAAGTAATGAACCAGATTTAGAAGATACCAAATCTGGTGAACTGCAAAGCGATTCATTTAAAATGTCCACCCAAAATCCAAGATGACCATTGGATAAAAATTAAGGTCCTTGGGAAAACAAACATATAAAATTTCCGATTTTGAAAGGCACTTGGGCACTGTAGCAAAAGCCAATCGTTGTGGTTTTGGATCTACTAAATGGCCCTAAGTACCACACTTATTTTACAACCAGTGGTTCATAACACTTGTTTCACTTTGTAAGAAATTTACTTAAACGTACGTTCACCAATGCGGGGAATTGTGTTCTCTGAACATCTTGTTAAATATTATGATTATATGATCAATGGGCTATTGATGCACGACAACATTTTACTTTACAATATGTGCATTTAAAACACATGCTGCATGTTACGGCGGGTGATATTTATTGTTTTACATGGCGTGCCGATGGTTATGCTGTACTACAAGTGTGACTGACTGTCTGAAATTGGAATGTTCTATTTTACTGAGTTTGACTTTTATGTCACATTTGATTGTATTTATATCAAAACTCAAACAGGACAGTAAAATTGTAAGTTAATTTTAGCAGTTACTAAGGATTAGTTCGTTGGTGTTTTAAACGACGGTTAAAATCATTCAAGTCATAGGTTTAATAAGGCGCTTGTCCTTTAATTATCTTACATAAGAAATCAACTAGAGGTGAATCTGTTAACGTTTTATTTTGTATAGGCAATACATACCGGTGGTATATTGTTTGGTAGAAAGAAGCTCAACCAACTTTCGATGATAGTGTTGCGAAGCAATTTTATCTGAAACACCGTTTTCAATTTCATCACACTGTAGCAAGAGTATCGCTAGGTGAAGCAAGATGCGACCATTTACACGTTTGCCATTAAACTGTTGGAAAAGACCGCAATGTAAGCAAAGTACAAAGGGACATAACATATTTAAGTAGTATCATGTGAAATGGAAACAAAACTAAGGTTCTTCTCTTTTTTTCGGGCTACAACAATGAGCTGATAAAATATAGAGCAAAGAATGTTTTGGTACTAAAATACATAAAATGAGGTGATTTGATTATCAGTGTTAAATATATACTGCTCTGGAGACTTTGCTGTATAAGAATAATTAATGGTGTTTAACGTCCCAAACAAGAATATTTCACTTATATCGAGACGTCGCCAGCTATAGGCAAAGGTGCAGAAGTTTTGCCTGTGCGTTGCGCTGATCGCATTATACAGCAGGGTTGAAGGTTATTTATCGTGCCAACCTCACCGTTATACGTAACCTTGTTTATTTTAAATTCCGATCCGAAACAACCGTGATTTTCATTTCGTAACGCTGAGTGCTTTGCGAAAGAACAGTCACTACCCACCTTCAAGTCTTGGGTCAGACCCAGTCGGGGTTCGAACCCACGACCTTCCACTTACGGAGCAAGCACTCAACCAACTAAGTTACCGCAATTGTTTTATTGTATAAGAGAATGATTTAAAGCCTGCGTCATGAAAAATTTACCTCTACATTGAAATATGATGAAAATAGCTAAAATAGTAGTAAAAGCATAAAGGTCAAACTTAGGTCATGGCGTTGACCTTTCAACTTGACCCTATTTTGGAGGTCATTTCAAGAAAATGTCAAATCTGAAAACTCAAGAGTTGTCCCTTCTTTTGGTGGACATATCAATGTCATCTTGTATACCAAATTTTGTAAATATTTCCAATGTTTTTCGAGGTGTAGGTTGGACAATTTATTACGGACATACGGATGATCGGACGGACAGACAACACTTTACCATAGTATGTCCGTCATGTTTCTAGAAATAGGCGTATAAATATAAAAAAGTTGCGGACAGCAGTCAATGAAAGGGGTGAGGGTGGCGCTCGTACTTTTGCCGACCGAAACTTACTTAAATTTTTACTCCCATGTTTATCATCTCCTTAACATTGACCATTTTATGTGTGGTTTTCTTTATTTAATTAAGATCTATGAGATCTTTCTCTCATATGTTTTCTATTTTGCCGATAAAAAAGTCACCTTGATTAAAAATCAGCATTATTTTTATGGAAATTCAAATCAAAATCAGCACAGAGCTACCAAGATATGGATAGCTAGGAACAGAAAAGTTGATGAGAGGTAGATGGCAGCTGTCAAAAATCTGTGGATATCTAGAGATAAGCTGCGATTATTGGGCTAAGTGTTAAACTTTGGACTGGTCTGTACTGTAATACACAGACTAGTTGAAAGCTTAACACTGAACTAACGATACTAGTTGGAGCAACTTGACTGATTAGGTGTCGAGATTAGGATAGCTAGCGACAAAAACTGCAGAAATATATATACTAGCTGCCGAAAAAACTTTCTAGATATACATGTAGCTAAAACGGTTCGAGATGAACTGCAAAATCGGCGCTGATTCGTTAACTTAATGTAAACGTTGAACAGGTACAGTGCAGACCTGTCGAAAATTTAACATTTACCTTAACAAAAAATAGTGTAAGTCCGGCAACCGAGTGACCCAGATATGGATAGTTAGTGACCGAAAAACTATCAATAGATAGATAACAGCTGCCAAAAAGATGTAAAAACTGTAGTTATAGATGGGTCGTGATAAAAGGTACTAATTTGCTATATTAATGTTAAACTTTGGACAGGTCTGTACTGTATGTAAATGGGTACGGTACTGACATGTCGAAAGTTAACAATGAGCTTCCGAAACAAGACAAATCTTGAATGCCGAGTTGCCGAAAATGTGGAAAGGTAGTGGTAAAAAATCTGGGAGATAACTGTCAATTGGGTACTGATTAGTCAGGTTAGTGTTAAACTTTTGACAGGTCTTTACCTCCACATGTTTAATTCATTCATTTATTGTTTTTTCAATTGCAGATGATACCATGCTGATCGAACACAGGCGGATGCTACACAAATGTATAATATGTTGACAAAGGTTATGATACGCTGACAGATATTCAACATAGAAAATATGGCATTTTATACCAACAAAAAAGTAGTGGTATCAATTTTCTTTTGGATCACGCTATTCCAGATATATATCCTACACAATACATGGACAATTGACCATAAAGTGGTTAGTAGAAATTTCAAATTTAAAGAATTTTATACTAAATACGAGTTAGAATATTATAATAATAAATTTGAAAAGGTGAATAGCTCGGTAAAAGGAATAGAATTTTTTCAGAAAAACAGGAGTAAAATTCAAAAGATATCTATAGAATATGAGCAATTTATTATTCCCGAACCAAATTTTATTTCCGAATCGGACCGATTATTGTTTCATAAAAATAAACTAAACAACGAAATGAAAAGAATCCAAAATGAAACTGAAAAACTGAGAGGGGAAATTTATAATATACGTGATGGTACATTCCAGATGCCTTACGATTGTGGTTACAAAAGTGATTACTCATATATATTGAAAAATCGAAAAGTTCCGAAGGACAAATGGTATTTTACCATAGTGCCTATGTTAATACCAGATGGGCATACATTTCAGCATTTTATAGATGGAACGCTACCAAAAATTGTCCAAATACTGGATTTTTTGCGAAAGCCATTTGTTAAAATGTTGTACAAAATGCCTAGAGATAAAATTATTTACGAAATGTTGGACCGATTGCGAATACCGAGAAAAATATAATTTATTACACCAGCGGTACAATAGGGGCAGATAATTTGTTGTTTTCATGCAATACCCCACCAATTCATCCAGCACTGTGGAACAAAGCGAGAACATTAATAGGTGCGCATGAAATACGAAGAACTTCCTGGGAGCAAAGTCATGTGATAGTAGTTACGCGGGCGGGGTCTTTCAATGGTGGCCGTAATATAATTAATATGAAGGAAATGGTTGAAATGTTAGCTTCCATATATGGTAAAAATAACTTTTCAATATTCAGCGGGCCGTACACATTGGACCAATCAATCGAATCGTTTGGAAAAGCTAAAATTTTGATTGGTGTTCACGGGGGCGGTCTGTATAACATGTTGTTCTGTCCGAAAAACACCACCATTGTAGAGATCATGCCAACATATGAGAGCGGGAAAATGGTGGCAGCAGCCGACAGAATATTCTGGATGCAATCTGCTTTATTAGGACATAATTACTGGAGGTTACTTGAAAAACCGTATGATAGCCGTGGAAATGTAAAAGTAAATATAACTAAATTACGGAATATTTTATATAAAATAGATTCTATTAGATAGCAAATATTAAAATTATTAATCTTTAGACTAGTATTGTTTTTCATGCGATGGTCCAGTATACATGTAGTGCATCAAGTTTGACATGATCGTTTGACCTCTAATTTCAATATTCAAACATACTCATAATGTAATTTAGGGACTATATAAAGTTGACATAGAAGGATAGAAGATAGCAATTCTGGGTACTGGGTGTTTATAGTATGAAACATGCTATCTTACCTTAACGATCACACAGTGAGTCTATTAGCCCACTCATATTCAAATTAAAGGTCAAACGGTCAGGTCAATTTTGACGCACTATACGTACACGCATGTATTCACTCTTGACAGTCCTTCAGATGCATCAAATTTCAAGGAACTGAAGGGACTTATGTTGCAGAATATATTGTTTTTACTCCCAGTCAAGTATGTTTCCTTCGTATATCGGTACAGCGACGGGACCATGTAGAGGAAACTATAATATCCTAAGAAAATCGTCAACTTTCGGCAAACGAACTGACAATTTTTCTCACCATGACTAGAATCTGCCCCAAGTGGCATGGGATTCGAGCCTGTAAGCGATTAGACATGACTGATTTTGTCGATAATTTTACTGTTCGACAAACAAGGAAGTGGGGTGGAGTAAATGGTGTTTTACACGCCAGTCAAAATTCACATGTATCGAGGTAGTCGTATCTTGGACAGAGGAGACTGCAGTATCCCTAGACCGAATTATTTCTTTTGTCAACGGCCTTGTCTATTGCTGATAGACAGTTGGACTACAGAACCTTCTCCCTAGCCAAAATACGATAATTCGCCGCCTCCAGTAGGCCGATTCTACTCTCTCATAAAACTTACATGTATCAATGGCACACTAAAACTTCGTCTTGTTTTGCTTGCCATTTTGACTGCAAATTTCCGCATTTTTGGTAGGGAGCAGATTCTATCGTCCCACCTAACCCCCCCCAAATAAAACGGACCATCGACGACAGAAATAATTCGGTCTGCAATATCCCAAGAAAATCGGCAAACGAAATGGCAAAGTTTCGAACTAGGATCTTCCAAGTAGAATTCGGATAGGCGTTGAGAGATATTGTGACCCATAAATGCACATTTTTGACCACTCAGCACCCCATAATTTGCAAATAAAGACTGAAGGGTCTAAAGCATCGTTTGCATGTATTATATGATATCTCACCTTAAGTATTAAATTCCACAGGACAGATAAGTTTTTCACGACAGACTCTGCACATTGCGCTACAATACCCAGTATGTATTTCACTTCACCTATTGTATATGGTGAAGTCTCGGTATAAGTAAAATATGTTTGACTGATAGAAAACCAAATTCAATAAATGAACGAATTGCTATCAACATCGTCTTATGGTTACCCAAATTGAAGTAATATAATGTTTTTTTAAGGTTACGTATTATCGCATTGTAATTTAGTGTTAAGCAATACTAGTTATGCAAGTAATCTGTATTTGCATATAGACAGCTGATTATCTAAAGACTGGTCTAATCAATGCATGATCTTGTTGAAGCAAAACAGCATTGATGCTCACTTGAGATACTAGCAAAGTCAATTTAATGATTTTATATGGTTGCAAACATAATAATCAATGTCAAAATCACAATCCAGGAGCAAAGTAAAAACTTTAAAACTGACAAAACTGACAAAAAATTAGTTTAAACACGTAAATTTCCACTAGGGAAGTGAGACCGGGTGCTGCTGGAGGGCAAGCACCCCTGTTTAGCTAGCTACACCCGCCATGTGTGTAATCAAAATAAGGATTGAAAGGAACATATAACTACTGTATATCCATACATAGAGTGTACATGGTTTTTATTAATTATTTCTTTCAAATGAAAATGTTTCCATTAAACTATTAATAAAATGAATTTAAAACGCATTGACCTAACCAAATCATACTTTTAAATGAAAACATCGTTATTCAGTTTTTCTGTAAATACATGTATAGAAATTTTAGGGAAATAATTTGATCAAGTTTATACACCACTAGGGCCTCATTCATAGTTACATCAGGGTATTTAGGCTGGGGTAGGTCATTGTTGTTCGGGTTTGTCTTAATTGGAATATTCATGATGATCACACATTAAAGGTCACCGGTGTGATCATCATGAATATTCCAATTAAGACATCACATTTAAAGTTTAGACTATGAGGTGGGTCATGATCTGTAACTTGCTGCGCGGCTTGAAACACTGAGCCAACGAGATCCGCTAGCTATAGACTATGAGGAGGACCGTGATCTGTAACTTGCTGCACGGTTTAGAACACTCAGCCACCAATACCACTAAGTTAATTGTAGCAGTATAAGACAACATAAAATGAATGATTTGCAATTAATATAGCAGGTAAACTGAAAAATATCTATATGTACTCGGCTTTAAGGATATAGAACTGAGCATAGTAGTTGATATCAAGCGCTTCAAAGAGGACTTGTAAGTATATGTGTGATGACCACCAAAAACTGGACACAAAACATATTTTATTACAATCCAGGAGCAAAGTAAAAACTTTAAAACTGACAAAACTGACAAAAAATTAGTTTAAACACGTAAATTTCCACTAGGGAAGTGAGACCGGGTGCTGCTGGAGGGCAAGCACCCCTGTTTAGCTAGCTACACCCGCCATGTGTGTAATCAAAATAAGGATTGAAAGGAACATATAACTACTGTATATCCATACATAGAGTGTACATGGTTTTTATTAATTATTTCTTTCAAATGAAAATGTTTCCATTAAACTATTAATAAAATGAATTTAAAACGCATTGACCTAACCAAATCATACTTTTAAATGAAAACATCGTTATTCAGTTTTTCTGTAAATACATGTATAGAAATTTTAGGGAAATAATTTGATCAAGTTTATACACCACTAGGGCCTCATTCATAGTTACATCAGGGTATTTAGGCTGGGGTAGGTCATTGTTGTTCGGGTTTGTCTTAATTGGAATATTCATGATGATCACACATTAAAGGTCACCGGTGTGATCATCATGAATATTCCAATTAAGACATCACATTTAAAGTTTAGACTATGAGGTGGGTCATGATCTGTAACTTGCTGCGCGGCTTGAAACACTGAGCCAACGAGATCCGCTAGCTATAGACTATGAGGAGGACCGTGATCTGTAACTTGCTGCACGGTTTAGAACACTCAGCCACCAATACCACTAAGTTAATTGTAGCAGTATAAGACAACATAAAATGAATGATTTGCAATTAATATAGCAGGTAAACTGAAAAAATATCTATATGTACTCGGCTTTAAGGATATAGAACTGAGCATAGTAGTTGATATCAAGCGCTTCAAAGAGGACTTGTAAGTATATGTGTGATGACCACCAAAAACTGGACACAAAACATATTTTATTAACGACAGAAACTGATAATCGGGAATATTTTATGAGAGCGCAGGTTCTTTGTAGATATATTTAGTGTTTTTGAAGTATTGTTTCAGCCATATATCTAAGCAGTAATGACTTATGTACTGGACACTATCAACATTTATGGACTGGTCCTTGACCAGGATATGGACCGTTATTTCAAAATGTCAAAATCACGGTCCATATCCTGGTCCAAGGAAAGTCTATAAACCCTGTTAGACCAGGAAAGTCTATAAATCCTGTTAGTTCAATGAAGTAAATGCACTCATGATCATAGGGACGTTTTGTTAAAGGGACGTAACTCTTTGTTTAGTGCCCGCTCTGTACAAAAACAAATTGTGTGTCGCTACGTACATGATCATAGGGGCGTTTTGTTAAAGGGGCGTAACACTTTTTTTAGTGCCCGCTCGGTACAAAGACAAATTGTGTATCGCTACGTCCATGATCATAGGGGCGTTTTGTTAAAGGGGCGTAACTCTTTGTGTAGTACCCGCTCGGTACAAAGACAAAATGTGTATCGCTACGTCATGACCATAGGAGCGTTTTGTTAAAGGTGCGTAACTCTTCTGTGTAGTGCCCGCCCGCTCGGCGCAAGAACAAATTGTGTATGGCTACGTTTATACTCACCAGTAGTGTGTAGCAAGTTATCTCCTTTAACCAAATGGAAAACTACCATCATACAAAATCCAATGCTTGTATCACAATTTGATAGATCGACCTGAAAAAATGTTATATCTACCCCATAAAATGTTACAAAGCTGTTATGAAAAAAATCCATAGTGTTTTTTTTGATCCAGATAAAACTGCATATTATAGAACTCATTTCAGACATTATAATAACTTTCTTTGGTTATATGTAGGTCATTTATTATATAAAAAAGTCAATATGTCACTGGCTCTTAATTTGATTTTTATATTCTTTCTTAGCTAAGGCTGTACATATGCTTATAGCAACAATATCATCTATTCTATTGGTTGAATGAGTTAATTGAATGTTGCGTCACAGTCAAGAAATTTTCACCCATGTGTTCGACAAGCTATGTGGAGTATAGTGCAACAGATAATAGACAAGGGACAAAAGACCGTGTGAATTGTTCACCACGTGTATTGGATTCACTTAAGTGTACTGAAAATAATACTGTTTGGAAAAAGATGTGGTCAAATTCAAAGTAGAAAGTATATAGATAAAAAAATTCACAATAGAAATGAAAAAATATTCATTCAAAATAATACTTAACATATGCACTGAAAATATACAGATTTTTTTTTATTTTAGACATGTATCCATAGATACATACAAAATAATATATTAAGAATGCCTAATATTAAATAATCAAAATTGTGTAAAAGGAACATGGAACTATGGGACGTCAAATATATCCAGAGCAATCCTGGACACAGCGACATCAAACCTATCAATAATACTGTGATGACGGCCATAAAACTTTTTGAGGGCCTTGATAAGTCTAGGCTTGCAATATCCCTGAGTCAACAATTTACTTGCAAGCAGCCCGCTTCATTGTACAAAGGCTTATACTATAAAATATGGACGAACACAATCACAAAATGGCTACATGTAGTACATTCTTGGTAAAAATTTACTGCAGTAATCTAACACTATTAATAACAAATCCACTACTGTATATCCTAACATTGACTGCACATAGTAATTATTATTTATTTATTTCAATTGAAAATATTGCCATTACACTATGATTGAAGTTAATTTAAAACGCACTGACCTAACCAAATAATGTTTTTAATGAAAGCAGCGCTATTCAGTTCTCCTGTGAATAGAGAGATTTTTAGATTGTTGGGTTGAAATTTGATTTTCAAATAACACTTGCAACTTCAAAACCTACAAGAATTTGAAAATTATATGGTAAAATTGAAATAAGGTCAGAGTGATTATAATTTTTCACTTTATAAACATGATAGACGAATTTGCTCCGTGTGTATTTTCTATCGTGTATTTTTGGGTCATTCTTCTTTTCTAATTTTGGTTGCACGTTTATATTTTTATTCGTCAAAGTTGACAAAAATGGCAAACCCAAACAAACTAAATCTTAAACTGACACATAATTCAAACGCTCGACTTCCACGAGGGAAGTGAGACCGGGAGCTCCTGAAGGGTTAGCAAATCTATTCCAGTTAATTTACAGTTTGACCTCAAACTAATTGAAACAGAATATACATGTATTTTAGATTTAAATTTTTATGGGAAAAGGTAGGCAAAAACCTGATAAGGTGAAAACAGTTTTTGAGGAGTTTAATTTCTTATTGGGTTTTCTACAGACGCAAACACACTGGAATTAATCGATCATTACTGTTTTCAAATATACATTTAACATTTTTTGCTCTCATTTTAATTTAAATGATCAACTTATTTTAATTTGGTTGCAATCAAAAACAAACATACTAATCCATGTCCGAATCACAATCCAGAAGCAAAGTAAAACTTAAAAACTTTGGAACTGACAACTTAGGTTAGACACGTGAACTTCCACCAGGGAAGTGAAGCCGGGTGCTCCGGAAGGGTAAGCACCTCCTGTTTAGCTAGCTACACCCGCCACGTGGTGTAATCAAAATTGTGTGAATGGAACAATGAGACGTCAAATATATCTAGGGCAATCCTGAACACAGAGACATCAAACTTATCAACAATACTGTGATGACGGCCATGAAACTTTTTGAGGGCCTTGATAATCCTAGGCTTGCAATATCCCCGAGTCAACAATTTATTTGCAAGCATCCTACTAAGTTGTACTAAGCTGTACTAAGTCTCCGTAGTGGGAACAAGCTCTACCATAGCGTATTAATTGGGAAACAAATACACCATAAGCAGGAGAAGCAGGAATATTGCTGCATAAAAAAAGGAAAGTTGAAATAGAAAAATTGAAGTCGTCACGTTTGTCATAAAGTTTCAAATGTAGCCTTTCGTGTGCGTCATAATTCAGGTATAAGTCTAAATATGAAGCAGAACTTGAGGAATCAGTCGTGTCTTTTATTTCAAGCTCACTAGGATAGAAGACATTTACATAGTCTCCAAATTTAGGATTGTAAAGAGACAGAACGTCATCTATATATCTGTATGTTGAGTTGAATGATTTGGCGACAGTCTTTTCTCCAGATTTAACAAGGTTCTGCATAAATTTTGCTTCATAAGAATAAGAAACAAATTAGCAAGCAATGGTGCACAGTTTGTACCCATTGGTATACCGATTGTTTGCTGAAAAACTATATTACCAAACACAACAAATATGTTATCTATCAAATACTCCAATTTACTTTTAGTCTGTCAAAATCTAATATTAAGAATTAATGACAAAATACTCAAAGTAATTCTGTAGAAGATAAAAATACACTTATTTTATCATTTACTTTGTATATTAAAATATATCGGAAGCTAATCAATCTTTTTACCATTCCCTTATAACCGTTTTGTAAGACGTTTTTACTTTGCTTCTGGATTGTGATTCTGATATGGATTAGTATGTTTGTTTTTGATTAACAAAATTATTTTTTTACATTGCATATATACATCGCATTCAAAATTGCCTTATATGTTTCTTTTACGTCTATTTATAAACTTTTCATTTGATTTCTAGACTGTTCTTCTTATAAAAAGTTTTGAAAATTTCTGTATAAAATTTATCTCCCTTTTCTATAAAAATACTATTGACAAACTAATTAAGTTGGCAAAAAAGCCGATTTCCACTGAATCGAAATTGTTATATTTTAAAGTGAATAATAACCCTTCCTAAAAACAGTTGCATGAAAATATTTTCTGTTACAATAACTTTTAGGTTGGATTTTAATTTTTTAATAGCTCCTGTGTAGCCAGCTACACCCTCTACATGCTACACGTGTATTATCAAAATTGGGATTGAGAGGAACATGGAGCTAAAAGAGGTCAAATACACATTTCGTTTTTTTTTTTTTTTTGTTTATTTTATTTCTGATGATGATGATGATGATATGATGATGATATATATTACATTATACATTATAAAAAAAATTGACGCACATCTTTGCTCAAAGTTTAAAAAACAGCATAAACATTCTTCAACACACATGCACATACAAATCAACGCCCATACATATATATGGACATTGATTTGCATATTTTTAAACGTTTTTGGAGTATAGGTCGGCATTGGTGTGCGTGTGTGTGTGTGTGCAAATATTTGTTCATCTGTCATATTTGTCAATATTTGGCGTGTAGATGGCTTTTATTTACACATATTTCTTTAAGAATATTCATCTTTTTAAAAAGATTTTGGTTTATAGATGGTAAATGATCTGTTTGTATGTCATTTTCTGTTTTTATTTTTAGTAAAAGATTTTTGGAGTATTGATGGGCGTTTTGGAGTATACAATATAAGATTGGCGTTGATTTGTGTGCATGTTAAAGAATGTTCGTTTCTGTCGTTATGTTTTTTTTTGTTTTTTTTTTTACATTTTTGGAGTATAGACAGGTGTTTGTTAAAGAATGTTTATTTCTGTCATTTTATTTTAATACTTCTTTAGAGTATAGATGGGCGTTGATTCGCGCATGCTTAAGAATGTTCTATTCATTTCTGTTGGTATATTCCTAAAATAGTTTTTTGGGAACAGATGGGCGTTGATTTGTGTGTAGATTAAGGAATGTTCAGTTCCATTCCGTTGTTATATTTTTACAAGATTTTGGAGTATAGATAGTTTGATTTTGAGTGTAGGTTAAGGCATGGTTTCCCAGTTATGTTGTTATATTGTTATATATTTTGGATTATAGGTCGTCGTTGATTTATCTGTATGCTAAAAATGTCCAGATTTTGGAGTAAAGACATGCGTTGATTTGTGTGTACGTTAAAGAATGTTTATTTCTGCAATATATATATATATATATATATATATATATATATATATATATATATATAAAGGTTTTGGAATATAGATGGGCGTTGGTTTGTAATTTCTGTCGGTATATTTTTGTAAAGGTTTAAAGTACATACAGGCATTGCTTTGTGTGTATGTTAAAGAATCTTTATTTCTTCTGCAGTTATATTTTTTATAGGTTTTAGAGTACAGACAGGCGTTGTTATATTTTATATGTAACAAGAAGAACCGTACACAACGGTGAAACATGTTTTACAAATAACAAATTCAGTTATGTTTTAGAAAACATTTTTACTTATTTTTAAGTTTTTAATATAATATATATAGAGAGTAAAGATGGGCGTTGGTTTGTATGTTAAACAATATACATTTCTGCCGTTATATTTTTATGAAGGTTTGTATGCATGTTAAAGAATCTTTATTTCTTCTGCAGTATATATTTCTGAGTATAGATGTGCCTTGATTTGTGTGTATGTTGAAGAATATTAATTTCTGCTGTATATATATATATATATATTTGATTTTGGAGTATATGTGTGCGTTGATATGTGTTTATGTTAAAAATATTCATTTCTGACGTTTTATAGACTAGTATATGTATATAATTTTTAAAGTATAGATGGGCTTGATTTGTGTGAACGTGTGTACGTACATGTTAAAGAATGTCCATTTCTGTTGTTACATTATTAAAACATGCTATCTGGGAACAGATGGGCGTTGATTTGTGTGTATATTAAGGAATGTTCAATTCCATTTCTGTTGTTACATTTTAAAAATATTTATAGATGGCCGTTGATTTTGGGTGTAGGATAAAGTATGTTTTTTTTTTCTGTTGTTATATTGTTAAAAAATTTAGATTCTAGGTCGGCGTTGATGTATGTGTAAAAATGTCCAAAGTGTTTGGAGTAGACAAGGTTTTATCGTTATGTATATATATATATATTTTTTAATTTTTGGAGTATAGATGTGTGTATAGTGAAGGATATTCATTTCTGCCGTTATATTTTTCAACTTCTTAATGATTTGATTCGCGTATGCTTCTATTCATTTCTGTTGAAATATTGTTAAAAGTTTTTTTCGGTACAGATAGTCGTGGATTTGAGTGTAGGTTAAGGAATGTTCATTTCAATGTCTGTTGTTATATTTTTAATGAAAAGTATTGTGGAGTAGAGAGAGAGAGACTTTGATAAGTGTATATTTGGAGAGTATTCATATAAAAAATTAGCAAGTTGCGTAATGATGTTTAACGTCAAAGTCAAGAATATTTCACTTATATCGAGACGTCGCCATCTGTAGGCGAAGGTGCGGAAATTTTGCCTGTGCGTTGCGCTGATGGCATTATACAGCAGGGTTTTTAGCGTGCCAAGCCCACCGTGACACGGGACCTCGTTTATTCTAAGTTCCCATCCGAAAAAACCGTGACATATATTTCATAATACCGAGTGCTTGGCGAAAGAACAGTCACGACCCACTTTCAAGTCTTGGGTCACACCCGGCCGGGGAAAGAACCCACGATCTCCAACCTACGGAATAAGCACTCTACCAACTGAGCTATCACAGTGGTTAAAAAATTAGTGTAGGTTTGATTCATTTGTTGGTTAAGTGTTTATTCCTGTATGGGTTTTTTTTAAAGATTTTAGAGTATAGATGGGAGTGAATTTGTGTGTATGTTAAAGAATATTCATTTCTGCAAGTTATATTTTTAAAAGATTTCGGAGTATAAATGGGTGTTGCATTGTATGCCTGTTATAAAACATTCATTTCTGCAAGCTATGTTTTTAAAAAATGGGTGTTGCATTGTATGCCTGTTATAAAACATTCATTTCTGCAAGCTATGTTTTTAAAAAATGGGTGTTGCATTGTATGCCTGTTATAGAACATTCATTTCTGCAAGGTATATTTTTAAAAGATGTTGGAGTATATGTATGCCTGTTACAAAATATTCATTTTATGTAGATGAGCGTTAATTTGTGTTTGTGAAATGTTGATATGATAAAAACATTCATTTTTATTGTATAGATGAACGTTGATTTGTGTACTTCTTTTTCTGGAGCACCCGGCCTCACTTCCCTGTTTGTAGTTCACGTGTATAACCTGACTTGTCAGTTCCAAAGTTTTATACTTTGCTTCTGGATTGTGATTCGGACATGGATTAGTATGTTTGTTTTTTAATTGTAGTTTTGATAAGTGTCTTGGGAATAGATCTCTGTTGATTTTTCGCATGCTATAGGATTTTTATTTCTGCGCATATTTTTTTCAAGTTTTTTTAGGTATACATAGGCATTGAAAAGTGTTTTTGGAATGTTGATATGTTAAAAAGATTTCATTTCTGCTGTTATATTTTTCAAGACTGGCATCGATTTATGTGTATCTTTCTGTCGTTAAATTTAAAACTTTTTGAAGCATACATGGACAATAATTTGTGTGCATGTTCAAGTATGTTTACATCTGTTATTATCTTTATATTCATTAGATAGACAAGAAATGTGCATGTATAGGTAAATAACATTGACCTGTCTGTTTGACCTTTGATTTAAATATTCATTATGATCAGTAATATGGATCACGCATGCATGTTTCGTTTATGATTTTAACACTAAACCTGGGCAATGTGTATATTATATATGAAGTACGGATTCTAACGCTACCCATATATTGGGTAGACCCTCTTATATGAATAATCCTAATGGAAGGTCAAACAGACAGGTTAAAATTGTTTATCTATAAGCATCGTTATATGACTATTACAAATATCACAACTAAAAACAAGAGAATTATGTGATGTTCGAGAGTTTGATCAATTTATGCATACATCTGTTGTGTTTTGATATAAAAACATGACTTTAATTATTACTGTGCATAAAATATCTCCACCCTAATCAATAAAATATACATATATAAGTTATAGTATTTTCATTACCATCGATTTGATGGTTGAATTAACTGAAACCTAACGTATCCAGAGGCACGTTTCCTAAATCAATCGATTTAAGATTGTCCGATCTTTGTTTTCAATATTTCATTGAATTGTAAACAGGAAGAAATTCATACAGCACATCAAATTTGGCAACATCTGGCTAAACTATATACATTTTCAAAAATGAATCAATTTTGATGAAATTTTATGCCAATAATGTAATTGAAATCATTATTTATGCACACTAAAGCTCTGAAATTAATAACTTGGCCGTCATCACATTATTGTTGATAAGTTTGATGTCTCTGTGTCCAGGATTGCCCTGGATATATTTGACCTCTCATAGTTCCATGTTCCTTTTACACAATTTTGATTACACACGTAGCTAGCTATACAGTAGGTACTTATCCTTCCAGAGCACCCGGCAAAACTTCCCTGGTGGACGTTCACGTGTCTAACCTAACATGTCCGAATCACAATCCAGAAGCAAAGTAAAAACTTTGGAACTGACAAGTTAGGTTAGGATACTAGGATCTGCACAAGTGCGGTTCAAACCTAGGCCATGAGAAGCACTCTGATCTGTAAGCGCATGATTTGGACCACTGTTCTATAAAGGCGTCAATCTCTAGAGGTCTGCTTATGGACACTGTATTTATTATTCACAGAACATGAGCATCAACAAGCAAATTTCGTTAATTAGGATCCCCACCAGCAGGTTCTTTTTTTAATTTTGCATTAATGCTCAAAGGGCCATAAATCTTAGGGAAATGAGCAAAGCAACTCAGGTTAACAATCTGCTTATCTCCTGTCAATGCTAAAGCTTTGCACAAAGTTTCGTGAAATAGTGCCGCATAGTTTTCGAGAATTAGCGCAGACAAAAATTTTGGACAGAGGGAAGGACGGAAACTCGAATTTAATATCCCCCTCTTTCTTCGAAAGGCGAGGGATAATAATGACCAGAACTAGGTTTTACAAATATTCAATTAAGAATGAATTTTCAAAATTTAAAACTAAATGTCATTTGTTTTTTCGAATGAAAAGAAGCTGTGTTACATCAGTGCCAATATTCTTTAGCTTATGTTAAGACAGTCAGTTCTGGAAGGTGGAGAAAATATTAGAACTTGGAGAAAAGCACCATCTTTTGATAAGCAAACTTTCTAGGGTGGGATTCAAATCTATGCAGGTTACAGCTTGATCCAACTCAGGACACATCCTACTGTGAGAAAGTTTGTCAGAATACTGACTGTCTGTTGTTTTGTATAGGTACTCCAGTTTCCTCCACCATCCATGAACTGATTTCCACACTATAACTGAAAGCATCCATTATCCAATTCCACTCTATCAAAAATTTGTAAGGTTTAGATTTTTATTATATGCCTATTACCAAACTTTTATGTAATAAATCTAATATATTGGTCAGTTTGCACCAATGCTTTTTAACCTGCAAATGCTTCATTTCCTAATTTTCAGGAAAAAATAGTTCCTCTAAATAAAAATAAGAATACCTGCCT
Organism: Anadara kagoshimensis; assembly: GCA_021292105.1. Taxonomy (NCBI): domain Eukaryota; kingdom Metazoa; phylum Mollusca; class Bivalvia; order Arcoida; family Arcidae; genus Anadara; species Anadara kagoshimensis. The sequence goes on along the minus strand of CM037867.1, from coordinate 11,912,045 downwards.
AAATAATATAGTAAACACTAATAATGCTGCTTGACTCTGGCAAACACTATTTTGAAGTCCCAAAATTAACATAGTTCTGTTTTTCTCTAAAAACCTTTCTCGACTTATTGTCAAACTTCTTTATAATACCATAAGTATTAAAAGTGAAAACCAGGTTTTACTGTATTCAAAACAAATAGTAAATGTAGTCAAAGAATTTTGGCTTTTTATAACAAGAGTAAGGTTGAGTTAAGTCATGGTGTTTAATGTCTGGATCAAGAATATTTCACTTATATTGAGACATCACCAGCTATAGGCAAAGGTGTAGAAATTTTGTCTGTGTGTTGCGTTCATGGTATTTTGCAGCAGTGTTTTTTCGTGTCATGCTGGGATCTTGTTTATTTAAATTTCCTAACCAATTGTAACCCACGACCTCGAACTTAGTATTTAGAAATATGGAGTAGTTTTTATACACAGGGGAAATATACAATGCATGTTTCCTAGGTGCCTTAATATCAATATGGCAGAAATTACAGTAAACCACCAAACAGACAACTAATGAAGCAATTTAAAAACAAAACTATAACTTATAAAACAAACAATGTAATTTATCTAAAGATTTACATATAAATTATTGAATGTTTGATTAAAGTCACATCACACATAAATCAAATTACAGCTCGGCATTATTTTTGCTACCATTATACAGACTGTCCACTAATATCACAGTTACAGCAATCAAGCTAGATTCAAGATCAAGGTCCGAAATTTTTCAAATTTTTACCTTGTTCATCATTCACAGTGACAATCTTTTCCATTGTTGTCCAAATTGCCACATTTTTATTGTGTTCATCATTCAAAGTGACAATCTTTTCCATGTTGTCCAAATTGCCACATTTTGATTTTGTTCATCATTCACAGTGACAATTTTTTCCATTGTTGCCTAAATTGTCCCATTTTGATCTTTTTTATCATACAGTGTCAACCTTTTCATTGTTTGCTGAAATTGCCTGGATCATTTTGGGATTTTTTTTATATAAATAGAAAATATATTTGATAGATTCTTTTAAAAAAATAATTATCACTTTAACTTGTAAAAACAAGTCTAAATCCAGGTGCACTGCCAACACCATCTGACACAAACTTGATTAGAATTGAATTTCCACTTGCTCTTAATGGAGCTGGTGTTTCCTGCAAAGGAAATTAAAATCTTGTTAATCAAATTATTATTTTAATGTTCAGGATCCTTAAAAAATGTATGGCCGTAACCACAGTATTGTTGATAGGTATCATGTCTTTGTGTCCCAGATTGCTCTGATATATTTGAAGTCCAATAGTGAAAATTTCCATAAGTGATTGTTCAAAGTCGATAATTTAAGAATCAGTGGTCCCAATTTGTATTTGGATATTTTTCTTGTTTCATTGATGGACATCTCACAATTTTCTTGATTGAAATGAAATCTGTTAGATAGGTGAGTAAAATGTTGTATCAGCTACCACTTGCTCAAAATAGCCCTAATAAATAAGAAATTAGGATTTGTTGAACAACCCTCAAAGTGGGCTTCAAAACCAAGTGGCAAGCTGGCAAACAATTTTAATTTTCAGGTGGTCAGTGCAAATTCCAATATGGGCATGAAAAGAAAAAGAGTGGAACATTTCATGGCAGCAAATTAAAGTTAATAGGTATATATATTATACAGCACTCCTAAAACTGACAAATATTGCAGAATATACTTACTATACCACAATACTGTCCAAACTGTGGCGAACTCTCATTCTCTCCATTAAAAACTTGAACATAATGTCTATCACAATTTTCTGTACCAATCAGATTCATGTTTGTAAAGGTTGCCGTGACAACACGTCTTGCTGGCACTGTAACTAGCCATTTACAAGTCTGACTTCCTGTGTAGTTGCCAGGGTAACCAGGGCTTGTTAGACTCCCATTTATTCCTGTGATATTTCCTCCACATCCAATACCTGAAGTTTTATCAAAATCAATTCAATTAATTCAAAACTATATTTTCTTATAATAATGATAGACTTATTTAATCGACAAAGAAAAAATATGATATAACTTTTTTTGTGACACTCATTCTATGAAAGATATAGAACCATATTGGAGATCAAGGAGGAGGTATGGGACAAGCTGAAAAGATCCCAGAAATATACTCTTCATTTTTTATGCCAAAGTCAAACTTTATTAAGAAAAAATGTGATATGATGAAAAATATGTTAAGCTGATGTAAAATATATATTGAAATTTTTGACTTTTTGTGTTATTTTTTATCTGCATACATGATAACAATAGGACATGCTATAACAGTCTAGTATGCATGTGTGGTTTCAATTGTATTTGATTATTTTATCCAGACCAAAATTTGTTGTCAGATAACAAATTTTACCATTAAAAATGTCTGCCATAAGACAAATTGTTGTGTGATGTGATATAACATGGTTTCTCATTAAACAAATTGCAAATCATAACATAATGCACAAAGGTACGCATACCTTGAAATTGTACAATGTGGAGGTTAAAGTTAGCAAAACAGGAGGTGCTTAGCCCTCTGGAGCACCTAGTCTCACTTCCCTAGTAGAAGTTAACATGTTTAACTCAAATTGCCAGTTTCAAAGGTTTGACTTTGCTTTGGGGTTGTGATTTGGACATGAGTTTGATTTGTTAGAGAGAGAGAGTTTCTTAAAATCTTTGTTTGAATGTCCATTTCTTGTATGTTTTTTGGTTTTTTTTCCTTCCTTTTTTCCAATATTATTTGCCATACCTTGTGTTGTAACAGTGTAGGTTATATCAAATCCCTGTCGAGTTATAGACTGATCAGTTATAAATTTCATCCACACGGAGTTTAGCAAATATAGGATTTGGTAATATCTATCACAGTATGTCCCTATTACTGGAGCATCCGAACCGGAACCATTCCTAACCTGTAGCATAAAAATATAAACATAGAGAATATACGTAAATGATTATGTAATATTGTATTTATTAAACAAGTTGAATTAATTCAATATTACATAAACACGAATGTAAGATTCTGTTAATTATATAATATAAGAAAACAGAATTTTTTTTTTCGGAAAAAGTGTTTTCCCAGCTCTAATAGATCAGCCAAAATGGCTACAAAACTACAAAATACACTATTTAGACCTCATAATACGCTACAACAATCATATGATGTCACTTGTCAAGGAATCATGAGTCATATTACTGTAAACTAATTTAATTTTGCATGTACAGTCAAACCTGTCTAAAGGCCACCCAAGAAAACCAGTAAAAGTGACCTTTATGGGCAGGTGGCCTTTATATACAGGTTCAAATCCTATGAACAAAGAAGAATTGGGATACAATTTTACTGGCCTTTATAAGCAAGTACCCTTATATAGAGGTGGCCTTTATGGCAGGTTGGACTGTATTTATTTTTTCGGTATAGGAAATTTAGACATATCCACGCAGATAAATTTTTGTGTTTTTGAAATACCGGCATGCACTATTACACAATAAGAAAAAAATAATTTTCGCTTCGTATTAATTTTTGCGCAAAACAAACGACTGCAAAATAAGCGAAAATTAGTACACCGCAAAAATAAATACAGTAGAACTTCGATATCTCAAATACCATGGATAACTCGAAGTCAGTATTTTGTCCCGACTGGATTTCTATACAAACTATATAAATACAACTTTGATAACTCCAACTCCTATAATTCGAATACCCCCAATAACTCGAAGTCATGTTAAGGTGTAAAATTTAAAAATTGTATTACAAACAACCTTCTAAAACTCGAAATATTTTAACAATGAGTGGTTAATAGAACAATCAGTGAAATTACAGGAATCAATCAGCTATTAGCTATAGACTTGTGTATAATCCAATTAATGATAAGTAGTAAGGTTCCGCTACTGTATTAATTGGTATCAGTTAAAGTATTAGTATTCCGTCCCGTAAAGGGAGATGAAGTGTAACTGTGTACTCTCTTAGTAGTCAGGTAGTGGTCGAGTTTTGTGCCGCTGGCGACAAACCACAAATGATTTATCCAAGCTGGATTTTAACGACTTACACGTGGTATGCACAATAATTTTATTATTTCTAAAAAACGTGTGTCTTGTTTTGCATATGCATTATTATTATTATTATTATTATATACAATGTACATGAATATGTTTATCTGATTCAGTTCTTTGAATGCATTGTGATAATATGTTGGTAATACACATTTTGTGTTTATGTATGCGTTTGTCGTTGCCATCAGCCTTTATAAAAACATACTATATTCATTTTAATTTATTTACTAGTATTATTTTATGAATACATATTACACTGGTGTATCAGCAAGCAGATTATAGCCATCAAACATTTCTCCAATAGAGGAAAGTCTACATTGTGACGTCATCCTTCAACTTCGAAAACTCAAACATCCCGATAGCTCGAAGTCATCATCGAAGTCCCGTGCACTTCGAGTTATCGAAGTTCTACTGTACGTTTACAGTACATTATGTGTAAAGTTATTTTTATTTCATGGCTTTTATTTGTATAGATTAAAGGTTGATTATAAAATAATTTAATTCCATGTATCTTTTCAATACCATCCTTTTTCGGTTTATTTGTGATAACCAATGTTGGTCACGTGATCAATAGCGAAATGACGGACTATTTATTTGTGTTTGGTTAAAAAAGTATACAATGTAGCGCTTTCTACATGTTGTGATTTTTGCGGTTTGTTTTGTTGTTTTGATAGCTCAGCATACCGTTTTTTTTATTTTGTAACAAAATCTAACCAATCAATTTGATCTAAGATGCAAATACAATGTCCGCCGTTGCCAGTTACTCTGTAGAATTTATTGTTAACAATCCACATCAGTGCCGTCCTCAACTTTCTGCTCCATATTCTGTGAACAACAGTACCTTTTTGTCGTCAGAATTCATTTCAAATTCCACTTCAACAACTGTATTTTCCAGTTCAAAAACTAATCGTGTCCACTGACTGATCAACGTAAAACTCCAGTACCGTTCATCATCATGTTTGATCATTGAACATGTGTTGTCGTTGCCGTCGGCGGTTGTTAATGGTAACGAGCTAATCATGCGTCATAATTATATGACGTCATTTGTAAGGCTGAAACGTTTACAAAATATGTAAACGTGTACACGATTGACAGTAAACGAAACGAAACCGTTTACACGGATGAATGCTAGAATGCATGTAAAAATGTAAACAATCATAATGCCAGGTATTTAACATGGTATCCTCGACTGTCCGTGATTCGAGACTCTAAAAGAAAACGAACTAAATTTGCTAACGCAACAAGAATTTGAGAGCTGAAAAATAGACAACTGTTTCACAGTAAATACCTAAATTTTGTCTTTAATGCATGAAATCGTCACTGCAGAGATGATACTCGCGTATAATAACTGAAAACAAAAATGACCTCGAATCTTAGGACGCTCTCGATTTTAGGACGGTCGACGATACAGTAAAGGTAGTTAATATGAACATGATGACCTTTACTCTGTATTATAATCAATTATTATTATTATTTTGTGATTAAATGCCATAAATTATCAAATTGGTAATCACAAAGAATGAAGGTTGGAATAAGAATCAACAGCGATGGACTTTCAGTTAGTCAATTTGTTTACCTGTGCAACTCATGCGTAACTAAATTACTGACAAATCAACTTCCGATGGGTTTTCTCAAAGTAACATGAATTAAAACTCCAAATTATTTTTCAGTTTAATCAATGATTCCAAATAAAACAGTTTTATATTCAAAATCCAACATTAATCCATATCAAATAAATTAATTGATGGAATTTAAACTTGTCACATTAATAATTTGATCGGCAAATTTATTACTAGCTGAAGAATAGTTGCCGATTTTTTAAACCTTCCCCCATCAGGTATGGGTCAAAGGTCGCGCACACTTCTATGTAGCCTACATTTCACCCATTTATCGGAGATTTATAGGCATTTATAACTGTCTGGATTTAAACACTTTATTATTTGATTTGGTATCAACAGAACCATGTTTAAGATCATTAGCCATCACCTGTGCTACAACCCATGTAACTGAGTACCATTTTACACAGCAGACATAATATTTTAACTTTTGTTTTCCCGACACACCATCAATCACTTTAAAATATTCCCCAATTTCAGACCTTCCGTTTTTCTTTAGCTATTTTCCAGACTCAATCAGTTATATGACAACTCAATGATTAAACAACAAAGGATATTTTTATTGTGAAAAGTAGATAAAAACGGAACATTACACTTCATTAATGTAGTCCAATATGGCGGTCAAAGGTTACGTTTAACCGTTTACTATTTTTGTAAACGTTTACAGGTCAAAATCGAAACTGTATCGTGTACACATGTAAACGTTTCAGCCTTAGTCATTTGTATTGATGCACCATATGACGGTGGTAATTTGAATGAAAAGTGTTGTTCAAATCAATTTAATTATCATTAAAATTATAAATATTATTGCAAAATTATTAAAATTGTTTTTTTAATTAAATTATAAGAAATAACTTTGCGCTTTGCGGGGTTATACAGTTTGCACACCGGTTTTTGGGGTTAAAAATGATAAACCAAAAAAAAGTGGGGTTATACAAAAGTTTGCACACCGGTTTTTGGGGTTAAAAATGATAAACCAAAAAAATATCAAAGTTAATTCTTAAATAAATTAATATACAACTTAATAGTATAATGTTGTAGCAGGCTTGATGCCTCACTTGGATAGCTAGGCAGTGGGAGGATAGCTAGACAGTGGGAGGATAGCTAGACAGTGGGAGGATAGCTAGACAGTGGGAGGAGGGTACCCTTCCAGAGCACCTGAACTCCCTTCTTTGGTGGGATATTTCACGTAACTTAATTTGCCAGTTAACAATGGATGGACTGGTATGTTTGTGTTTTTTTTGGTAGTGTACTGGTCTATAGTGTAGGATATCCTGGGTTTGATCCCAGGTCTAACTAACACTGTATTTTTTATATCCTCAGTTTGATCCCAGGTCCAACTAAGCCTGTATTTTTGATATCCTGGGTTTGATCCCAGGTCTAACCAACCCTGTATTTTTGATATCCTGAGTTTGATCCCAGGTCCAACCAACCCTGTATTTTTTGCATAGCTTTGACAGGTGTGGCTATGACTGACCTGTGACATTATGGGCATGGCTTTGACAGGTGTGGCTATGACTGACCTGTGACATTATGGGCGTGGCTTTGACAGGTGTGGCTATGACGGACCTGTGACATTATGGGCGTGGCTTTGACAGGTGTGGCTATGACGGACCTGTGACATTATGGGCGTGGCTTTGACAGGTGTGGCTATGACTGACCTGTGACATTATGGGCGTGGCTTTGACAGGTGTGGCTATGACTGACCTGTGACAATATGGGTGTGGCTTTGACAGGTGTGGCTATGACTGACCTGTGACATTATGGGCGTGGCTTTGACAGGTGTGGCTATGACTGACCTGTGACATTATGGGCGTGGCTTTGACAGGTGTGGCTATGACAGACCTTTGACATTATGGGCGTGGCTTTGACAGGTGTGGTTATGACTGACCTGTGACATTATGGGTGTGGCTTTGACAGGTGTGGCTATGACTTACCTGTGACATTATGGGCATGGCTTTGACAGGTGTGGCTATGACAGACCTTTGACATTATGGGCGTGGCTTTGACAGGTGTGGCTATGACTTACCTGTGACATTATGGGCGTGGCTTTGACAAGTGTGGCTATGACTTACCTGTAAGTAGTCATACTGACATTGTTCATGTCCCTCAATAGCGAAAGTGTTGAAGTAGAGAGAGATATAAGTTCCTGTTGGTCCAGATATAGCAATTTCACAGTTAGTATTTGTGGGATAATTCCTCGGCCATCCTGGACTGAAAATTTGTCCTGACCAATCTGTATAGGTTCTGTTACAATCTGAAAAAAATAGAAAATAACAGATGTGTTTTTAAAATCTAAAATGAATATGAAATACACTTTTTACACAAGGGCTAGTTATGATTTTCGACAGTATAACATAAGATAAAAGATGATCTAAAAAAATAATAAATAAATAAATAAATAAATAAATGAAAACATGATATAAACAGCAGAACAATTTATAGCTAAATACCTTCTTGATCTGATATTGTGGAACCTAATTGAATTCTCCTTCTAATTAAATAAGAGGTCAATGGGCCTTAATGCTCACCCGAAGGTATTTCTTTTTAACAAACAATGGATGACGAATGACAGGCAATGATAGATGGCAATAGCTCAGGTGAGCTAAAACTATATAAACTTACTTGCAATTTCATATTTCAATGAGAATCCTTGACTTCCAGAAGTAGCTGTAACTGCGTAGTTAATTTGAATTGTCTGACCTATAGAATCAAACGGCTGAGGTATCCTAGATCCACAATAATGTACAGATTTCCCTAGTACTCCCTGAAAATAAAAACAATTAGCTCATAAAGCGATTCAATTTTGAACAGCCATTGGGTGTCATAGTGAGTGAGTGAGTGAGTAATGGTGTTTAACATCCCAGTCCAGAATATTTCACTCATATCGAGACGTCGCAAGCTATAGGCGAAAGTGCAGAAATTTTGCCTGTGCGCTGAGCTGATGGCATTATACAGCAGGGTTCTTTAGCGTGCCAAGCCCTCCGTGACACGAGACCTCGTTTATTTTAAGTTCCCATCCGAAAGAACCATGACTTTCATTTCGTAATGCCGAGTGCTTGGCGAAAGAACAGTCACTACCCACTTTCAAGTCTTGGGTCAGACCCGGCCGGGGATCGAACCTACGACCTGCCACTTACGGAGCGAACACTCTACCAACTGAGCTACCGCAGTTGTTGAGTGGTCTAAATTAATGCCTTCCACTGCCTAGGTTCTAATCCCAAACAGGGCAGATCCTAGTGTGAGAAAGTTTGTCAGTTCACTTGCAGAAATTCAATTGTCTTCTCTGGGAACTCCAATTTTCTCCACTATCTTAGATCTGACTGCCTCCATATAATTGAAAATCTCGACTGGGTTGTAAAAAAATATTACTAAACTCAACTGAAGAAACTCTTAAATGTTTTGTTAAGAATTGTTTAAAAATTTGTTTAAGTCTCATGTGGCTATCAGATTTATTCTGCTCCACTGGCTAAACCACTAGGCCCCAGTTTCACAATCATTCCTTAACTTAGATTTAGCAAATTTTTAGTAATCTTTTTTAGGAACTACTGATGAATGTGAAAAGGTCTTTTGTTTGGAGCCTGTAAGGTGACATTTGTTATTTGCAATTCTAAAATTATAGTATTTTATATATTAGCAACAGTTATCTAATATTTTTGAAATTTTATTTCGATTTCATTATTAATTATTTCAAAACTTTAAAATAATATTTCTCAATTGCATTCACAATAATTATTTCACAAGTTCTCTGCTTATTGGCTAATGTAATTTTGTAATTTTTCATATTTATTTGTCTTTCTAATTTTCAATTAGTATTTAGAATATTCAAAAAGTATTCCAAAATTACAGAATAATGAAATACTATTTTGAATATCATGAATATTGGAAATACTCATTTGAAAATTCAAAATGCTATCTTAAAATTAAGAAATACACTTTTTTAACAGCCCATTACAGGCTCCATTTTTTAAACTGTAACAGAAAAGGGAAATGCAGGGTTGGACAGGGGATCGAACTCGGGACCTCCCGCACTATAGGCGAGTGCTCTAACACTGAGCTACCCAGACCACTACATTCCTCCCTTCCTTTTTTTTTTGATTCAAATCCCTTGAATCGAAACCACCAGGTTCCACCCTGGAACCAACCTGTTGGTCAGCCACTTCCCAGGGTTGGCTGAGCCCCCAAATGTAACAGGAAAGAGATAAAATGCAGAGTTGGACCGGGTATCGAACCCAAAACCTCCCACACTATAGGCAAGTGCTCTACCACTGCGCTACCCAGACCACTACATAACATGATTTACTTACCATTGGAGAATCTCTAAATTCTAAATATTCTGCTTCACACTGTGGGTTACTGATTAAGTTCAGATTGGCCACTGTTACTCTTACTGTCTGATCTGACTGTGGAGCATCAATCGTCCAACGACAACGAACGGTTTGTCCAAAAGAATTGGGGTATCCAGGGGAGGTAATCGTCTGTGGATCTTCTGTAGCTGTGAAACCACCTCCACAGAGGGCTAAACATTTAACAAATTAAAATATATGGTCAATTTAGATACATTTCTAAAGGGAATGTTTGAAAATGAACAATAATTAAGCTGGACCTACATGAGCTATGAAACAAGAAAAATAAAACTCATATTGTAAACCAGGAAATTTTGTGTCACTTTAATTTCAGGAGATGTGAATATATGTTGAAACATATTGAAAATGAAGATGAATTATATATGTAACAAGAAACTTATATATATATATATATGTCGATAAAGTTTATCCTTTGTGTGAGGTAAATTTATACATCAAAAACTTAAAAATATGTGAAACATGTTTTACAAATAATAAATTCAGTTATGTTTTAGAAAACATTTTAACTTATTTTTCAGTTTTTGAAATATACATATACTTATTTGAATATTTAATTTTGATATACCAGTATATATAATAAATTTAATTTCAAATAAGTTTAATTTGATTGTATTGCTATTCTGATGAATTTACATGAAAATTAAAACAAACAAGAAAATTTCCCAATTTACCATGTTAACATTGTTTTGGGGCACTTTAATTCTAGTGTTTGCATGTTATAGTACAGTGAAACCTGTCTATAAAGGTCACCCAAGGGAACCAGTAAAAGTGGCCTTTATGGGCAGGTAACCTTTATATACAGGTTCAAATAATACGAGTAAAGAACAATTGGGATACAATTATACTGGCCTTTATGAGAAGGCGGCCCTTATCTAGAGGTGGCCTTTAAGGCAGATTGGACTGAAGGTTTTATATGTACATGGCTAAGTGGTAAAGTTCTCAGACATCGTTCACATTGCTCCATCCAATCAATAGAATGAATTTAGAAAATTGGAAGTTAATTAAAATTTGCATTCTACTCCATCCAAGAGTTTCTTATACTTTCAGTCGCTGGATCCCATGGTTACTGGGACACCACTGGTTTTATAAACTGGTCCTATATCTTCCATCTTTCTGAATGTATGATGTGTTAAATCCTTCCCTAACGACAGAACCTACTGCATTGTAAAACACTGTATCATAACACTATATCTTACCATCTTCTTGTGTGTATGATGTGTTAAATCCTGCCCTAACGACAGAACCTACTGCATTGTAAAACACTGTATCATAACACTATATCTTACCATCTTCTTGTGTGTATGATGCGTTAAATCCCCCTCTAACAACAGAACCATCTGTGTAAAACTGAACAAACAAAACATTTGATGAAGATCTAATGACAGGTGGGGGATTATTTCCGCAAAATTTCCCCAACAGAGGATCATCTTCACTGAATCCATCATGGACCTGAAATACAAACACATAGATAGATTGATTACAAAAATATTGATTAAATGGTTGATTCATTGATTATTTAAAAAATATTTCAGGGGTTCAAAATTACTGTAAAGGGGAAATTTTCGAGTGGATACAATTTCCGCTTATTTCGCGCTAAAGAAATTACTGCAAAAATTTTACCCACGCGAAAATGTCTACTATACAGGTTAATATATCACATATTCAGTATATACATCCAGTTATATTGGTTACGTGAAAATTACACCCAACGCGAAATTTTCACAGAATATCTTGGAATGGAAGGTCTAAGTCTTTTTGTCATTATTTTTGGCAGTTGATTGATTGTACAGTACGTTGGATGTAGTGGTGCTTGATAAGTCTTGTACTTAGTCAAGATTATATTAATAAGTTGATTAATTGTACAGTACTTTGGATGTAGTGGTGGTTGATTGGTCTTGTACTCTGTAGTCAAGATTATATTAATCAGTTGATTGATTGTACAGTACTTTGGATGTAGTGGTGGTTGATTGGTCTTGTACTCTGTAGTCAAGATTATATTAATCAGTTGATTGATTGTACAGTACTTTGGATGTAGTGGTGGTTGATTGTTTTTGTATGCTGTAGTCAAGATTATATTATTAATCAGTTGATTGATTGTACAGTACCGGTACTTTGGATGTAGTGGTGGTTGATTGGTCTTGTATTCTGTAGTCAAGATTATATTCATATATATTATATAAATATATTTATTTCAATATTTCATGTCATTATCAGGATTTGTATTTTCAAAACATGTTTTCAAAATAAAATCATAACATTAATTACCATGAGCCATTTCAAAAATTGAATTTAGTTTTAATTTTACAGCACTAGACAGTCGTTTTGAAATACAATTTGTTATCAGTTCTTGAACAAAAATTGTTAAACCAAAATTTTTTTGGAATTATGTTGAAAACATTCCCATAGGACCAAAATATATTTTACCAAATTTAGCTAAGGAAATACTTTGCATAGGAAGTATACCTTAGTTTTTGAGGAATTTCAGAATTTAACTAGCAGCAAATTTAGACAACAGAACTCATGGAACTGTACTCAAAAGATCACTGGTTATAACACTGCCACAATTTGTACCTTAGTGGTGTTGATTCCCTTTTCCTACAATCACAACAGTGGTGTACCAGGTGAGCAAAGTAAGGGCCTTTACCTTAATATAGTCAAATCTACAAGCAGCCTCCTCTATCTCCATATCTTCAATAGTTAGCCTAACAAGCTTGTTATCACCAACAAATATGATCCATTTGCAGTTCAAGTTATTTTCGTAGAGTCCGTCACCATTTATGTCTATGGAGGAAAATCGTCCAGATGTAGCATTTAGGACACCTCCACAACCTTGTCTAGGTCCTGTAAGGGAAGATTGACAACTTATTGTAAAGTATACAAGCAAATTCAGTGAATAAGGATCCCCCACCAAAATGTTCTTTTTGTGATTTGAACTTATGTTCAAAGGGCAATACCCAAGTAACTTCCAAATCAACTCGGGTTAATAATATGCACATCTCCGATCAATGTTGATTCTTTGCACCAAGTTTCATGAAAAAGTGCCATAAAGTTTTTGAGAATCAGCACAGACAAGCATTTTAGACTGATGGATAAATGGAAACTCAAATTTAATATTCTCCCTCTTTCTTCGAAAGGCAGGGGGGAAAAAACCATTAATAATTGAAAGACTATTTCATCAAATATTTTATATCAATCTAAATCCCATGACATATTTCTCAATTACAATTCACAAAATGAACATATGTTAGGCTTAATTATGACCAAAGAGAATCCAGACTATAAAGGTTTAAAAAGTTTTTTTAGCTATTGTAAACCATTACAGAAGTTTTGGTTGCAAGTAATTCATTTATATTGAGATGTCTCCAGCTGTAGATGAATTGACAGAAATAGTAACTTCTTCAGTGGGTTCAGGGCAATTTGCAGGAAGAGTTCTGTAATGTGCCACACCTTGCTGCTCAGGGCTCAAAGTTGCGACTAAATTAGGCATCATGGCAACCAAATTTTACTCATAAGTCTCCAATGCTGTTTCAGGGGTTCAAAATTCTCTATCATATATTTTACATATTGACAAAGTGTTTCCAGTACTCCTTGGTAAGCCTCATGACTTATAGAAGAAATCTTTCGTATGTATATACATGTACATGTATACAAAACGTCAAAAGTGTGCCGAATAAAACAGTAATCATGGCTGGGAAGCAGCTGTCAATGTGTAAATATAGTTTTTTTCAAGGCAAGTACATGTGATGCTCCCAAAAAGCAGGCGATATATCCATTGCCTGATGATTGATTGATAATAAATGTTTGAAATTATACAGCATACACTGTGTTGTTAGATTATTTTTAGAATAAAATCATTTTAATTTTATTGCTGGTACCTAAAAGTCTCAATTGGCATCTAAAAGTTTCAACTGACTCCTAATATTTTTAGATAGGGAGCCAGGCTGGTTTCTAGAATCAAAAACTCACTTTGAGCCCTGCTACTGCGCCATGTGAATTTATCCAAATTATAATTTGCTCTAACATGTACAAACTAAAATTTACATATAATTATAGTACTAGATTTGTTTACCAAATGTTGTGATGTAAGTTGCAATGAATCCATCAAAAGCAAGCGAAACATCAGAAACAAAGTTGACCAGCATAGAATTGCCAGTGGAACGAACTATGCCCGGCATTTCCAAGCCACAATATCGACCAATCAGAGGGGAGCTTAAATCTGTACCATCTCTAACATCAACATAGTCATAAGCACATGTGGAATGCGGCTCTAAGTTGAAAGCTGTAAATCTAAAAAAGGACAAAAACACATAATCAATTATTAATTAATTATAATTAGTTTTTAGATCTCAAACTCAGAATCCAGAAAACATAGAAAAGTCAAACTTAAGAACAGCAGTTATTTGATTAAAACAAAGGTAAACAAGAGGCCCAATAGGGCCTGTGATGCTCAACTGGCAGCTTATTTACATTTTTGATAAATAACATGCAAATCTTGTGAAATGGCATTCCCCCTCCTTTTTACAATTGCAACTGGAACCAAAGTGGTTGGAAACCAAATCTGCATTGGTTTTTCATGTTATTGCTATGTATAGGAACAGAAGCCATCTTGGATTTTGGCTGATATGCCAGACACACCTTTTGGATTACTGTTACTAAAGGACTTTTCATGCTGTATTGGGTTAGAATTGGCCAATTCAGGAAAAAATTTTCAATGATTTGATTGAAACAAACATCTTATTTGTACACTGCCTAAAAATTGGGTCAACATTTTTTTTCAGGAAAGGTAAAACATTAGGTCATAAACTTCACAATTGACCTTGACCTCATTTTGAAGGTAATTACAAGAATATTTCAAAACTGAAAACCCCCTGTCATTATCTGATCAAATAGTGAAGATATAACAATTTCAGCAATTTTCTGCATCCGGGACCTTGACCTTTGAACCATTAACCTTTTTTTATACATAAAAAAAATAGTTGAATTAATATCTACAACATTCTAATATATATGCCTATAGAAAATGTTAATAGTTTTCAAGATAATTAAGCATTTCAGTATTATTTCGTATCTGTGACCTTGACCTTTGAACCCCTGACCTTAATCTATATATCACAATGAAAGTTACATCAATACCAACAATATTCTAATATACATGCCTATACAAAAAAATTACAGTTTTCGTGTTAATGTTTTTGATTTTGTTTTGCATCTGTGACCTTGACCTTTGAACCCATGACCTTTTTCTATACATCAAAATGATTGTTGTATTAATACCTACAACATTCTAATATACATGCCTATACAAAAAGTTTATAGTTTTCAAGATAATGAACCATTTCAGTATTATTTTGTGTCTGTGACCTTGACTTTTAAACCAATGACCTTAATCTAAACATCAAAATGACTGTTGCATCAATACTAACAATATTCCAATATACATGCCTATACAAAAAGTTTATAGTTTTCAAGATAATGAACCGTTTCAGTATTCTTCCGCATCTGTGACCTTGACCTTTAAACCCATGACTTTAATCTATACATCAAAATGGCCGTTGCATCAATACCAACAATATTCCAATATACATGCCTATACAAAAAGTTTATAGTTTTTAAGATAATGAACCGTTTCAGTATTCTTCCGCATCTGTGACCTTGACCTTTAAACCCATGACTTTAATCTATACATCAAAATGACTGTTGCATCAATACCAACAATATTCCACTATACATGCCTATACAAAAAGTTTATAGTTTTCAAGATAATAAACCTTTTCAGTATTATTTCGTGTCAGTGACCTTGACCTTTGAACCCATGACCTTAATCTATACATCAAAATGACCGTTACATCAATATCAACAATATTCCAATATACATGCCTATACAAAAAGTTTATAGTTTTAGAGATAATGAACCATTTCGGTATTGTTTTGCTTCTGTGACCTTGACCTTTGGACCCATGGCCTTTTTATATACACCAAAATGATTGTTGTATCAATTCCTACAACATTCTTATATACATCCCTATACAAAATGTTTATAGTTTTCAAGATAATGAACCGCTTCAGTATTATTTTGTGTCTGTGACCTTGACTTTTAAACCAATGACCTTAATCTAAACATCAAAATGGCCGTTGCATCAATACCAACAATATTCCAATATACATGCCTATACAAAAAGTTTATAGTTTTCAAGATAATGAACCGTTTCAGTATTCTTCTGCATCTGTGACCTTGACTTTAAACCCATGACTTTAATCTATACATCAAAATGACCGGGACTTTTAAACTTTTGGGGATTAAATACAACTTACAGTCCAAATTATTTTACATGGAAAACTATACTGAAAAAATATCATCCTTTAAAAATATTCTAAGCAACTGGTCTTATCGAAATTTGTCTTTGATGGGAAAAGTAACAGTTGTGAAGACAATAGCACTACCAATACTAATACAGACGTTTATGACTCTTCCGGATCCTCCAAAAATTATGATTGACGATATACAAGCTACTATTTTTAATTTTATTTGGAATGGAAAAGTTGAAAAATAAAACGAAAAATTATGTACAATGATCTTGCAGAGGGGGGACTTCGTGTTCCACATATCGAGTCTTTTTATAGTGCGCTTAAGATGACATGGGTAAAAAAAATTATAGATCCTCATAATAATTCAGCATGGAAAATTCTACTATTAGATTCGCTAGAAAAATTTGGAGGGGATAAAATTTTTTTTTTCCAGAAAGAAGGTATTGAAAAATGTTCAAAACACTTCAACTCATTTTGGAAAGATGTATTTCTTAATTGGTCAAGATTGAATAAACCCGTAGCCGCATCCCCAAATGACATTCTTTCTCAGACTCTCTGGTACAACCCATATATTAAAATTGATAATGAAATGGTTTTCTTTAAGAAAATGGCTAAAAACGATATCTATTTCATCAATGACATTATTGATGAAAATGGGGATATCTTGAGCTGCAGAGACTGTAACCAAAAATACAACGCTGCAATTAATCCTTTTAATTACATAAGTTTAATACACGCGATACCAAAAACATGGAAAAATATTTTAAAAGAGAACTTTCATAAAAAAGAGGTTAAGCATGATAATATACAGTATCTAAAAACACACGAAAAAATTACGAAATTTTGCTATAATTTATTTTTGAAAACAGTAACAGAAAAACCCATAAAAACTCAGGAAACTTTAAATAAGAAACTCGAGAATCAAATTGATGAAAATGTCTGGAAACAAATATATAAATCACCTTTCGAAATCACTAGCGACTCAAAATTACAGTCTTTGCAGTTCAAGATAAACCATAATATAATATTTACAAATGACAAACTTTTTAAATGCAAGTTGTCTGATACACAGTTATGCACTTTCTGTTTTGAAACAAAAGAAACCATGTCACACTTATTTTATGAATGCAGTTTTACCCGCTCGGTTTGGTATGGTCTTTTGGAGGATCTATGTAAAAAATGTGGCATATATATAGACAAAAGAATGGAATATTTTATTTTTGGTGTAATGAGTCACCCTCAAAAATACATTATAAACCTCTGTTCCCTGATAATAAAAAACTACATATATATATGTAGATTCAGAAAGACCATACCAAACTACAAAACTGCCTTAAAGTCAGTAAAGCAGTACAGAGATATTGAATTATTTTCTTTATTTATGTTCAGCCTCAAAAAAGCAAATAATATAAGAAGGCAATGGAATCTTATTAAATCTTTGTTAGATAGTTAATTTGACTGATGTGTGCTTAAATGTATTTTTTCTGTAAATTTGTATTATGTATGTGGAAGATAGAATAAAAAACTATTAATACCAAAAATGACCGTTGCATCAATACCAACAATATTCTAATATACATGCCTATACAAAAAGTTTATAGTTTTTAAGATAATGAACCGTTTCAGTATTCTTCCGCATCTGTGACCTTGACCTTTAAACCCATGACCTTTTTCTATACACCAAAATGATTGTTGTATCAATTCCTACAACATTCTAGTATACATCCCTATACAAAAATGAGGGCGCGGTGGCCTAATGGATAAGACGTCAGTCTTCAAATCCAAGGTCTCTCACCGCTGTGAGTTCGAGTCCCGCTCGGACCACATGTGGGAAAGTGAATTTTCCTTGCCGTTGGCCTTTACTGATTCACCTGGTATCAGTATAATGGACTGGGGGAGTGGTACGTTTGTCTGCGGCGTACTGACTCTGTGAGCTAGCACGGTAAAGTCGCCCTGAGTGCGCGCTAGTACAAGGCAGACCATACAACACACTCGCACTTCACATGCATACACAAAATTGTTATATATTAATCCATATAGATTAATTAAATAGTTCTCGTCGCGAATAGCTGAAAAACTGCTGATGCGACGTTAAGCAACATTCAACCAACCAACCAACCTATACAAAAAGTTTATAGTTTTCAAGATAATGAACCATTTCAGTATTATTTTGTGTCTGTGACCTTGACTTTTAAACCAATGACCTTAATCTATACATCAAAATGACTGTTGCATCAATACCAACAATATTCCAATATACATGCCTATACAAAAAGTTTATAGTTTTTAAGATAATGAACCGTTTCAGTATTCTTCCGCATCTGTGACCTTGACCTTTAAACCCATGACTTTAATCTATACATCAAAATGACTGTTGCATCAATACTAACAATATTCCAATATACATGCCTATACAAAAAGTTTATAGTTTTCAAGATAATGAACCTTTTCAGTATTCTTTCGCATCTGTGACCTTGACCTTTGAACCCATTACCTTAATCTATACATCAAAATGGCCGTTGCATCAATACCAACAATATTCCAATATACATGCCTATACAAAAAGTTAATAGTTTTCGAGATAATGAACCATTTCGGATTTGTTTTGCTTCTGTGACCTTGACCTTTGGACCCATGACCTTTTTCTATACATCAAAATGATCGTTGTATTAATACCTACAACATTCTAACATACATGCCTATACAAAAAGTTTATAGTTTTCAAGTTAATGAACCTTTTCAGTATTATTTCGCATATGTGACCTTGACCTTTGAACCCATGACCTTAATCTATACATCAAAATGACTGTTGCATCAATACCAACAATATTTCAATATAAATGCCTATACAAAAAGTTTATAGTTTTTGAGATAACAAATAAAATCAGAAAGTCAAAAAATTAGGTCATGACCTTCACAATTGACCTTGACCTCATTTTGAAGGTAATTACAAGAATATATCAAAACTGAAAACCCTATGTCATTATCTGATCTAATAGTCAAGTTATAACAATTTAAAACAATTTAAAGCTATTTTACGATTTTTGCAAAATAAAACACAAAAACGCGTAAACTATTTTTTGTCAGAATTCCACGAAATGTACAAACTTAGAGGTTAAGACCATCTAGAATCCAAATATCAAATCAGATTTTGCCTCCAATGACTGGTTCTGGAGAAGAAGATTTTTTTAGGTTTTTTCTATTTTTAGTAACGGCAGCCATCTTGGATATCTAATCGCCATGATTTGTACAATCTTCAGTCAGACTCTAGCAAGGACCTTGCACAGCAAATTAGGTTTCAAAAGGCCTGGTAGTTTTTGCTGTTAACGGACGCACGCACGGACGCACGCACGCACACACGCCCGCATCATGCCAATAGCTCATCTGGCTAAAGCCAGTTGAGCTAAAAAGCTGGATACAGGTGGTGATAAAATTCATAAGAACATACTCAGTTAGTTCTGTAAACATTTAAGATAGTGTTAACAGCAACTAACTTCAGTACAGAGGTTCAAAATCCTCCAGGCCTGAGGTCCGGGACCTATTGATTTTACATTCGGATCCTTGATATTTAAACTGTAAAATTCCTATGGACCTGCAATTTTTTACTGGGATCACACTGCCTTTTCTATGTGATAACACACTTGAACCTTTTAATGTTGATATTGGACTTTCAACACTTTATGTGGAATCTGCCAAAAAAAGGTACTGGGCCTGTTACTGTTTTATAGTATTTTTACTTCATTAGGGAACAGAAAACAATGTCACATTCTTCTTTTGGTAATTTTGTTAAATTCAACAAGAACTGTCTTTTAAAAGCCAAATCCATCCCCCCTCCCACTTTAATGTTTTCCTGCAACCTTGACCTTTCGATATGACTTCAGTTCAAGGTCATGGCACAGCTTTGGACCATGGAAATTATTCATGTGAAGTTTTATGACAGTTGTCCAAAGCAATTATGAAATATGGTCAGGACACTCTTTTACACAGACAGATGGACTGACAGACATGGGGGTTCCTAGTATATATACATTCCTCAAAAATAGTTTGAGAGGTTATAGTTACAGGACCCTGACTGATATGACAGATATGTAATATGCACAGAAAAAATTGTTTATTTTTGTATGAACAATTTTTTATTTCAATTCATGCCAAGCCATGACACAGGACCTTGTTTATTTTAAGTTCCAATCCAAAAGAACCGTGACTTTCAGTCCGTAATGCCGAGTGCTTGGTGAACAGTCACTACCCACTTTCAAGTCTTGGGTCAGACACAGTCGGGGTTCAAACCCTTGACCTCCCACTTACGGAGCAAGCACTCTACCAACGGAGCTACCGCAGTGGTTTTAAACAATGTGTGTATCAGCTTCTTATCACAACTGTGACAAGTAACATCTGTACCAAATTTCAGAAAAACTGAATCTTGCAAAATTGAATAAACTTCTGAGCAAAATAATGTCTACAGATGGAAAAAAAACCAGATGAATAAACAAGATGATTCCAGTAAATCTAGAGGGATGGAGGATAATTGATTGATCGGGTGGGGGTGTTACATTCAAGTCCAGAATATTTCACTTATATCAAGAGCACAAAAGCTATGAGTGAAGTGGCAGGAGTACACTCAGGGCAATGGCAGGCAGGGTTTTTCATGTACCATGCTTGCTGTAACACAGGGCATTGGTTTGTAAGGTCTCTTCCAAAAGACCTTATGACTTTCATTTTTAAATGCTGAGTGCTTAGCAACAGAACTTCTTCCAAGTCTTGGTCAGAACCGGCTATGGTTTGAACCCACAACCTCCCACATACAGAGCAAGCACTCTACTAGTTAAGCTACCACAATGGTCTGGGGGAGGGGGGATAATAAACTACATTACCTCAAAATTTCAGTCAAACCAGTCACTTTTATATAAGTACCATCACCTTTAAAAGCCAATAACATTTTATCCCAATTGCTCTTTATTCAGGTTGTTTAGACCTGTAATTAAGGGTTTCCTACCCAAAAAGGCCAGTTTTACAGTTTCAATTAGCTGACCTTTATCATCATGACAGATTTGACTATACAGTAAAACCTCGTTATAATGCCCCTCGATAACTTTGCCACCTCGCTTATCACCACACTTTTTTGAAGTCCCAAAATCCATTTTGTTTATGTTTTTCTTTATGAGCCTCCCTCAATTAATTGCCAAACCCCTTTATAATGCCAAAATTTGACTGAACAGATGGTGGCCTTTATGGACAGATTTTACTGTACTTACTTAAGATCAATAACTCTGTCTTCCTGTACTGTAATTAGCCATGTACAGTTAGCGTTATGATGGTACTGTGTCGGGTATGTCGGAGTTCTGATAACACCATAAGCCTCGGTGTAGTTACCACCACATTCTGAAAAATAAAATGATAACACTATAAATAAGGGTTAAAATAGCGAAGTGGTTATTGCCCCGTATGTTTCAATAACAAATGTGTTATTACCACGCATCTTTTATACCCTTATTTTATAGTATACATATTTATGGGCTTTTTAACTTTATGATTGGCTATAAATACATCAATTTAGTGATAATTAAAGTATATTTAATAGTAACTTGTCAAATTTGGGTCAAATAATAGATTATTTTGATAAAAAATGTTAATACGGTTTTAGATCCGTCATTTTGTTTTCGTCATACGGTCGGATCGTTTTTTGCAGTTCATCAATCATTTAGACAGCAACTTTTTGGAAAAAATATCAATAAAATTTTTTTTTAATTCTAAATTGGACTATTTAGTCCCATTCAATCGATGTATGAAGTTTGATGCGTACGGTTATATGGGTATAAAAAATATGTGGTAATAACATCTGCCTTAAAATAAATAAAGAAATAAAGGATTAGAAAAATCACAACCTGTGAGATTATGTTATCTGATGTTACTTATGGAAAATTACAAAATAAACAGCATATTTCATGTGAACATGATCCAATGTTTTCAACTTGCCAGTATGCAGATTGTCACCTTGTGGATATAGAAATTTTCTATTTTTAAAAATATGTACAAACATATTATCTCAGGGTTCGTACAGACATTTCGACTCCAAATTTAAGGACTTTTTAGGGTCTTTTCAGGGTCTTATTTGCAAATTTAAGGCCTAATCAGAGGCGCAATTTTAGCAAAGACAGAAATATTGGTGCAAAGGCAATTAAATCAATAAAACAATTACTTATGTCCATAGTAACGACACTTGAAGTGGAGGTTGAAGTTAGGCTTCGGAAGGGCCAGGTACCTTAAAATTTCTCATTTCAACTCAACTTAATTATTTAATTCATAGATATTAGTCTATTGGCATTCACTTAATATCAAATACAGACACCTAAATGGCCAAATTCAAGGACTTTTTAGGGTCTTCAGGATAAATTCAAGGGGGTTTTAGGGTCAGACTTGTTTTTAGGGTCTTTTTAGGGCAAACCCCAAAACTTTTCTAGGCCTGTACAAACCCTGTATCTATGATAGGATGAACATTCTACTAATTTTACTGAATTCAATTTTATTTTTACACATGTAATTTGACATTAAATTTAATCATCACTTACCAGAGGCTCTGTACATTGCACTGAATCCTCGATATACGCGGGACGCATCTGTTTTGAATTGAAGAAACATCGTTCCAAGTGAGCTTATTGCCTGTGGTGGTACCCTGCCACAGAATCTTCCCAGGAACCTGCCATGAGTATCATTGCCAGCCCATGCTGATATGGAATCAAACTGACATGATCCAACTGGTCCTAAAATATTGAACAAAACAAATACTTGTAATGATGTCTTTTGAACTTTCCCAACTTGTTACTGGGTTTAGCAAATGTGGTAAGAGTTAAAAATTAACATTAATGCTCACAACTTTTGAATAACTGCATTATTTTCTCCAGCACCAAACCATTTCCTATTGGATTAATGAATTTTTCTGTTCAATTGTGGTTGACTGGAGATGAACCCATAGCGGTGAAACATCTTTGATTTAAAAGCTGATGCCCTAACCTTTTTAGCCACTGTGGTCCTGTATTTTATGTCAACTAATAGCTTTTTATATTTACAAAAGATACAATATGATAAGAATCATTTTTGAACCCTAAAATAAATAAAATAATTTAATTTTAGGTATCCATTTAATATCATCATTTTCAGTTTATTTATGATAACCAACATTGGTCATGTGATCTATAGAAAAGATGACTGAGCTATGGTTGTTAATGGTTGCAAGCTCATTACGTCACTGATGTCATTTGTATAAATGTGCCATATGACGGTGGAAATTTGAATGAAACATTTTGAAAACATGACCAAACTTAAATTACAGTTTTTGATAATGCTGAACTGGGAAATTGCACATTCAGACTTGTCACATGACAAATTTACAGATCATATTCACAAAGATATTTCATTTATCATCAAAAAGACTGTTTACAGCATTTTCCTCTCAAGACTTACCTTCAATATGGAAGATATTTTTGGAGAATTCCAGGACTATAAACTTCTGTGGGTCTACTCTAATGGTATTTACAGTACTTACCTTCAATATGGAAGATATTTTTGGAGAATTCCAGGACTATAAACTTCTGTGGGTCTACTCTAATGGTATTTACAGTACTTACCTTCAATATGGAAGATATTTTTGGAGAATTCCAGGACTATAAACTTCTGTGGGTCTACTCTAATGGTATTTACAGTACTTACCTTCAATATGGAAGATATTTTTGGAGAATTCCAGGACTATAAACTTCTGTGGGTCTACTCTTATGGTGTAGTTACATAGCAGATTATCTGTGTACATTTGAGGATGTCCAGGGGAGACAATCACACCGGTATCATCAGTATATAATGCTCCACAACCTGAAACAAAGAGTAAACTATGCGTGAAACACAAAATTATCAAGGAAACAGGCTTCAGATAAATCAATTAACGTATCGCCTGCCATGCCCACAATGTTCTGACACTGACTGCCATCACAGTACGAAAGCAGCGTCATGGCAACTAATGACATTCTATTGTCAGTGACATAATTAAACCACACAATTCTGGCCGCGTTTTCATTCTTTTTTCGTGTAATTCAAGCATGTTGACCCTTTGTTGGAACATAGTGGGCGTGGCCGACGATCCATCAATTGGCCATTCATCCTGACCACGTTGGAATAGCTAAATGACAGAGTACATATATTCAGTTCAGATCTTAGAAAAACAAAGGCAAAGATTTCCCTATCTGGCAATATAGGCAGTGACTCATTTTATCCTAATCAACACTAATCCTGAGGTCATGAACCAGTTTTTAATCCATTGAGAATTCTATTCTATGATTTCATTCATAAACTTTTGCAGGAAAAAGGGTGTTGCAAGATGATATCTTTCACTGCCCAATTTATGGATTTTTTTTTATCCATATCCATTTGTTCAAAGCTCTGTTAGCTAACCACATAGTTAGTGAATATTGAAAATTTTACTAAAATTAAAAATCTTTCATATACAGTTATGAATTTAAGTGCTACAGTTTATTGGTTGATATTAAAAATTGTGTGCATTAACTGTTGAACAGAAATTTCAGAATATTGCCTAAAACACAAAATACAAATTTTGAACAACTGATTGATTAAATGGGGTTTTACATCCCAGTCAAGAGTATTGCACTTATATCCAGATATCACCAGCTAAAAGTGAAGCAACAGACATTTTGACCTTTGCAGTGTGCTAAGGGCAATGTGCAGGGAGGGTTTATTATCATGCCAAGCCTGCAGTGACACAGGACCTCGGTTTATAAGGTTTCTTCTGAAGGACCCTTTTGAACACCAAGTCCTAGGGTGCAAGAATATTAATTCTTCCATCTCTAAATGTGAAAGATTGAAGTATCCAGTGTAGGAAAGCCATGTGGAATATTTCAGTCTTTCATCACAGGGTTTTGTTGTCTATCATCACATGATACTAAATCTACAAGTGTGGATTTTCAGTGACATAACAATCAAAGGACAGTTGAATGACTCCATTGTGTGAGGACATGATGTTTTTTTGTGGGAAAATGACATCAGAGTCTCCAAAACTTAGAAATTTTCATTGCGTTTCAAATGTTTATTCTGAGAGATTAGAATAAATAACTTTGTTTTTTGGTTTATACATGCTGTATAAACCATATTCAGGTACATTCTGTCCGATGGCCATATTTTGTTTATGTAAAACTTTAAATAACAAAGTTAGATTTACAATAATGGCATTGATGTCGATGTAACTTCTATTTGAAATTCTCGGCAAGCCTCGTCTCTGACTGAAATATTCAGCACCAAGGATGAGATTTCCCTATCCTACATGGATACTCATAATAGATTCTATTAATCTACAACAGTCAATTACCTGTGTTCCAATTGGCTGAAAATCCGTTTCCATTAGTGAGTTCATCTGACCTGAATTTCACCAGCATTCTTGTACTTGATGAGTTCAGCCTCGGTGGTGTTAGATTTTTACACCAACGTCCAATGGGTACAAATGATTCATTTCCATATGGAGAATCGCTAACCTAAAATTGAAGCAATATAATATGTGATATGTCAAGCAGAAAACACACTCGTCTCATTTTACATGACGTTCTAAGAAATTGCAGATGTTTTCTAATTATATGAAATACATGTTGATTCTGAAAATACACAAATTCAACACACAGAATTCATAGAATTTTTTGTAGTGGTTTCAGTCCACTGGGAAATTCCACTGTTAAAAGTTATTTTTAACATTGGTGGGATATTGTTTTGTATCCCAACCAATTAAATTCTGTGCAAAAGTTTTGAAAAAAAAAATTTCAGACATATTCAAAAAGATTTTTTTTGTTGTTTTAAGGATTTTTAGTAGAAATTAAAATTTGAATGTAGGATACAATGGAAGTCCCAATACTTACCATCAATTTAGAGCAGAGATATTAAAATTGAATATATATTACCGTAGTACCTCCAGTAATTTTGTTTGCATAAAATTACTACCAAATACAGGCAGTTTACTCTGGGAAAAGTGACTAGAATTTCCCAATTTGACCAGTAAAATTCTAAAAACAACAATGATATACTAGCAAATTTTATCTAGTTGTCCTTTACCACAAAATGTTAGATATTGTCACAATATAACATCTTATAAAAGTTTTTAACCAGGATTCTAAGCTATTGCAAGCATGTCATTTTGCAGTTTGCTGTATTTCAGAACTTCAAATTTTCCCAATTTAAAAGGCAGAAGGCATTTTTTTTTTAAAATGTAACAAAGCCACTGACCTCAACATAATCAAAGTCACATGTATCATGAGCTTCAAGGTCAAAAGGAGGGTTAAAAGTCAAGGTCACATGGTAACCGACTTGTACATTGATGTCCCATATACACTGTACGTTGTGAGGATAACTTCTGGGCCAGTTTGGACTGTAGATATGACCAGTATTACTGTGGTACATTCCGCCACATCCTGTATAAAATAATAAATCCAAAATTTTAAAATACAGAGATGTGCAAATAGTATTCAGACACTTAGTAAAATCCTTCTTTATTTTTTTATAAAATTAAACCACATATTTAAAAAAAAAAAAAAAAACAGAAAATTTATTTCTTGGTCTATTTTCATGGAGTTTTTACTGTTAAATGCAGCATTAGTTGAACATGTTGAAGTTTTTCTTAAATAATTAGAAAAAGGCACTCCATTATTTTTTATAGATAAACACTTTAAATCAAATGGATTCTTTTTAAAATTAAAATTTACTATAAACATAATATTTACATGGCAGTTAAAAATTTACCAAGCTGTGTAAAAGAAAATAGCTTTGCCCATCTGTAATTAATCCTCTGCAAGGAGTAAAACAACATAACAACGTCAACAAAGTTATTACTTCTAGACTGTAAACCTTTAGCGATTTTCTAGATGTAAAATTCAGGTAGCAGTAACATCCTTATTTCTACAGGAATATTTTATGGTAATTGAGAATGTCCATAGCAATTTTCAGTTATACTTATGCTCAAAAACTGTAAACACATAAAATTTTAGATAGGTAAAGTTAGCTACTAGTAACTGGCTACTAGTAGCTGGCTACTTGTAGAAGAAAAGTTAGCTACTAGTAGCCAGTTACTTGTGGAAGAAAAATTAGCTACTAGTAGCCAGTTACTTGTTAGAAAATTTAAAGTAGTTGATTATTTTGAAAAAAATATCAACTATTTACTACGCATAACTACCTACTAACGAATTAGATTTTATGGATCAAAACTTCCGCAAAACTACGAACAATTTCTTGTACACGAATGTAGTCCCGATATTTTTGAATGTAAATAACATTCCAGACGAGTAGCTGGGTATTTATATTTAAGATATTCAAAATTCAAGCATATCATGATGAAGTATATTCAATTCTGCATCCATTGATACCAAATATTCTAACATTCAAGCTTCAATACGCTCAAATACGCTTCCACAAAGGAGGGGGGGGGGAGTGTACGGGTAGGTTCTAATGCAATTTACATGGTTTTTCACATTCAGGACGAGTAGCTGGGTATTTATTTTTAAGATATTTAAAATTCAAGCATATCATAATGAAGTATATTCAATTCTGCATCCATTGATACCAAATAATCAAACATTCAAGCTTCAATACGCACAGATACGCTTCCACAAACGGGACGAGGGGATGCAAAAACGGGTAGGTTCAAGTGTAATTTCCATGATTTTTCACATTCAGGACGAGTAGCTGGGTATTTATATTTAAGATATTCAAAATTCAAGCATATCATGATGAAGTATATTCAATTCTGCATCCATTGATACCAAATATTCAAACATTCAAGCTTCAATACGCTCAAATACGCTTCCACAAAGGAAGGGGGGGGGGGGGGGGAGTGTACGGGTAGGTTCTAATGCAATTTACATGGTTTTTCACATTCAGGACGAGTAGCTGGGTATTTATTTTTAAGATATTTAAAATTCAAGCATATCATAATGAAGTATATTCAATTCTGCATCCATTGATACCAAATAATCAAACATTCAAGCTTCAATACGCACAGATACGCTTCCACAAACGGGACGAGGGGATGCAAAAACGGGTAGGTTCAAGTGTAATTTCCATGATTTTTCACATTCAGGACGAGTAGCTGGGTATTTATATTTAAGATATTCAAAATTCAAGCATATCATGATGAAGTATATTCAATTCTGCATCCATTGATACCAAATATTCAAACATTCAAGCTTCAATACGCTCAAATACGCTTCCACAAAGGAGGGGGGGAGTGTACGGGTAGGTTCTATTGCAATTTACATGGTTTTTCACATTCAGGACGAGTAGCTGGGTATTTATTTTTAAGATATTTAAAATTCAAGCATATCATAATGAAGTATATTCAATTCTGCATCCATTGATACCAAATAATCAAACATTCAAGCTTCAATACGCACAGATACGCTTCCACAAACGGGACGAGGGGATGCAAAAACGGGTAGGTTCAAGTGTAATTTCCATGATTTTTCACATTCAGGACGAGTAGCTGGGTATTTATATTTAAGATATTCAAAATTCAAGCATATCATGATGAAGTATATTCAATTCTGCATCCATTGATACCAAATATTCAAACATTCAAGCTTCAATACACTCAAATACGCTTCCACAAAGGAGGGGGGGGGGGGAGTGTACGGGTAGGTTCTAATGCAATTTACATGGTTTTTCACATTCAGGACGAGTAGCTGGGTATTTATTTTTAAGATATTTAAAATTCAAGCATATCATAATGAAGTATATTCAATTCTGCATCCATTGATACCAAATAATCAAACATTCAAGCTTCAATACGCACAGATACGCTTCCACAAACGGGACGAGGGGATGCAAAAACGGGTAGGTTCAAGTGTAATTTCCATGATTTTTCACATTCAGGACGAGTAGCTGGGTATTTATATTTAAGATATTCAAAATTCAAGCATATCATGATGAAGTATATTCAATTCTGCATCCATTGATACCAAATATTCAAACATTCAAGCTTCAATACGCTCAAATACGCTTCCACAAAGGAGGGGGGGGGAGTGTACGGGTAGGTTCTAATTCAATTTACATGGTTTTTCACATTCAGGACGAGTAGCTGGGTATTTATTTTTAAGATATTTAAAATTCAAGCATATCATAATGAAGTATATTCAATTCTGCATCCATTGATACCAAATAATCAAACATTCAAGCTTCAATACGCACAGATACGCTTCCACAAACGGGACGAGGGGATGCAAAAACGGGTAGGTTCAAATGTAATTTCCATGATTTTTCACATTCAGGACGAGTAGCTGGGTATTTATATTTAAGATATTCAAAATTCAAGCATATCATGATGAAGTATATTCAATTCTGCATCCATTGATACCAAATATTCAAACATTCAAGCTTCAATACGCTCAAATACGCTTCCACAAAGGAGGGGGGGAGTGTACGGGTAGGTTCTAATGCAATTTACATGATTTTCACATTCAGGACGAGTAGCTGGGTATTTATTTTTAAGATATTTAAAATTCAAGCATATCATAATGAAGTATATTCAATTCTGCATCCATTGATACCAAATAATCAAACATTCAAGCTTCAATACGCACAGATACGCTTCCACAAACGGGACGAGGGGATGCAAAAACAGGTAGGTTCAAGTGTAATTTCCATGATTTTTCACATTCAGGACGAGTAGCTGGGTATTTATATTTAAGATATTCAAAATTCAAGCATATCATGATGAAGTATATTCAATTCTGCATCCATTGATACCAAATATTCAAACATTCAAGCTTCAATACGCTCAAATACGCTTCCACAAAGGAAGGGGGGGGGGAGTGTACGGGTAGGTTCTAATGCAATTTACATGGTTTTTCACATTCAGGACGAGTAGCTGGGTATTTATTTTTAAGATATTTAAAATTCAAGCATATCATAATGAAGTATATTCAATTCTGCATCCATTGATACCAAATAATCAAACATTCAAGCTTCAATACGCACAGATACGCTTCCACAAACGGGACGAGGGGATGCAAAAACGGGTAGGTTCAAGTGTAATTTCCATGATTTTTCACATTCAGGACGAGTAGCTGGGTATTTATATTTAAGATATTCAAAATTCAAGCATATCATGATGAAGTATATTCAATTCTGCATCCATTGATACCAAATATTCAAACATTCAAGCTTCAATACGCTCAAATACGCTTCCACAAAGGAGGGGGGGGGGGGGAGTGTACGGGTAGGTTCTAATGCAATTTACATGGTTTTTCACATTCAGGACGAGTAGCTGGGTATTTATTTTTAAGATATTTAAAATTCAAGCATATCATAATGAAGTATATTCAATTCTGCATCCATTGATACCAAATAATCAAACATTCAAGCTTCAATACGCACAGATACGCTTCCACAAACGGGACGAGGGGATGCAAAAACGGGTAGGTTCAAGTGTAATTTCCATGATTTTTCACATTCAGGACGAGTAGCTGGGTATTTATATTTAAGATATTCAAAATTCAAGCATATCATGATAAAGTATATTCAATTCTGCATCCATTGATACCAAA
Source organism: Anadara kagoshimensis (assembly GCA_021292105.1). Classification (NCBI taxonomy): domain Eukaryota; kingdom Metazoa; phylum Mollusca; class Bivalvia; order Arcoida; family Arcidae; genus Anadara; species Anadara kagoshimensis. The sequence continues at coordinate 11,881,123 of CM037867.1, read as the reverse complement.
TATTCAAACATTCAAGCTTCAATACGCTCAAATACGCTTCCACAAAGGAGGGGGGGGGGAGTGTACGGGTAGGTTCTAATGCAATTTACATGGTTTTTCACATTCAGGACGAGTAGCTGGGTATTTATTTTTAAGATATTTAAAATTCAAGCATATCATAATGAAGTATATTCAATTCTGCATCCATTGATACCAAATAATCAAACATTCAAGCTTCAATACGCACAGATACGCTACCACAAACAGGACGAGGGGATACAAAAACGGGTAGGTTCAAGTGTAATTTCCATGATTTTTCACATTCAGGACGAGTAGCTGGGTATTTATATTTAAGATATTCAAAATTCAAGCATATCATGATGAAGTATATTCAATTCTGCATCCATTGATACCAAATATTCAAACATTCAAGCTTCAATACGCTCAAATACGCTTCCACAAAGGAGGGGGGAGAGTGTACGGGTAGGTTCTAATGCAATTTACATGGTTTTTCACATTCAGGACGAGTAGCTGGGTATTTATTTTTAAGATATTTAAAATTCAAGCATATCATAATGAAGTATATTCAATTCTGCATCCATTGATACCAAATAATCAAACATTCAAGCTTTAATACGCACAGATACGCTTCCACAAACGGGACGAGGGGATGCAAAAACGGGTAGGTTCAAGTGTAATTTCCATGATTTTTCACATTCAGGACGAGTAGCTGGGTATTTATATTTAAGATATTCAAAATTCAAGCATATCATGATGAAGTATATTCAATTCTGCATCCATTGATACCAAATATTCAAACATTCAAGCTTCAATACGCTCAAATACGCTTCCACAAAAGACGGGGGGGGGAGTGTACGGGTAGGTTCTAATGCAATTTACAGGTTTTTCACATTCAGGACGAGTAGCTGGGTATTTATTTTTAAGATATTTAAAATTCAAGCATATCATAATGAAGTATATTCAATTCTGCATCCATTGATACCAAATAATCAAACATTCAAGCTTCAATACGCACAGATACGCTTCCACAAACGGGACGAGGGGATGCAAAAACGGGTAGGTTCAAGTGTAATTTCCATGATTTTTCACATTCAGGACGAGTAGCTGGGTATTTATATTTAAGATATTCAAAATTCAAGCGTATCATGATGAAGTATATTCAATTCTGCATCCATTGATACCAAATATTCAAACATTCAAGCTTCAATACGCTCAAATACGCTTCCACAAAGGAGGGGGGGGAGTGTACGGGTAGGTTCTAATGCAATTTACATGGTTTTTTCACATTCAGGACGAGTAGCTGGGTATTTATTTTAAGATATTTAAAATTCAAGCATATCATAATGAAGTATATTCAATTCTGCATCCATTGATACCAAATAATCAAACATTCAAGCTTCAATACGCACAGATACGCTTCCACAAACGGGACGAGGGGATGCAAAAACGGGTAGGTTCAAGTGTAATTTCCATGATTTTTCACATTCAGGACGAGTAGCTGGGTATTTATATTTAAGATATTCAAAATTCAAGCATATCATGATGAAGTATATTCAATTCTGCATTCATTGATACCAAATATTCAAACATTCAAGCTTCAATACGCTCAAATACGCTTCCACAAAGGAGGGGGGGGGGGAGTGTACGGGTAGGTTCTAATGCAATTTACATGGTTTTTCACATTCAGGACGAGTAGCTGGGTATTTATTTTTAAGATATTTAAAATTCAAGCATATCATAATGAAGTATATTCAATTCTGCATCCATTGATACCAAATAATCAAACATTCAAGCTTCAATACGCACAGATACGCTTCCACAAACGGGACGAGGGAATGCAAAAACGGGTAGGTTCAAGTGTAATTTCCATGATTTTTCACATTCAGGACGAGTAGCTGGGTATTTATATTTAAGATATTCAAAATTCAAGCATATCATGATGAAGTATATTCAATTCTGCATCCATTGATACCAAATATTCAAACATTCAAGCTTCAATACGCTCAAATACGCTTCCACAAAGGAGGGGGGGGGGGGGGTGTACGGGTAGGTTCTAATGCAATTTACATGGTTTTTCACATTCAGGACGAGTAGCTGGGTATTTATTTTTAAGATATTTAAAATTCAAGCATATCATAATGAAGTATATTCAATTCTGCATCATTGATACCAAATAATCAAACATTCAAGCTTCAATACGCTCAAATACGCTTCCACAAAGGAGGGGGGGGGGGGTGTACGGGTAGGTTCTAATGCAATTTACATGGTTTTTCACATTCAGGACGAGTAGCTGGGTATTTATTTTAAGATATTTAAAATTCAAGCATATCATAATGAAGTATATTCAATTCTGCATTCATTGATACCAAATATTCAAACATTCAAGCTTCAATACGCTCAAATACGCTTCCACAAAGGAGGGGGGGGGAGTGTACGGGTAGGTTCTAATGCAATTTACATGGTTTTTCACATTCAGGACGAGTAGCTGGGTATTTATTTTTAAGATATTTAAAATTCAAGCATATCATAATGAAGTATATTCAATTCTGCATCCATTGATACCAAATAATCAAACATTCAAGCTTCAATACGCACAGATACGCTTCCACAAACGGGACGAGGGGATGCAAAAACGGGTAGGTTCAAGTGTAATTTCCATGATTTTTCACATTCAGGACGAGTAGCTGGGTATTCATATTTAAGATATTCAAAATTCAAGCATATCATGATGAAGTATATTCAATTCTGCATCCATTGATACCAAATATTCAAACATTCAAGCTTCAATACGCTCAAATACGCTTCCACAAAAGAGGGGGGGGGGGGTGTACGGGTAGGTTCTAATGCAATTTACATGGTTTTTCACATTCAGGACGAGTAGCTGGGTATTTATTTTTAAGATATTTAAAATTCAAGCATATCATAATGAAGTATATTCAATTCTGCATCCATTGATACCAAGTAATCAAACATTCAAGCTTCAATACGCACAGATACGCTTCCACAAACGGGACGAGGGGATGCAAAAACGGGTAGGTTCAAGTGTAATTTCCATGATTTTCACATTCAGGACGAGTAGCTGGGTATTTATATTTAAGATATTCAAAATTCAAGCATATCATGATGAAGTATATTCAATTCTGCATCCATTGATACCAAATATTCAAACATTCAAGCTTCAATACGCTCAAATACGCTTCCACAAAGGAGGGGGGGGGGGTGTACGGGTAGGTTCTAATGCAATTTACATGGTTTTTCACATTCAGGACGAGTAGCTGGGTATTTATTTTTAAGATATTTAAAATTCAAGCATATCATAATGAAGTATATTCAATTCTGCATCCATTGATACCAAATAATCAAACATTCAAGCTTCAATACGCTAAATACGCTTCCACAAAGGAGGGGGGGGGGGTGTACGGGTAGGTTCTAATGCAATTTACATGGTTTTTCACATTCAGGACGAGTAGCTGGGTATTTATTTTTAAGATATTTAAAATTCAAGCATATCATAATGAAGTATATTCAATTCTGCATTCATTGATACCAAATATTCAAACATTCAAGCTTCAATACGCTCAAATACGCTTCCACAAAGGAGGGGGGGGGGAGTGTACGGGTAGGTTCTAATGCAATTTACATGGTTTTTCACATTCAGGACGAGTAGCTGGGTATTTATTTTTAAGATATTTAAAATTCAAGCATATCATAATGAAGTATATTCAATTCTGCATCCATTGATACCAAATAATCAAACATTCAAGCTTCAATACGCACAGATACGCTTCCACAAACGGGACGAGGGGATGCAAAAACGGGTAGGTTCAAGTGTAATTTCCATGATTTTTCACATTCAGGACGAGTAGCTGGGTATTCATATTAAGATATTCAAAATTCAAGCATATCATGATGAAGTATATTCAATTCTGCATCCATTGATACCAAATATTCAAACATTCAAGCTTCAATACGCTCAAATACGCTTCCACAAAGAGGGGGGGGGGTGTACGGGTAGGTTCTAATGCAATTTACATGGTTTTTCACATTCAGGACGAGTAGCTGGGTATTTATTTTAAGATATTTAAAATTCAAGCATATCATAATGAAGTATATTCAATTCTGCATCCATTGATACCAAATAATCAAACATTCAAGCTTCAATACGCACAGATACGCTTCCACAAACGGGACGAGGGGATGCAAAAACGGGTAGGTTCAAGTGTAATTTCCATGATTTTCACATTCAGGACGAGTAGCTGGGTATTTATATTTAAGATATTCAAAATTCAAGCATATCATGATGAAGTATATTCAATTCTGCATCCATTGATACCATATATTCAAACATTCAAGCTTCAATACGCTCAAATACGCTTCCACAAAGGAGGGGGGGGGAGTGTACGGGTAGGTTCTAATGCAATTTACATGGTTTTTCACATTCAGGACGAGTAGCTGGGTATTTATTTTTAAGATATTTAAAATTCAAGCATATCATAATGAAGTATATTCAATTCTGCATCCATTGATACCAAATAATCAAACATTCAAGCTTCAATACATACAGATACGCTTCCACAAACGGGACGAGGGGATGCAAAAACGGGTAGGTTCAAGTGTAATTTCCATGATTTTTCACATTCAGGACGAGTAGCTGGGTATTTATATTTAAGATATTCAAAATTCAAGCATATCATGATGAAGTATATTCAATTCTGCATCCATTGATACCAAATATTCAAACATTCAAGCTTCAATACGCTCAAATACGCTTCCACAAAGGAAGGGGGGGGAGTGTACGGGTAGGTTCTAATGCAATTTACATGGTTTTTCACATTCAGGACGAGTAGCTGGGTATTTATTTTTAAGAGATTTAAAATTCAAGCATATCATAATGAAGTATATTCAATTCTGCATCCATTGATACCAAATAATCAAACATTCAAGCTTCAATACGCACAGATACGCTTCCACAAACGGGACGAGGGGATGCAAAAAACGGGTAGGTTCAAGTGTAATTTCCATGATTTTTCACATTCAGGACGAGTAGCTGGGTATTTATATTTAAGATATTCAAAATTCAAGCATATCATGATGAAGTATATTCAATTCTGCATCATTGATACCAAATATTCAAACATTCAAGCTTCAATACGCTCAAATACGCTTCCACAAAGGAGGGGGGGGGGGTGTACGGGTAGGTTCTAATGCAATTTACATGGTTTTTCACATTCAGGACGAGTAGCTGGGTATTTATTTTTAAGATATTTAAAATTCAAGCATATCATAATGAAGTATATTCAATTCTGCATCCATTGATACCAAATAATCAAACATTCAAGCTTCAATACGCACAGATACGCTTCCACAAACGGACGAGGGAATGCAAAAACGGGTAGGTTCAAGTGTAATTTCCATGATTTTTCACATTCAGGACGAGTAGTAGCTGGTATTTATATTTAAGATATTCAAAATTCAAGCATATCATGATGAAGTATATTCAATTCTGCATCCATTGATACCAAATATTCAAACATTCAAGCTTCAATACGCTCAAATACGCTTCCACAAAGGAGGGGGGGGGGGATGTACGGGTAGGTTCTAATGCAATTTACATGGTTTTTCACATTCAGGACGAGTAGCTGGGTATTTATTTTAAGATATTAAAATTCAAGCATATCATAATGAAGTATATTCAATTCTGCATCCATTGATACCAAATAATCAAACATTCAAGCTTCAATACGCTCAAATACGCTTCCACAAAGGAGGGGGGGGGGGGGTGTACGGGTAGGTTCTAATGCAATTTACATGGTTTTTCACATTCAGGACGAGTAGCTGGGTATTTATTTTTAAGATTTTAAAATTCAAGCATATCATAATGAAGTATATTCAATTCTGCATCCATTGATACCAAATATTCAAACATTCAAGCTTCAATACGCTCAAATACGCTTCCACAAAGGAGGGGGGGGGAGTGTACGGGTAGGTTCTAATGCAATTTACATGGTTTTTCACATTCAGGACGAGTAGCTGGGTATTTATTTTAAGATATTAAAATTCAAGCATATCATAATGAAGTATATTCAATTCTGCATCCATTGATACCAAATAATCAAACATTCAAGCTTCAATACGCACAGATACGCTTCCACAAACGGGACGAGGGGATGCAAAAAACGGGTAGGTTCAAGTGTAATTTCCATGATTTTTCACATTCAGGACGAGTAGCTGGGTATTTATATTTAAGATATTCAAAATTCAAGCATATCATGATGAAGTATATTCAATTCTGCATCCATTGATACCAAATATTCAAACATTCAAGCTTCAATACGCTCAAATACGCTTCCAAAAGGGGGGGGGGGGTGTACGGGTAGGTTCTAATGCAATTTACATGGTTTTTCACATTCAGGACGAGTAGCTGGGTATTTATTTTTAAGATATTAAAATTCAAGCATATCATAATGAAGTATATTCAATTCTGCATCCATTGATACCAATAATCAAACATTCAAGCTTCAATACGCTCAGATACGCTTCCACAAAGGGACGGGGGATGAAAACGGGTAGGTTCAAGTGTAATTTCCATGATTTTTCACATTCAGGACGAGTAGCTGGGTATTATATTTAAGATATTCAAAATTCAAGCATATCATGATGAAGTATATTCAATTCTGCATCCATTGATACCAAATATTCAAACATTCAAGCTTCAATACGCTCAAATACGCTTCCACAAAAGGGGGGGGGGTGTACGGGTAGGTTCTAATGCAATTTACATGGTTTTCACATTCAGGACGAGTAGCTGGGTATTATTTTTAAGATATTAAAATTCAAGCATATCATAATGAAGTATATTCAATTCTGCATCCATTGATACCAAATATCAAACATTCAAGCTTCAATACGCTCAAATACGCTTCCACAAAGGAGGGGGGGGGGTGTACGGGTAGGTTCTAATGCAATTTACATGGTTTTTCACATTCAGGACGAGTAGCTGGGTATTTATTTTTAAGATATTAAAATTCAAGCATATCAAATGAAGTATATTCAATTCTGCATCATTGATACCAAATATTCAAACATTCAAGCTTCAATACGCTCAAATACGCTTCCACAAAGGAGGGGGGGGGAGTGTACGGGTAGGTTCTAATGCAATTTACATGGTTTTTCACATTCAGGACGAGTAGCTGGGTATTTATTTTTAAGATATTAAAATTCAAGCATATCATAATGAAGTATATTCAATTCTGCATCCATTGATACCAAATAATCAAACATTCAAGCTTCAATACGCACAGATACGCTTCCACAAACGGGACGAGGGATGCAAAAACGGGTAGGTTCAAGTGTAATTTCCATGATTTTTCACATTCAGGACGAGTAGCTGGGTATTTATATTTAAGATATTCAAAATTCAAGCATATCATGATGAAGTATATTCAATTCTGCATCCATTGATACCAAATATTCAAACATTCAAGCTTCAATACGCTCAAATACGCTTCCACAAAGAGGGGGGGGGGGTGTACGGGTAGGTTCTAATGCAATTTACATGGTTTTTCACATTCAGGACGAGTAGCTGGGTATTTATTTTTAAGATATTTCAAAATTCAAGCATATCATAATGAAGTATATTCAATTCTGCATCCATTGATACCAATAATCAAACATTCAAGCTTCAATACGCACAGATACGCTTCCACAAACGGGACGAGGGGATGCAAAAAACGGGTAGGTTCAAGTGTAATTTCCATGATTTTTCACATTCAGGACGAGTAGCTGGGTATTTATATTTAAGATATTCAAAATTCAAGCATATCATGATGAAGTATATTCAATTCTGCATCCATTGATACCATATATTCAAACATTCAAGCTTCAATACGCTCAAATACGCTTCCACAAAGGAGGGGGGGGAGTGTACGGGTAGGTTCTAATGCAATTTACATGGTTTTTCACATTCAGGACGAGTAGCTGGGTATTTATTTTTAAGATATTTCAAAATTCAAGCATATCATAATGAAGTATATTCAATTCTGCATCCATTGATACCAAATATCAAACATTCAAGCTTCAACGCATACAGATACGCTTCCACAAACGGGACGAGGGGATGCAAAAACGGGTAGGTTCAAGTAATTTCCATGATTTTTCACATTCAGGACGAGTAGCTGGGTATTTATATTTAAGATATTCAAAATTCAAGCATATCATGATGAAGTATATTCAATTCTGCATCCATTGATACCAAATATTCAAACATTCAAGCTTCAATACGCTCAAATACGCTTCCACAAAGGAAGGGGGGGGGAGTGTACGGGTAGGTTCTAATGCAATTTACATGGTTTTTCACATTCAGGACGAGTAGCTGGGTATTTATTTTTAAGATATTTAAAATTCAAGCATATCATAATGAAGTATATTCAATTCTGCATCCATTGATACCAAATAATCAAACATTCAAGCTTCAATACGCAAGATACGCTTCCACAAACGGGACGGGGATGCAAAAACGGGTAGGTTCAAGTGTAATTTCCATGATTTTTCACATTCAGGACGAGTAGCTGGGTATTTATATTTAAGATATTCAAAATTCAAGCATATCATGATGAAGTATATTCAATTCTGCATCCATTGATACCAAATATTCAAACATTCAAGCTTCAATACGCTCAAATACGCTTCCACAAAGGAGGGGGGGAGTGTACGGGTAGGTTCTAATGCAATTTACATGGTTTTTCACATTCAGGACGAGTAGCTGGGTATTTATTTTTAAGATATTAAAATTCAAGCATATCATAATGAAGTATATTCAATTCTGCATCCATTGATACCAAATAATCAAACATTCAAGCTTCAATACGCACAGATACGCTTCCACAAACGGGACGGGGGATGCAAAAACGGGTAGGTTCAAGTGTAATTTCCATGATTTTTCACATTCAGGACGAGTAGCTGGGTATTTATATTTAAGATATTCAAAATTCAAGCATATCATAATGAAGTATATTCAATTCTGCATCCATTGATACCAAATAATCAAACATTCAAGCTTCAATACGCACAGATACGCTTCCACAAACAGGACGAGGGGATACAAAACGGGTAGGTTCAAGTGTAATTTCCATGATTTTTCACATTCAGGACGAGTAGCTGGGTATTTATATTTAAGATATTCAAAATTCAAGCATATCATGATGAAGTATATTCAATTCTGCATCCATTGATACCAAATATTCAAACATTCAAGCTTCAATACGCTCAAATACGCTTCCACAAAGGAGGGGGAGAGTGTACGGGTAGGTTCTAATGCAATTTACATTTTTTCACATTCAGGACGGTAGCTGGGTATTTATTTTTAAGATATTTAAAATTCAAGCATATCATAATGAAGTATATTCAATTCTGCATCCATTGATACCAAATAATCAAACATTCAAGCTTAATACGCACAGATACGCTTCCACAAACGGGACGAGGGGATGCAAAAAAACGGGTAGGTTCAAGTGTAATTTCCATGATTTTTCACATTCAGGACGAGTAGCTGGGTATTCATATTTAAGATATTCAAAATTCAAGCATATCATGATGAAGTATATTCAATTCTGCATCCATTGATACCAAATATTCAAACATTCAAGCTTCAATACGCTCAAATACGCTTCACAAAAGGGGGGGGGGGTGTACGGGTAGGTTCTAATGCAATTTACATGGTTTTTCACATTCAGGACGAGTAGCTGGGTATTTATTTTTAAGATATTTAAAATTCAAGCATATCATAATGAAGTATATTCAATCTGCATCCATTGATACCAAATAATCAAACATTCAAGCTTCAATACGCACAGATACGCTTCCACAAACGGGACGAGGGGATGCAAAAACGGGTAGGTTCAAGTGTAATTTCCATGATTTTTCACATTCAGGACGAGTAGCTGGGTATTTATATTTAAGATATTCAAAATTCAAGCATATCATGATGAAGTATATTCAATTCTGCACCATGATACCAAATATTCAAACATTCAAGCTTCAATACGCTCAAATACGCTTCCACAAAGGAGGGGGGGGGGGTGTACGGGTAGGTTCTAATGCAATTTACATGGTTTTTCCATTCAGGACGAGTAGCTGGGTATTTATTTTTAAGATATTTAAAATTCAAGCATATCATAATGAAGTATATTCAATTCGCATCCATTGATACCAAATAATCAAACATTCAAGCTTCAATACGCTCAAATACGCTTCCACAAAGGAGGGGGGGGGGTGTACGGGTAGGTTCTAATGCAATTTACATGGTTTTTCACATTCAGGACGAGTAGCTGGGTATTTATTTTAAGATATTTAAAATTCAAGCATATCATAATGAAAGTATATTCAATTCTGCATTCATTGATACCAAATATTCAAACATTCAAGCTTCAATACGCTCAAATACGCTTCCACAAAGGAGGGGGGGGGGAGTGTACGGGTAGGTTCTAATGCAATTTACATGGTTTTTCACATTCAGGACGAGTAGCTGGGTATTTATTTTTAAGATATTTAAAATTCAAGCATATCATAATGAAGTATATTCAATTCTGCATCCATTGATACCAAATAATCAAACATTCAAGCTTCAATACGCACAGATACGCTTCCACAAACGACGAGGGGATGCAAAAACGGGTAGGTTCAAGTGTAATTTCCATGATTTTTCACATTCAGGACGAGTAGCTGGGTATTCATATTTAAGATATTCAAAATTCAAGCATATCATGATGAAGTATATTCAATTCTGCATCCATTGATACCAAATATTCAAACATTCAAGCTTCAATACGCTCAAATACGCTTCCACAAAAGAGGGGGGGGGGTGTACGGGTAGGTTCTAATGCAATTTACATGGTTTTTTCACATTCAGGACGAGTAGCTGGGTATTATTTTTAAGATATTAAAATTCAAGCATATCATAATGAAGTATATTCAATTCTGCATCCATTGATACCAAATAATCAAACATTCAAGCTTCAATACGCACAGATACGCTTCCACAAACGGGACGAGGGGATGCAAAAACGGGTAGGTTCAAGTGTAATTTCCATGATTTTCACATTCAGGACGAGTAGCTGGGTATTTATATTTAAGATATTCAAAATTCAAGCATATCATGATGAAGTATATCAATTCTGCATCCATTGATACCATATATCAAACATTCAAGCTTCAATACGCTCAAATACGCTTCCACAAAGGAGGGGGGGGGAGTGTACGGGTAGGTTCTAATGCAATTTACATGGTTTTTCACATTCAGGACGAGTAGCTGGGTATTTATTTTTAAGATATTTAAAATTCAAGCATATCATAATGAAGTATATTCAATTCTGCATCCATTGATACCAAATAATCAAACATTCAAGCTTCAATACATACAGATACGCTTCCACAAACGGGACGAGGGGGATGCAAAAAACGGGTAGGTTCAAGTGTAATTTCCATGATTTTCACATTCAGGACGAGTAGCTGGGTATTTATATTTAAGATATTCAAAATTCAGCATATCATGATGAAGTATATTCATTTCATGCACCATTGATACAAATATTCAAACATTCAAGCTTCAATACGCTCAAATACGCTTCCACAAAGGAAGGGGGGGGAGTGTACGGGTAGGTTTCTAATGCAATTTACATGGTTTTTCACATTCAGGACGAGTAGCTGGGTATTTATTTTTAAGATATTTAAAATTCAAGCATATCATAATGAAGTATATTCAATTCTGCATCCATTGATACCAAATAATCAAACATTCAAGCTTCAATACGCACAGATACGCTTCCACAAAACGGGACGAGGGGATGCAAAAACGGGTAGGTCAAGTGTAATTTCCATGATTTTTCACATTCAGGACGAGTAGCTGGGTATTTATATTTAAGATATTCAAAATTCAAGCATATCATGATGAAGTATATTCAATTCTGCATCCATTGATACCAAATATTCAAACATTCAAGCTTCAATACGCTCAATACGCTTCCACAAAGGAGGGGGGGAGTGTACGGGTAGGTTCTAATGCAATTTACATGGTTTTTCACATTCAGGACGAGTAGCTGGGTATTATTTTTAAGATATTTAAAATTCAAGCATATCATAATGAAGTATATTCAATTCTGCATCCATTGATACCAAATAATCAAACATTCAAGCTTCAATACGCACAGATACGCTTCCACAAACGGGACGAGGGGATGCAAAACGGGTAGGTTCAAGTGTAATTTCCATGATTTTTCACATTCAGGACGAGTAGCTGGGTATTATATTTAAGATATTCAAATTCAAGCATATCATAATGAAGTATATTCAATTCTGCATCCATTGATACCAAATAATCAAACATTCAAGCTTCAATACGCACAGTACGCTCCACAAACAGGACGAGGGGATACAAAAACGGGTAGGTTCAAGTGTAATTTCCATGATTTTCACATTCAGGACGAGTAGCTGGGTATTATATTTAAGATATTCAAAATTCAAGCATATCATGATGAAGTATATTCAATCTGCATCCATTGATACCAAATATTCAAACATTCAAGCTTCAATACGCTCAAATACGCTTCCACAAAGGAGGGGGAGAGTGTACGGGTAGGTTCTAATGCAATTTACATGGTTTTTCACATTCAGGACGTGTAGCTGGGTATTTATTTTTAAGATATTTAAAATTCAAGCATATCATAATGAAGTATATTCAATTCTGCATCCATTGATACAAATAATCAAACATTCAAGCTTTAATACGCACAGATACGCTTCCACAAACGGGACGAGGGATGCAAAAAACGGGTAGGTTCAAGTGTAATTTCCATGATTTTTCACATTCAGGACGAGTAGCTGGGTATTTATATTTAAGATATTCAAAATTCAAGCATATCATGATGAAGTATATTCAATTCTGCATCCATTGATACCAAATATTCAAACATTCAAGCTTCAATACGCTCAAATACGCTTCCACAAAAGACGGGGGGGGGGGGGGGGGGGGGGGGGGGGGGGGGGGGGGGGAGTGTACGGGTAGGTTCTAATGCATTTTACATGGTTTTTCACATTCAGGACGAGTAGCTGGGTATTTATTTTTAAGATATTTAAAATTCAAGCATATCATAATGAAGTATATTCAATTCTGCATCCATTGATACCAAATAATCAAACATTCAAGCTTCAATACGCACAGATACGCTTCCACAAACGGACGAGGGATGCAAAAACGGGTAGGTTCAAGTGTAATTTCCATGATTTTTCACATTCAGGACGAGTAGCTGGGTATTTATATTTAAGATATTCAAAATTCAAGCGTATCATGATGAAGTATATTCAATTCTGCATCCATTGATACCAAAATATTCAAACATTCAAGCTTCAATACGCTCAAATACGCTTCCACAAAGGAGGGGGGGGGGAGTGTACGGGTAGGTTCTAATGCAATTTTACATGGTTTTTCACATTCAGGACGAGTAGCTGGGTATTTATTTTTAAGATATTTAAAATTCAAGCATATCATATGAAGTATATTCAATTCTGCATCCATTGATACCAAATAATCAAACATTCAAGCTTCAATACGCACAGATACGCTTCCACAAACGGGACGAGGGGATGCAAAAACGGGTAGGTTCAAGTGTAATTTCCATGATTTTTCACATTCAGGACGAGTAGCTGGGTATTTATATTTAAGATATTCAAAATTCAAGCATATCATGATGAAGTATATTCAATTCTGCATTCATTGATACCAAATATTCAAACATTCAAGCTTCAATACGCTCAAATACGCTTCCACAAAGGAGGGGGGGGGGTGTAGGGTAGGTTCTAATGCAATTTACATGGTTTTCACATTCAGGACGAGTAGCTGGGTATTTATTTTTAAGATATTTAAAATTCAAGCATATCATAATGAAGTATATTCAATTCTGCATCCATTGATACCAAATAATTCAAACATTCAAGCTTCAATACGCTCAAATACGCTTCCACAAAGGAGGGGGGTGTACGGGTAGGTTCTAATGCAATTTACATGGTTTTTCACATTCAGGACGAGTAGCTGGGTATTTATTTTTAAGATATTTAAAATTCAAGCATATCATAATGAAGTATATTCAATTCTGCATCCATTGATACCAAATAATCAAACATTCAAGCTTCAATACGCTCAAATACGCTTCCACAAAGGAGGGGGGGTGTACGGGTAGGTTCTAATGCAATTACATGGTTTTTCACATTCAGGACGAGTAGCTGGGTATTTATTTTTAGATATTTAAAATTCAAGCATATCATAATGAAGTATATTCAATTCTGCATCATTGATACCAAATATTCAAACATTCAAGCTTCAATACGCTCAAATACGCTTCCACAAAGGGGGGGGGGAGTGTACGGGTAGGTTCTAATGCAATTTACATGGTTTTTCACATTCAGGACGAGTAGCTGGGTATTTATTTTTAAGATATTTAAAATTCAAGCATATCATAATGAAGTATATTCAATTCTGCATCCATTGATACCAAATAATCAAACATTCAAGCTTCAATACGCACAGATACGCTTCCACAAACGGGACGAGGGGATGCAAAAACGGGTAGGTTCAAGTGTAATTTCCATGATTTTTCACATTCAGGACGAGTAGCTGGGTATTTATATTTAAGATATTCAAAATTCAAGCATATCATGATGAAGTATATTCAATTCTGCATCCATTGATACCAAATATTCAAACATTCAAGCTTCAATACGCTCAAATACGCTTCCACAAAGGAGGGGGGGTGTACGGGTAGGTTCTAATGCAATTTACATGGTTTTTCACATTCAGGACGAGTAGCTGGGTATTTATTTTTAAGATTTAAAATTCAAGCATATCATAATGAAGTATATTCAATTCTGCATCCATTGATACCAAATAATCAAACATTCAAGCTTCAATACGCACTGATACGCTTCCACAAACGGGACGAGGGGATGCAAAACGGGTAGGTTCAAGTGTAATTTCCATGATTTTCACATTCAGGACGAGTAGCTGGGTATTTATATTTAAGATATTCAAAATTCAAGCATATCATGATGAAGTATATTCAATTCTGCATCCATTGATACCATATATTCAAACATTCAAGCTTCAATACGCTCAAATACGCTTCCACAAAGGAGGGGGGGGGGAGTGTACGGGTAGGTTCTAATGCAATTTACATGGTTTTTCACATTCAGGACGAGTAGCTGGGTATTTATTTTAAGATATTTAAAATTCAAGCATATCATAATGAAGTATATTCAATTCTGCATCCATTGATACCAAATAATCAAACATTCAAGCTTCAATACGCACAGATACGCTTCCACAACGGGACGAGGGGATGCAAAAACGGGTAGGTTCAAGTGTAATTTCCATGATTTTTCACATTCAGGACGAGTAGCTGGGTATTTATATTTAAGATATTCAAAATTCAAGCATATCATGATGAAGTATATTCAATTCTGCATCCATTGATACCAAATATTCAAACATTCAAGCTTCAATACGCTCAAATACGCTTCCACAAAGGAGGGGGGGGGAGTGTACGGGTAGGTTCTAATGCAATTTACATGGTTTTTCACATTCAGGACGAGTAGCTGGGTATTTATTTTTAAGATATTAAAATTCAAGCATATCATAATGAAGTATATTCAATTCTGCATCCATTGATACCAAATAATCAAACATTCAAGCTTCAATACGCACAGATACGCTTCCACAAACGGGACGAGGGGATGCAAAAACGGGTAGGTTCAAGTGTAATTTCCATGATTTTTCACATTCAGGACGAGTAGCTGGGTATTTATATTTAAGATATTCAAAATTCAAGCATATCATGATGAAGTATATTCAATTCTGCATCCATTGATACCAAATATTCAAACATTCAAGCTTCAATACGCTCAAATACGCTTCCACAAAGGAGGGGGGGTGTACGGGTAGGTTCTAATGCAATTTATATGGTTTTTCACATTCAGGACGAGTAGCTGGGTATTTATTTAAGATATTCAAACTTCAAGCATATCATGATGAAGTATATTCAATTCAGCATCCATTGATAAAACATTCAAACATTCAAGCTTCAATACGCTCAAATACGCTTCCACAAAGGAGGGGGGGGAGTGTACGGGTAGGTTCTAATGCAATTTACATGGTTTTTCACATTCAGGACGAGTAGCTGGGTATTTATATTTAAGATATTCAAACTTCAAGCATATCATGATGAAGTATATTCATTTCTGCATCCATTGATACCAAATATGCAAACATTCAAGCTCAATACGTTCAAATACGCTTCTACAAAGGAGGGGGGGAGAGTGTATGGGTAGGTTTTAATGCAATTTCTATTATTTTTTACATTCAGGACGAGTAGCTGGGTATTTAGAACCTACCCGTACACTCCCACCTCCTTTGTGGAAGCGTATTTGAGCGTATTGAAGCTTTAATGTTTGAATATTTGGTATCAATGGATGCAGAATTGAATATACTTCATCATGATATGCTTGAAGTTTGAATATCTTAAATATAAATACCCAGCTACTCGTCCTGAATGTGAAAAACCATATAAATTGCATTAGAACCTACCCGTACACTCCCCCCTCCTTTGTGGAAGCGTATTTGAGCGTATTGAAGCTTGAATGTTTGAATATTTGGTATCAATGGATGCAGAATTGAATATACTTCATCATGATATGCTTGAATTTTGAATATCTTAAAAATAAAATACCCAGCTACTCGTCCTGAATGTGAAAAACCATGTAAATTGCATTAGAACCTACCCGTACACTCCCCCCCTCCTTTGTGGAAGCGTATTTGAGCGTATTGAAGCTTGAATGTTTGAATATTTGGTATCAATGGATGCAGAATTGAATATACTTCATCATGATATGCTTGAATTTTGAATATCTTAAATATAAATACCCAGCTACTCGTCCTGAATGTGAAAAATCATGGAAATTACACTTGAACCTACCCGTTTTTGCATCCCCTCTTCCCGTTTGTGGAAGCGTATCTGTGCCTATTGAAGCTTGAATGTTAGAATATTTGGTATCAATGGATGCAGAATTGAATATACTTCGTCATGATATGCTTGAATTTTGAATATCTTGAAAATAAATACCCAGCTACTCGTCCTGAATGTGAAAAACCATGTAAATTGCATTAGAACCTACCCGTACACTCCCCCTCCCTCCTTTGTGGAAGCGTATCTGTGCGTATTGAAGCTTGAATGTTAGAATATTTGGTATCAATGGATGCAGAATTAAATATACTTCGTCATGATATGCTTGAATTTTGAATATCTTAAAAATAAATACCCAGCTACTCGTCCTGAATGTGAAAAACCATGTAAATTGCATTAGAACCTACCCGTACACTCCCCCCCCCTCCTTTGTGGAAGCGTATTTGAGCGTATTGAAGCTTGAATGTTTGAATATTTGGTATCAATGGATGCAGAATTGAATATACTTCATCATGATATGCTTGAATTTTGAATATCTTAAATATAAATACCCAGCTACTCGTCCTGAATGTGAAAAATCATGGAAATTACACTTGAACCTACCCGTTTTTGCATCCCCTCTTCCCGTTTGTGGAAGCGTATCTGTGCGTATTGAAGCTTGAATGTTAGAATATTTGGTATCAATGGATGCAGAATTGAATATACTTCGTCATGATATGCTTGAATTTTGAATATCTTAAAAATAAATACCCAGCTACTCGTCCTGAATGTGAAAAACCATGTAAATTGCATTAGAACCTACCCGTACACCCCCCCCCCTCCTTTGTGGAAGCGTATCTGTGCGTATTGAAGCTTGAATGTTAAAATATTTAGTATCAATGGATGCAGAATTGAATATACTTCGTCATGATATGCTTGAATTTTGAATATCTTAAAAATAAATACCCAGCTACTCGTCCTGAATGTGAAAAACCATGTAAATTGCATTAGAACCTACCCGTACACTCCCCCCCTCCTTTGTGGAAGCGTATTTGAGCGTATTGAAGCTTGAATGTTTGAATATTTGGTATCAATGGATGCAGAATTGAATATACTTCATCATGATATGCTTGAATTTTGAATATCTTAAATATAAATACCCAGCTACTCGTCCTGAATGTGAAAAATCATGGAAATTACACTTGAACCTACCCGTTTTTGCATCCCCTCTTCTCGTTTGTGGAAGCGTATCTGTGCGTATTGAAGCTTGAATGTTAGAATATTTGGTATCAATGGATGCAGAATTGAATATACTTCATCATGATATGCTTGAATTTTGAATATCTTAAAATAAATACCCAGCTACTCGTCCTGAATGTGAAAAACCATGTAAATTGCATTAGAACCTACCCGTACACTCCCCCCCCCTCCTTTGTGGAAGCGTATCTGTGCGTATTGAAGATTGAATGTTAGAATATTTGGTATCAATGGATGCAGAATTGAATATACTTCGTCATGATATGCTTGAATTTTGAATATCTTAAAAATAAATACCCAGCTACTCGTCCTGAATGTGAAAAACCATGTAAATTGCATTAGAACCTACCCGTACACTTCCCCCCCCCCCTCCTTTGTGGAAGCGTATTTGAGCGTATTGAAGCTTGAATGTTTGAATATTTGGTATCAATGGATGCAGAATTGAATATACTTCATCATGATATGCTTGAATTTTGAATATCTTAAATATAAATACCCAGCTACTCGTCCTGAATGTGAAAAATCATGGAAATTACACTTGAACCTACCGTTTTTGCATCCCCTCTTCCCGTTTGTGGAAGCGTATCTGTGCGTATTGAAGCTTGAATGTTAGAATATTTGGTATCAATGGATGCAGAATTGAATATACTTCGTCATGATATGCTTGAATTTTGAATATCTAAAATAAATACCCAGCTACTCGTCCTGAAATGTGAAAAACCATGTAAATTGCATTAGAACCTACCCGTACAACTCCCCCCCCTCCTTTGTGGAAGCGTATCTGTGGCGTATTGAAGCTTGAATGTTAGAATTTAGTATCAATGGATGCAGAATTGAATATACTTCGTCATGATATGCTTGAATTTTGAATATCTTAAAAAAATACCCAGCTACTCGTCCTGAATTTGAAAAACCATGTAAATTGCATTAGAACCTACCCGTACACTCCCCCTCCTTGTGGAAGCGTATTTGAGCGTATTGAAGCTTGATGTTTGAATATTGGTTCAATGGATGCAGAATTGAATATACTTCATCATGATATGCTTGAATTTTGAATATCTTAATATAAATACCCAGCTACTCGTCCTGAATGTGAAAAATCATGGAATTACACTTGAACCTACCCGTTTTTGCATCCCCTCTTCCCGTTTGTGGAAGCGTATCTTGCGTATTGAAGCTTGATGTTAGAATATTTGGTATCAATGGATGCAGAATTGAATAATACTTCGTCATTTATGCTTGAATTTTGAATATCTTAAAAATAAATACCCAGCTACTCGTCCTGAATGTGAAAAACCATGTAAATTGCATTAGAACCTACCCTTACACTCCCCCCCCCCCCCCCTCCTTTGTGGAAGCGTATCTGTGCATATTGAAGATTGAATGTTAGAATATTTGGTATCAATGGATGCAGAATTGAATATACTTCGTCTGATATGCTTGAATTTTGAATATCTTAATATAAATACCCAGCTACTCGTCTGGAATGTTATTTACATTCAAAAAATATCGGGACTACATTCGTGGTACAAGAAATTGTTCGTAGTTTTGCGGAAGTTTTGATCCATAAAATTTAATTCGTTAGTAGGTTGCTATGTGTAGTAAATATTGATATTTTTTCAAGTAATCAACGCTTTTCTAACAAGTAACTGGCTACTAGTAGCTACTTTTCTTCCACAAGTACTGGCTACTAGTAGCTAACTTTTCTTCTACAAGTAGCCAGCTACTAGTAGCCAGTTTACTAGTAGCTAACTTTACCTATCTTAAAATTTTGTGCATATTTATTTCAAGGTATATGAATTTTGACATATCTGTGTAGTTCAATTTTCACGTTTTTCAAATTTGCACTATAACACAATAACCATAATATAATTTTCGCTCGTTATTAATTTTCGCACAAAACAAACAACTGCAAAATAAGCGAAAATTAATACACCTTGAAAATAAATACATTTATAGTAAGTGAATTTTAATCTTTAAATTTTCAACAAAAATTTTGCAAAAATTTCTCAAAAACACAGTGATTCCCCTGACAGTAGCAAGTGTTCTTTTAAACAAAAGAAAAAAGACAAAGTATAATGCATCGGTTTGACCTGACCTTTTGACCTTAATTCAAATATTAGATTGGGTGAATAAACTGTGTGATTTAGGCAAGACAGAATGTTTCATAACCATACACACCTGGTACCCAGTAATACTATCATCTATCCATTTAAATCAACTTTATATAGCCCCTTCATTACAAAATGTATATATCCAATTGAATATTCATATAAAGTCAAACGGCTATGGTCAAACTTGACGAAATATCACATACCTTCAGATTCAAATGTGTATATCAGCCTAAAGCCTTGTTCATGGATAGTATAATAGATTTAATATAACCCTCAGCTGATTACTCTGCGATAAGAATGGCTCGGTAAAGTTGACCACACATTTTTTACCAATGGAGGGTGAAGATGGATATCCTCCATTCAAATGTCGACGAAATCGTATCCGCAATTCGGATGATCTTCCACTGTAAAAGTTTGTAAATTCCACCTATGAAAATAAAAATTAGTATTTCAGTCTATCTCAATCTTATAAGATCACTACTGTAAGCCTACTGTAAAAGCCAGTCTGTTTGCAACAGTGATAACACATTATTTCTGTAGAAAACCAAATAATTCTGAATAAGAATTGATAATATTCACTTACTTGTACCTAGTTGTAACAGAAAATCTACATGCGCATCTGCGAATAGCCTAGAATATTCCTGCACAGAGCAAAACGTTGGTGCTTAATGGGGATTTAACATGTTGAAAAACCAGGCAAATGGCTAACTCTGTTGTGCATATGACGTAAAACATTACCAAGGACATCACTTCCAGTGTAAACATTGTCATTTTAGCAATGTAAAATCCTCATATGCCAACACTTTCCTTTCTACAGACATATCTTATGATAATCGCGGATACGCATACAGATTTTCCGTTATGACTAGCACAGGTAAAAGTATAATATTCATTTTTATTTAGATTTATTTGATTTTCTATGGAAAAAAGGTGTAATCCACTGTCACAAACAGACCTGCTCTGACAGTAGTCCTGATCAGTGTCTATCCTAATCTTATAAGATCATCAGGCTGGTACTGATAACAGCTTAAGTAAGGCAAGGATATGGAGACTACAAAGGATGTTATTCTTTCGAAAGTTATGGCAGTACCCATTTATTTGCCAGCAGTGAGTGCTTGGACTGGAACAACTCAACCATACCTTTGAGCTACCCTTCACATACGCTTTAAGCATCTACATAAAAATTCACACTTCTATCATGTCAAATTGACAGTGCCGCCACTGTGACAAGATTTTTACGATTGTACTCCCACCAAATTGCAACTTGTTGCTTAGAAATTATTCTATTCTAATAAAACTGTTTTTGAATCCATCTTTGTTTAACAGTTGCCGAGTTATACATATAGACTAGTGCTAGCACCTTAATTTTGCTCGGAGTGTGAGCTAGAACAAGACAGCTGGACTATAGCACACATTTGCACATCTCATGCATACACCCTCTTGTTTTTCAATTAATCCTTAGAGATTAATAAACTTGCTCTCCTAGCAAATAGCTGAAAATTGCTGATGCAATGTTAACTAACTTTTGACCAACCAATTTTAAAACACTCTCTATCAGAACGCAGGGGTTGAAAATTTTTCAGATGAGTTAAAGCCCAGGACTTTTGGATACAGAAAATCAAAGCCCCTAATTTTTTTTTATCAAGTCCAGAGTTAACTGCAAAATCAAGAATAAAGACACAAATCAATATGCATCATTTCTATCGGCGGTTAGAGGGTATTTTTCATCAGTATTACAATACATGTTTGCATTATCCTGCAATTTGTCAATCCATGGTTATTGAAACAATCGGACACATTTGTCCTTATCATATTTGGTGTCTTTATTGTCTTGTGACTTTCTTTTCTCACCACTGGAGCCTGATGCAGTCTGCTTGTTAGATGTGAAATTAAAATTAAACAGCAAAATAATCGGACATTACTGAATATTTGAAAAGATTACAAGCCCTATAACTATCTAGATTTTTCTTTATCAACTGAACGCTTAAACTGCCTACCTAATGACTAACATTTCTTACAAGCGCTGTAATGATCAAGAATGAATGTAAACAACAACAGGGCAACGTAACTACAGATGGTTTTTCAAGATTTTTTCAAGACAGTAAGAAATAAAGTTCATTGGTCTTCTAAGTATTTAAGCCCAATGGGCTTTTCAGTATATCTTTTGCCAATGCCTGCTTGCCAAATTTCTAGTCCCAGGCGTAGGGCTTGAAGAATTTTCAAACCCCTGGAACTTCAACGGTCTCTCTAACCATTTATTACCCATAAAATTGCTGATGCAATGTTAACTAATGTTAACTTACTAATTTTTAAACCACTCTCTATCAGAATGGTCTCTCTCGCTGTACTTACCCGTATTCTGTATCCTTCAGGAGCATTGATGTTCCAGACACAATTATAAGTATGGTTATAAAATCCAGGGTAATTAGGGCTAGTTATAACACCTTCTGACTCTGTGAGTATCCCTCCACAATCTAAAATAGTTCAAATCACAAATAGTCAAACCTATCTATAAAGGTCACCCAACGGAACCAGTAAAAGTGGACCTTATACACAGGTTAAAAACATGAATAAGAAGTAATCAATATTTTACTGGCCTGTAAAAGATGGTGGTTCTTAAACAAGGTGGTCCTTAAGGCAGGTTTGACTATAGTTCATACTGTAATAATTCTAACTCTATCAACTGATACCACTGCCGTAGCTCAATTGGTAGAGTGCTCGCTCCGTAAGTGGGAGGTTGTGGGTTTGATCCCTGGCCGGGTCTGACCCAAGACTTGAAAGTGGGTAGTGACTGTTCTTTCGCCAAGCACTGGCATTAGGAAATGAAAGTCACGGTTCTTTCGGATGGGAACTTAAAATAACAAAAAACAGACTGGGGAAAGAAAAGGTCCGTGTCACGGAGGGCTTGGCACGCTAAAGAACCCTGCTGTATAATGCTATCAGCGCAACGCACAGGCAAAATTTCTGCACCTTCACCTACAGCTGGCGACGTCTCGATATAAGTGAAATATTCTTGACCGAGACGTTAAACACCATTACTCAACTTAACTTATCAACTGATGATAGCTATTCTGTGTCTATAATCAACACAAACATACCAGTGAGCCCATGTACAAATTGCAATCCAAAAAGCAAAGTAAAAACATTGAAAACTTGCAAATGTAGTTTAGCACGTAAACATCTACCAGGAAAATGAGTCTGGGTGTTTTTGAAGGATAAGCACCCCCTGTCTAGCTAGCTACATCCTAACTTGTAAAATAAAAATTGAAAATAAAAGGACCTTGGAAATATGGGAATTTATATATATCTAGGACATTTTGGATACAGAAAAAATCATACTTATCAACAATATTCTGAGTATGGCCATTCTGAGTATGGCCACTGAATTTCTAGTCTTTACAAGCCTAGGACACTGTAGAGTTACATAAGGTAAATAGTCATGTTACACATAACTCTACAGTATCCATGCATCAACAATTTATTCGTAACCATGGTAACCTTTACCTGAGAAGTAGTAATATAACAGGAATCCACGATCAACAATAGATATATCCGTTTTAAATCTTATCCACAGTTGTGGTGAGGCGTATACACTGGGTCTGGTAATGTTGTGAGTTGCCACAGTAGTGGTTCACTAAAACACCATTCTCATCTCCTGCAGCAAAAAAATATCTTGTTTTTAATAACTTGTATAGTATTTCAAATTTGGAATCATGTAGCATAATTTACTAACAAAATCAACAAAGGGTTCATAACCAGACCAATTACAGGTTTAGCTCTGGCTCTCAAAAAGTTAAAGCTAAAAAAATTAGCCTAATCTAAAATTTAGGAGCCAATGTATATAAACATGATAAATGTATCAATTTCAAAGTGTCAGAAAAGCTTAAACAGGGTTCGTACGGACATTTGGACTCCACATTTAAGGACTTTTTGGGGACTTTTCAGGGTCTTGTTTGCAGATTTAAGGCCTAATCAGAGGGGCAATTTTAGCACAAAAAATATTGGTGCAAAAGCAATTATCAATAAACCAATTACATGTCCATACCCAACTGGTCAAATTCAAGGGTTTTTAGAGTCAGACTTGTTTTTAGGGTCTTTGTAGGGTAAACTTAAGGCTGCACAAATGCTGTTAAAGAAACTAAAAGTGATTAAAAAGTCTCAAATGTAGTTTATTCTAAACAGCTGTATAGATTGATCTGGATTAACATTTTGTAACACTTGTTTTATTTTGTCATACTTGACAGTAGAGATGTTATTGTGGACAAAAAAGGTATCCCGATATCGCCAAAAATTTACGATATCATCCCGATAATATCACAATATTTATGGATGAATATGCTAAAAAGATGGGCTGGGTTTTCACTGGACTGCAATAAAGCCAAACATAATAAAAGAATAATTAGATATAAAATTGCAAATTTTATCAAAGTTATTAAAGATTCATGGCAAAACCACATGGTTTAATCTGCTTAATCAAGATCAATACACAAGTAATGTAATGATTTCAAAGAATTTTTTGTAAGTAATAGGGTTCTACGATATCATGATGTAGGCTTTCTTCCATGCTATTGCCATTGGCAAATCCTTGGACGATAATGGCAATGACCATATGTAATAACACCTCTACTTGACAGTGATCGCATAATGAAATACATAAACATTTGAGGATAAAATATTAGACAAACATTATTTTTTTATGCAAAATATTATAAAAATCAGCACTTGGCTAAATTGGCGAATGGCAGATCAAGCTTACCCTAAATTAAAATTTCATAATTTTTTCAGGACTTTTTCATCATTTTCGAGGATATAATTACCATAATTAATGGAATGACTTCTTGGTTGGTTGGTTGTTGTTGCTCAACATCGCATTAGTAATTTTTCAGCTATTCGTGACAACAACTATTTTATTAATCTCTATGCATTAATCTATCAACAATTTCGTGTATGCATGTGAAGTGCAAGTGTGCTGTATGGTCTGCCTTGTACTAGCGCACACTCAGGGTGACTAGCTCACAGAGTCAGTATGCTGCAGACAAGAGTACTACTCCCCCAGTCACATTATACTGATACCAGGTGAACCAATAAAGGACAATGACAAGGAAAATTCACTTTCCCACATGTGGTCAGAGCGGGACTGGAACTCACAGCGGTGAGAGACCCTGGATTGGAAGACTGACGTCTTATTTATTAGGCCACCGCGGCCTCTATGGAATAATGTATTGATCATGTGAAGGATAAAATTCTTTTGATATAAGGGTTTGACATTTTACATTACTATCAGTCACTGCATTTGTGACAGTGAATTATGCTTTGTTCCCATAGAAAATCCAATTGATATTGTTCACTTACTTGTGCCTTGCCGTAACTGTAAATCATTTTTAAAATTTTTTTCAAAACTTAATGTGGATAACCTATTTTTCGAGCAAGTTTCATAAAATCAATAACTTATAAGTTTAAGATTATAGAACAAATATCACATCAAATTTTAGTATCAGTCATGCTTTTTAGAAAATTTAATCATTTTAACAGAACTGTATGTCAAAAAGCCATAACTCCCAGAAAAATTAGCAAAACAACCCTTGGTCAATGGGATGTGCATCTCCTATCAATCAATGTTGATACTTTACGCCAAGTTTCATGAAATAGCACTTCATAGATTTACTCCGAACAAAAATTATTTGGACAGATGGAAGATAAAAATAAGATTTATGTGGCGCAGTACAAAAATACAAACTTGATACAAACCTTCTCTGATCTCTAAGTAGTCAAAGTAGCACCTGCCATGGTATTCTAACTTAAACAGGTAAAATTTGATAGCCATTGATGCACTGGTTTCGTTATTGTTTCTGATTATCCAGACACAGTCAAGGTTGTTGCTATAGTTACCAGGGTATCCAGGTGACGATATGTTACCATATATGTTGTTGTATGTGTTATCACTTGTAAGGATTCCACCACACGCTACAAACATAAAATACAAGTGTTATTTTTACATTTGTGATGTTTTATAATATCAAACTCTGTTTGAGACCAAACATAACTAGAACTGTCTCTTGAGAGCCAAATACCCTACAATTTGCTAAAATGCATTTACTTGCTTGTGGCTATATGTGTGACATCATAGAATGGCTGTTCCGATTGGAAATACATGTTGTACACTAGAGCGTTTTAAATTTATTTCAGGATTAATAACTAAAATAAGATTTTCAAAAGATGACGAAAATGTAAATACATGCATAACCAAAGAACTGTCTCATGTGTCTAGAAATGCCGTTTATAGTGCTATAACTTCAATTGCAAATTGTGAATAACATGTGCTACCCTCATTAACTAGTATTGTCTCTGAAAGATTGTTGGTGTATACAACTGATCACAGGTGATGGGTTCTTTTCACTTTTGAGGATTCCACCACAGGCTACAAACACAAAATACTTATTTTATCTTCTTGCTCAGTCTGTTTCATTCACTTCTAGTTGTAAGCATCCTCTGTAGCTGCCACAGGTGGCCTATTCTTTTTCGAACTCTGTAATCTGTCAGATAGTCAATGCAACTTATCTTATTTTTTAAATAGAGAACTTACTTGCACTTTCCAGAGAAGTGTAACTTGCTTTAAAACCATGACCAGGTCTAGAGCCATCTGTTCCAAAAATAACTTTCATGACATTACCACTGCTTTCTAGAGAACTTACTAGCACTTTCCAGAGAAGTGTAATTGGCTCTAAAACCCCAGCCAGAACTCGAGCCATCTGATCTAAACATAACTTTCATGACATTACCACTGCTTCCTAGAGAACTTACTAGCACTTTCCAGAGAAGTGTAACTGGCTCTAAAACCCCGGCCAGACCTCGAGCCATCTGTTCTGAACATAACTTTCATGGTATTCCCACTGCTTTCTACAGCCTCTGGCATTGTATCTGTGTACTGTCCACATAGACGTTTTATCAAAGGAGAATCATCAAATATACCATTGTATACCTATAAAAAACAATAAGAACTAGGATATTGTCAGAGAGATATAATTCTCATGCCAGTAACCAGGGAATCCAGTTATTTGACCGGTGCTAGATTCCCCTTTCTCACACATGAGACATAGAAATCCCACATTTTTTTTACCCACGTGAGATTTTTCTGTCTAACCCTAGGGATGAAATCACTTGTCTCAAACCAACAATTTTCTCAGTCACAATCACTTACACACACTTAATTGATGATGTCATAATCATTTAACATGAGAATGTCAACAAAAATAGATTACGTCATTTTCACTACACACAAATGGTGACACGAATTGCTAAAGCTTGTTCTAGACAAGAAAATATTCATACTCTTTTGAGATATCTCTGTCTTACCCTGTACCAGTGTAAGATTTTGTTAGTCTTGCCCTAGTTGAGACAGATCACACAAACAACCTCACACATTAATTGGATTTCTCATGACTTTTAAATTTGATTCAATGGAAAAATTAAGGGCATTCCAGATGAGATAAGAACACTTATGGACACTAAATTTTACACAATAACTTCAACAAAATTCCATGACATAATTTTCAGAAGGCATAAACGGTGGCATGAAAACTGAAAATTTCATACAAATATTTGTTTTAAAATTGCGATTTTATGCAGCAAATGTGTGAAAAAAAAGAATCTTACACCAGTAACAGTATAAGACATAGATATCTTGCTAAAACTTGTTCTGGACAGGAAAACAGGAAAATAAAATTCATCCTCCACTGAGATATCTCTGCCTTACACTGTTACAGGCGTAAGATTCTATTTCCCCATAATTGTAATCACAAATCTTAAAACATCAAAAACAACACCTTGGTCTTGACCTTTAAGATATAACCTTGGTTAAAGGTCAGGTCTTGGATTCTGTCAAGAGCAGCAATAAGTTATGATCTAGAAATAGAAATTGGTCTAAAATTTAATTCGTTTATTTTAATTGGTTTATAAAAAGTAGACTTACTTTAAATAAGACAGGTCATTGAAGTCAGTTCAAGGTCAATTTCTGACCTGGCTGTATTTAATTTTCCATAAAAGGTGAATAATAAAAATGAAGCTGTTAAATATAAATTAAGTGGTATTACTTACTGCTACATAATCATAGATACAGCGTGTATGACTTTCAATATCAAGGTCATTGAAGTTCAAGGTCACTCTTCGACCTTGCTGTACTTTAATTTTCCACAGACACTGTCGTGAATGAGCATATTGTCCTGGATAATTTGGTGAATTGATTGTCCCTGAATCTGTTGTTAAAAATCCACCACAAACTACAAAACATTAATAAATTATGATGTCAATCTTTACAAGGAAATACATGGTAAAGTCAGAGGTTCAAAATTTCTTGGGTCCAAAATCCAGGATCTACTGATTTTACATTAGGACCCTTGATATTTAAACAGTAAAAGTCAAATGGACCTACTATTTTTTACCAGGATAATATTTCTTTTTTTTTTTATATGATAACATGAAACTTAATTCAACGTTGATATTGGACTTTCAAAACTTCTGTGGGACCTGCCAAAAATATAAAGGTTCTGGACCTTGCATTACAAAACATAATCATTCTTTTTGTCTACTAAAATGGTGGCCAAATCAACCTGGAATAGGGTCTGGTGACCTAAAATTCGTAAATGGTGAGCTTGTCCACTTTAAATTTGAACATTTGTGACTAGAAAACAGATATATTTTTGTGTTACAGAATTTCCATGATAATGTTGATATTTTAGGCATTATAATGGACACTTTACATCATTGTTATTGTTATTAATAACACCGATGTATGTAAGCGATTGTAAGTCAATTCTAAAAATGTGCATTTTTGTTCTTGATACCTAAAAGATGCCTTAATGTTCCTTTATTTAAAAGAAAAGGTTTCCTGGCCACTTGGAATTTCCACTAGCCACCTGAAAATTGAAATTGGTGGCCAGCTGACCACTTAGTTTTGAAACTCACTTTGAGGGCTGGTAATGTTGAACACCTGTACATACTAACTCATCATGATTAACAAGCAAATTCAGTGAATTAGACTCCCCATCTCCCCCACCCCCACCGTATGCAATTTTTGTGATTTAAAAAGGGACATAACTCCAAGAAAAATGAGCAAACCAACTTGGTTTAATGATATGAACATTTACTATCAATGTTGATGCTTTGCACCAAGTTTCTCTGAATAGTGTTTCATAGTGTCTGGACAGACATTTTTATAGGAATATATCAAGTGACACAATTTGACTTTCAAATGGAACAAGTAATCTGTGAGCTACTGCTCACTTAGTATACCCCCGCTTTTAACATGTGTTAGAATAAAAACAAAATGTGAACTAGATGTCTTGTAGACTTGAAATCAGTACATATGACATGGGATCTCATACAGAATTGGCATACAAAATTTCAAGTGGTTGTGATTAGTAGTTGGTGAGAAAACTGTTACAAAAATGTTCAACCATTGACTACAAATGTTGAAAAAACCATTAAATCAGGAGACAGGAAGTAGATGTCCCACAGTCTTGAAATTGGCACTTATAGTATGGGACCTTATACTGAACTCACATACAAAATTTCAAGTAGCTGTGTTTCGTAATTGTGGAGAAAAAGTGTTTGGAACATCATTGTTTTGGACGGACGGAAGGACATAGGTTAACCAGTATACCCCCCTCTTCTTCAAAGTGGGGGGTATAAATATTGATAGTTTACAATAACGATCATTTGTTGTTCACAATAATGATCATTCAACTTAAAATTTTTTAATTTTTATGCAAACTATAAATACAGTTAAATAATTACCTTCAACACTGGCATTGAATTTTAATTTAAATCCCTGACGTGTAACTGCACTGTTGGACCTGAATCTAACGTAAGCTAAACTGTCTGATGTCAACACTGGAGGTGGACGCTGGTACCCACAACCAGCAAACAACAACGGACCTGAAATAAAACAAAAAAAGTTTAACTAGTAAAGTCTCTTGAGAGACAAATATCCCTGTTCCAGCCTCTGATTTACCAATGACAGAGGAGGGGACTCTAAAATGCATACTAGACCACTTTGGTAGCTCAGTTGGTAGAGTGCTTGCTCAGTCAGTGGTAAGTCATGGGTTTAAACTCGGCTCGGATCCGACCCTAGACTTGAAATTGGGTTGTGACTTCTTTCACCAAGGACTCAGCATTAGGAAATAAAAGTAACAGTTCTTTCAGTTGGGAACTAAGGGCATGGCACGATGAAGAATCCTGCTGTATATTGCCATCAGTGCAACTCACAGACAAAATTTCTGCACCTTTGTCTATAGCTGGTGATGTCTCGTTATAAGTGAATTATTCTTGACTGGGATGTTAAACACCTTTACTCAACAACTTTAAAATTCATATTAAATTTACCTGAACTAACTAGTCCCCAAATTTAACAGGAAAGGAAAAGCATAAAAGCAGCTAAATCAGGACTGATATTCAAAACCTCCTCAATACTGGTCGAATATTCTACTGACTGAACTGCCAGGCCATCTATTGCACCCCAAATATGATACATACTGTAGATTACTTTTTCTATCATGAGATATTTATTAACGCCTAATTTCGCAAGGACTCTTGGATGCAAAATCATATGTGAGGCGAATATTTCCAAATCATGAAAATTCAACATATCCCGGTATGATAAGCGTGGAAGTTAGCAAGATTTCTTAGAAAAGGGAGATTATTGCCTGTTGACTGCGAACTTAAATACCCACATGGATTGTGGTCGCAACTTTACATATTCTCAAAATGGCACTTACAGAGTTAGGGGTCTGCAAAAAAATGTGATTCTCGTGAATTCACAGTAATCCACAGTAATGGTCTATTATATTGCCAGCCTCTGAATCATCAATGACAGAAACATGAGAAAAGGAAATTCTAAGATATGAAGTTCATCTCTCAATCTTTTGTAAATTGGGCCAGGGTCTTCGTAATTGGGACAATCAACAATCAAATAGTCAAAATTGCGAAAATAAAAATTACCATTATTGTTCCAAAACTCTAAAATGGACAAGAGAAAACATGTTTAATGAGGTTAATTACTAATATATATTTATCTATTTCCAGATTGATTTTTGACAAGAATCTTATTTTGATTTATTTGTCGATTTTATAGTCAATTTTGCAGTTATTTTTATTAGTTGTGAAAATAAGTTTGGTGTTTGTGAAAAAAATAATAGAATTTTGCTTGGTGTTGGTGAAAAAAAGCCCTAATAATATTTTCAATTGTGAATCATGCGGATGGAGCCCATTATCTGCACTAAATACGGTTGAGCGAGAACCCTGAATTTGTATAAAATTTACCTGTGCTGTTGTAATCTCGGATCTGAAGTGCGTCAATATCGTTGACAGAACAGTTGGAGCTGTATACAAGATTAAATGTCTCAAATACAAACGTCAGGTAGTGACCAGTTGGTCCACGGATTAACCATTCACAATCTTCATTGTTACCGTAATTTTCTGGAAAATTTGGACTTTGGATTTCTCCACTTTGACCAGCAATGTATCCACCACATTCAGCTAGTATAAACAGAAAAGTACATGAATTATAACATGTTAGATACTATCCCCCAGCAATGGTGAACATAAGTGAATTCCAAACAAAGTAAAATTTGAGAGAGAGAGAGAGAGAGAGAGAGAGAGAGAGAGAGAGAGAGAGAGAGAGAGAGATAGTTTGATGAGACACAGGGAGACACAGAGACAGACTGAAACAAACACACATGTAATAATTCATTAACAAAAAACAATTCTGTTCTGATATAAATGCTGAGAGAAAGCAGAGAGAGAGAGAGAGAGAGAGAGAGAGAGAGAGAGACACCTATTACTATATACCCTCGGTGGCAGGGGGGATTATAATTCAGACAAATGTTTTTGGCATTGCTTGAGGGCAGAAAACACTATCACTACACTACTAGTTGACACTTAATGAATGAGGACCCTGATAATAAGACTGGTATATATTTTTATCATATGAGTTGAGTTGAGTTGAGTAATGGTGTTAAACATCCCAGTCAAGAATATTTCACTTATATCGAGACATTGCCAGCTGTAGGCGAAGCTGCATATATTTTGCCTGTGCGTTGCGCTGATGGCATTATACAGAAGGGTTCTTTATTGTGCAAAGCCCACCATGACATGGGACCTCGTTTATTTTAAGTTCCCATCTGAAAGAACTGTGACTTTCAATTCGTAATGCCAAGTGCTTGGTAAAACAACAGTCACTACCCACTTTCAAGT
Organism: Anadara kagoshimensis; assembly: GCA_021292105.1. NCBI lineage: Eukaryota > Metazoa > Mollusca > Bivalvia > Arcoida > Arcidae > Anadara > Anadara kagoshimensis. The sequence goes on along the minus strand of CM037867.1, from coordinate 11,848,521 downwards.
CTTAGGTCAGACCGGGTCGGGGCTCGAACCAACGGCCTTCCACTTACAGAGCTAGCACTCTACCAATTGAGCTACCACAGTGGTTTTTTTGTCATATGAATATTAATTCAATTACCTATTTTGTACGTGGCTTTAAATCCAGAGTGACTCAAACTGTTATCAGTCCTAAAACGTGCAAACATTACGTTTGCAGTAGATTTTGACGTGCTTGGGATAGTCCTACCACAAAATCTTCCAATCAAATGCGAGTTTACTGTTCCACCGTCTCTCAGTTCTATGTAATCAAACCGGCACCTTAACAATGGCAAAATAAATAAATAAATAAATAAATAAACAAAATAAATAAACAAGAGGCCCATGGGCCTTATAAGCTCACCTGATAACTAATGGCTAGCTGATAGATTTAAAGAAAACGTAAATACTAAACCCCAATGACTTTTTTCTTTACATCAAAATGATCATTGTATCAATACCTACAACATTCTAATATACATGCCTATACAAAACGTTTATAGTTTTCAAGATAATTAACCATTTCAGTATTGTTTTACATCTGTGACCTTGACCTTTAAACCCATGACCTTTTTCTATACATCGAAATGATTGTTTTATCGATACCTACAACATTCTAATATACATCCTTATACAAAAAGTTAATAGTTTTCGAGATAATTAACCATTTCGGTATTGTTTTCGCATCTGTGACCTTGACCTTTGAACCCATGACCTTTTTCTATACATCAAAATGATCGTTGTATCAATACCTACAACATTCTAATATACATGCCTATACAAAAAATTTATAGTTTTCGAGATAATTAATCATTTCGGTATTGTTTTCGCATCTGTGACCTTGACCTTTGAACCCATGACCTTTTTCTATACATCAAAATGATCGTCGTATCAATACCTACAACATTCTAATATATATGCCTATACAAAAAGTTTATAGTTTTCGAGATAATTAACCATTTCTGTATTGATTCACATCTGTGACCTTGACCTTTCAACCCATGACCTTTTTCTATACATCAAAATGATTGTCGTATCAATACCTACAACATTCTAATATACATGCCTATACAAAAAGTTTATAGTTTTCGAGATAATTAACCATTTCGGTATTGTTTCGCATCTGTGACCTTGACCTTTGAACCCATGACCTTTTTCTATACATCAAAATGATCGTTGTATCAATATCTACAACATTCTAATATAAATGCCTATACAAAAAGTTTATAGTTTTCGAGATAATTAACCATTCCGGTATTGTTTCGCATCTGTGACCTTGACCTTTGAACCCATGACCATTTTCTATACATCAAAATGATTGTTGTAACAATATCTACAACATTCTAATATAAATGCCTATATAAAAAGTTTATAGTTTTCGAGATAATTAACCATTTCTGTATTGTTTCGCATCTGTGACCTTGACCTTTGAACCCATGACCTTTTTCTATACATCAAAATGATCGTTGTATCAATACCTACAACATTCTAATATACATGACCATACAAAAAGTTTATAGTTTTAGAGATAATAATTATAATCAGAGGTAAAAAAAATTAGGTCACGACCTTCACAATTGACCTTGACCTCATTTTGAAGATACTAACAAGAAGATGTCAAAACTGAAAACCCCATATCATTATCTGGTCAAGTAGTCAAGTTATAACAATTTGAAGCTATTTTACGATTTTTTCAAAATTAAACGCAAAAACGCGTAACCCATTTTTCGACCGAATTTCACGAAATGAACAAACTACAGGCTTAAGACCCTAGAGAAGCCAAATATCACATCAGATTTTTTCTCCAATCAATACTTTCAGAGAAGAAGATTTTTTAAGATTTTTGCACCCCTAGGTCACCTTGACCTAGTTATGGTAGCCATGGCAATGCCACGAACAAATCTGAATTGCACCGACCCAGACATGCTTCTGACCAAGTCTCGTTGAAATCTGCCAAGTACTTTCAGAGGAGAAGTCGAAAATGTGTGTTAACGACGCACGCACGCACACACGCACGCACGCACATACACACGCTGCACCATACCATAAGCTCACATGACCTTTGGTCAGGTGAGCTAAAAAATAAATTGTAACAGTCAATAGATTTGTGTTATTTCCTGTTTCTGTAATTTGTTTCATAACCTGTGAACAGGTGATTGACCTATCCATAGGTTTCAGTACCTTTTTGTGAAGACTTCTGGGTGCAGTGGAACCCTCAAAGAAAAAGAAAAGAAGGAAGGCCAAGAAACACCTGGTGGAGAAACTTGCAAACAGAAATGGACAGAGAGGGATACAAATGGCAAGACCTGGGCAGATTAGCACAGAATAGAACTAGATGAAGGAGTGTTGTCAGTGGCCTATGTACCTCCCTGGTACCACAGGCATAAGTAAGTGTCCATGGATGTGTCTGTCTTAAGTTTCATTGAAATCTGTCCAGTAATTTCAGAGAAGTCAAAAATAGATGTTAACTATGCATGCATGCACACATGCACAAACAAACATATACACATTGTATTATGCTATAACCTCACATGACCTTTGGTCAGGTCAGCTAATTAACTAATGTGACCTTCACATAACAAGTGGTATCCAATCTCATTGGATACCTCATTACGTGTTGAATTTATAAAATTATTATATCAAAACTTATACCATATTAACAAGAAAAAGAGTAAAAATGCCAAATTAAATTTAATTTAATGAATGCAATAGAATAATACAGGGGTTTAATCTACTGCTTTTTAATTGGACCATTCTGATCATGCTGATGGAACTAACGTTTTTTACCAGGATAATCCTACTTTTTCTATATGATAACATAATTGCACATAGATCTTTCAATGTTGATATTGGACTTTTAAAACTTTATGTGGGATCTGTGACAATTTAAGACAAACAGTTCTGGATCTTCCATAAAAAAACATAGAGTATAAAAAGAAACATTAACGGTAGGAAACTTTCGCTGTTTTGACATTCTAAATTATTTCGCGGTAAGAAATTTTCAAGGTTCTGACTGTAAAAAAGTGTACCCAGAGAAATAAGAAAGTTTAGCTGAGAAGATATATTTGCGATAAAAAAGTAACTGTGAAAATCGCTAATATATTTTTCCACGCGAATGTTACTTCTTATACAGTAATTTTGAACTCCTGAATAATATCTACATTAAATGCACAATTTATAAGCAACTGTTGCTGAAGTATGATGCTATGATCATGTACTCAATTAGCTCAGTGGTCAGGGTCCAATTCATATATGTAGTTGGTTTGATTAAATTGGTAATATTTTCATACATTGGGTCAACAGTGACATATCTTGATGTATTTTATTTCAAAAGATCAGACAAAAGGTATAAATGAGAAAAAAAACACCTGAATTTCTTCAAAATTAACTAAGACTAAAAAGATGGGCCATGTCTGGTCCCGCCCACATACAATATTATGGTGAGACCAAAATTATTTAAGGGTCAATGGACCAAAAGCCCCTTCTAGATTGAACACAGCCATCATGGTCCTTAGACAGAAATTAAGAAACAACTTACGCAGCATTTGGTTCGATATAAAATCCTTCCACGAAATCTATCTGTATTCGATGAAGAGCTGGAGCTGTTATTACCCAGGTGCAGTCCACATTATGAGGATAGTTACCAGGGAAACCAGGTGACATAAAAAGTCCACTGCTTACTTCATTGGACAATGTTAAGTGACCACCACAGGTCACTTGTATCTCTGAGAACTGAAGCCTAAAACCGGTGTTTGGTCCATTATTAATCCCATCAGAAATAAACCTTATAACCAGCATATTACTCGAGGTGTTCATTACAGCAGGTGCTTGGTTGCCACAGAAACGACCTTCTGACCCTCCACTTAAGGGTGGAGCATCTGTAGTTCCACCATTTAGAAGCTAAAGTAAGAGAAAAATCAGCTTACTGTTTACTGTATAAAAAGAAACATAAGTGGTAGAAATTTTTTGCAGTTTTGATTTTCTAAACTATTTTGTGGTAAAAAAATTTCACAGTAACAACTGTAGGAAAAGTGAACCAAGGTAAATAGGAATCTTTTGCTGAGAAGATTATATTTGAAGTATACAAGTCACCGTGAAAATCTAGGATATTTTACCCACTAATATATATCTTCTTATCCAGTAAAATATTGATACATACATATTACATACATATTGTGTATGTACAACCCTTCGTATCAGGTCTCATCCTTTTTTCAGCAGCTGCATCACTACTCTTTGTGCAAGCGCAACTCATAGTAATACCTGCTACTGAAAAAAGGACGAGACCTGATACGAAGGGTTGTACATACACATTGTGTATATGATATTTTTATCTAATATTTCCAACTAGGTTAATTAAAAAATAAAAATTCCACTTCAAGTAAAAAATTGTTTTGCAACAGAGAAACAATGAACTAATCAATGATTTATGTTCTGTGTGTAATGACGAGTTCATTATTTACATTTGACAAACCGAAGATTCCCAAATGACATCACAATGAGTAATCCTATTAAAAATACATGTGTACTTTACCCCCAATGTTGTATCACCAGTGTGGATTGTGATTTGGACATGGATTGGTATGGCTTTGGGATTGTGATTTGGACATGGATTGGTATGTTTGTTTTTATTTTGCTTTGGGATTGTGATTTGGACATGGATTGGTATGTTTGTTTTATTTTGCTTTGGGATTGTGATTTGGACATCGATTGGTATGTTTGTTTAACTTTGTTTTGGGATTGTGATTTGGACATGGATTAGTATGTTTGTTTTTATTTTGCTTTGGGATTGTGATTTGGACAAGGATTGGTATGTTTGTTTTTATTTTGCTTTGGGATTGTGATTTGGACATGGATTGGTATGTTTGTTTTTATTTTGCTTTGGGATTGTGATTTGGACATGGATTGGTATGGCTTTGGGATTGTGATTTGGACATGGATTGGTATGTTTGTTTTTATTTTGCTTTGGGATTGTGATTTGGACATGGATTGGTATGGCTTTGGGATTGTGATTTGGACATGGATTGGTATGGCTTTGGGATTGTGATTTGGACATGGATTGGTATGTTTGTTTTTATTTGCTTTGGGATTGTGATTTGGACATGGATTGGTATGGCTTTGGGATTGTGATTTGGACATGGATTGGTATGTTTGTTTTTATTTTGCTTTGGGATTGTGATTTGGACATGGATTGGTATGGCTTTGGGATTGTGATTTGGACATGGATTGGTATGGCTTTGGGATTGTGATTTGGACATGGATTGGTATGTTTGTTTTTATTTTGCTTTGGGATTGTGATTTGGACATGGATTGGTATGGCTTTGGGATTGTGATTTGGACATAGATTGGTATGTTTGTTTTTATTTTGCTTTGGGATTGTGATTTGGACATGGATTGGTATGGCTTTGGGATTGTGATTTGGACATGGATTGGTATGTTTGTTTTTATTTTGCTTTGGGATTGTGATTTGGACATGGATTGGTATGGCTTTGGGATTGTGATTTGGACATGGATTGGTATGTTTGTTTTTATTTTGCTTTGGGATTGTGATTTGGACATGGATTGGTATGGCTTTGGGATTGTGATTTGGACATTGATTGGTATGGCTTTGGGATTGTGATTTGGACATGGATTGGTATGTTTGTTTATATTTTGCTTTGGGATTGTGATTTGGACATGGATTGGTATGTTTGTTTAACTTTGTTTTGGGATTGTGATTTGGACATCGATTGGTATGTTTGTTTAACTTTGTTTTGGGATTGTGATTTGGACATGGATTAGTATGTTTGTTTTTATTTTGCTTTAGGATTGTGATTTGGATAAGGGTTGGTATGTTTGTTTTTATTTTGCTTTGGGATTGTGATTTGGACATGGATTGGTATGTTTGTTTTTATTTTGCTTTGGGATTGTGATTTGGACATGGATTGGTATGTTTGTTTTTATTTTGCTTTGGGATTGTGATTTGGACATCGATTGGTATGTTTGTTTTTATTTTGCTTTGGGATTGTGATTTGGACATGGAATGGTATGTTTGTTTTTATTTTGCTTTGGGATTGTGATTTGGACTTGGATTGGTATGTTTGTTTTTATTTTGCTTTGGGATTGTGATTTGGACATGGATTGGTATGTTTGTTTTTATTTTGCTTTGGGATTGTGATTTAGACATGGAATGGTATGGTTTTTTTTTTTTTTATTGTAATACCAACCTGTACATAGTCACCTTGACACTGAGCATCGTTACCGGCAAATGCGAAGGTACTGTTAAATGTGATTCTTATGGTCCGACCAGCTGGTACTTGGACCACCCAGGTACAGTTTGAATTGATTGGATAGTGCTGTGGATAATTAGGACTATAAATCACTCCTTCTGTCATAGGCATTAGACCACCGCATACTGCAAATAATTAAAATTTGATACTTTAAAATCATTTACTTCTGTGATGTCCAATTTTCATTGCTCTTTTTTTTACAGATGTTAACTTATGGTTTGTGGTTTTTGTACTGCATAAAATTAACATATGTTCTGACACTGGTCGCCATCACGGTACCAAAGCAGCGTCATGGCAACTAATGACATATTAGTGTCAGTGACATCATTAAATGATACAATTCAGGCTGAGTTTGAATTCTTTTTGTGTGTAATTCAAGCATGCCATGTCTTCGTCAAACATTGTGGGCGTGGCAGGCGATCTGTCAATTAAATTCCTATTCTGTAACATTATTTACTTTAGTGGTGTCTAATGGGGTTCATTGTTGCACTATGTGATACCCCTCGTCATTTGAGCAGAACAGTTACTTTATTTCCCATGTGATAAGGAATCATATAAGTTCATATTTCCCATAAAAACAATGTTATTCTTGGGATTCTCAAAGTAAACCTTGTCCAAAATGTCAAAAGTCGAAAAATTGGCTGGACTACCATGTCTGCCCAATCACTATGGTGGGGCTGTGCTAGTCCTGGTGTTGTATAAAGCAGTTATAATAGAATGATTTACTGCCAGACTTTCTGGTCCAGATCTTTTTAGGCTTGTGGTAGAATGTTTACATTTTACCAAAGGGCTGGGTTTGAGCTAGAGGGACTTCGTGAGGAAGTAGAGTTTTTCAGGTGTTTCCTCACTCCCTCCCTCCTGTAATATCACAGAAATGCCAATTTAACATCATAAAGTAATCATTTTGTTCAACATATTATTGTTATTATTTTGACAGAGAGAATTTGATGATACAAAGAAGAGACTGAAGCAGAATGAGAGAAAGAAATGAGACACAGGAAGACAGAAACAGAGGGAGAGAGAGAGAGAGAGAGATTTTGTTGAGACACAAGTCAAGACACTGAAACAGAGAGAGAGAGAGCGAGAGAGAGAGAGAGAGAGAGAGAGTTTGATGAGACAGAGGAAGAGAGATAAAGATCACAGATTCATCCACACATGTAAGTTATAGTAAAAACAAACAAATTCAGATATAAACTATTTATTTACCTGCTTTGTATTGTAATGAGAATCCAGTTCTGTTCAAAGAGTAATCCGTTGTGAATCTGAACTTCAGAGAATTAGATGTAGAGAGTAATGGCTGACTGTTGGGTACTCTACCACAGTAGGTTCCTAGTACATACTGGTAATAACCAGAATAACTGCCAGGACGTACTATAGAAATAACAAAACAAGAAGTTATTATAACCTACAGGGAATTTGACGTGGAGAGTAATGGCTGACTGTTGGGTACTCTACCACAGTAGGTTCCTAGTACATACTGGAAATAACCAGAATAACTGCCAGGACGTACTATAGAAATAACAAACAAGAAGTTATTATAACATACAGGGAATTTGACGTGGAGAGTAATGGCTGACTGTTGGGTACTCTACCACAGTAGGTTCCTAGTACATACTGGAAATAACCAGAATAACTGCCAGGACGTACTATAGAAATAACAAACAAGAAGTTATTATAACATACAGGGAATTTGACGTGGAGAGTAATGGCTGACTGTTGGGTACTCTACCACAGTAGGTTCCTAGTACATACTGGTAGTAACCAGAATAACTGCCAGGACGTACTGTAGAAATAACAAACAAGAAGTTATTATAACATACAGGGAATTTGACGTGGAGAGTAATGGCTGACTGTTGGGTACTCTACCACAGTAGGTTCCTAGTACATACTGGAAATAACCAGAATAACTGCCAGGAAGTACTATAGAAATAACAAACAAGAAGTTATTATAACTTACAGTAAAACATGTTTATAATTAAGCCCTGGGAACTCTGTTTTTAAGTTCTTTATAATGTTATATATACTAGATATATATATAGAGGAGCGGCCAGGCCCAATATTTGACCTTGTACTATCAGTGTAGTTGGTGTAAGCATGATCGTTATATGCATGTTTAACTGTATAATGATACATCTGAAAATACTTTAAACGTTTTTATTTTTACTGTGTACTGATTTTCACTTATTTTGCGGTTGTTTGTGCAAGTCTCGATTGGGATATGTTACATCACATCACCCGAGACTGAGATCAGCCATTATCGGTCACACACAGGTGATAGATTCTATTTCAAAATTAATACCGAATGAAAATTATATAACACTTCTTGTTTTAAAGTGCACATTTTAAAAACGTGAATTTTCAACTACGTGGATATGTCTAAATTCTCTATATCGCGAAAATAAATATAGACAAAATTAAGTATGTTTACAGTAGTAAAATACAGTAAAACCTCAATTTATTGCTACTATTTATTTAGTTAAATACAGATCATGGTGCCTTTCATTTCCTAGGTCAGAAATATACTATTGTCAAAATTTGCTGCTATAATTAAAATCATAAATTCCTCAAAAACTAGGCAAAGTATTTCCTTAGCTAAGTTATGGTTCTTTGGATATTATTTCAACCCCTTCACAAAAACTTTAGTTTCACAACTTTGGTTCAAGCATAAATGATGAGGAATTCTATACAAAAACGGCCACATAGTGCTGTAAAATTAAAACTGGTTTGTGAAATATGTAATTTAAACCGCTGAGCCAGTATCTCTGCTGGTGGATGTTTTCCTGAGAATATCACAAGCTCAGTATCTCTGCTGGTGGATGTTTTCCCAAGGATATCACAAATTCAGGAGGCAATACTTTTTTGTATTGTCGGAAATATACTACATGTATTGTCTAAATTTGCTTGTAGTTAAAATCTTATATTCCTCAAAAACTAAGGTATATGCCCTCATGCAAAGTACATAAATTTGTTAAAATAAATTTTGGTCCTTTGCTAGTGCACAAGAGGTTTGATGCAAACAATAGCACTGCCATGATTGCACATGCCTCAACTCCTTCACACCAAGACTATGGTAGCTCAGTTGGTAGAGCCCTTGCAACCTATATGGGAGATTGGGGTTCAAAACCCAGCCATGACTGACCAAATCCTTGAAAATAGGTAGTAACTGTTCTTTCACTAAGCAATAAGTATTTAGAAACAAGTCATGGGGTTCTTTAGAAGAGACCTTAAAAACTGATGACCCATGTCTTGTTAGGTGTGCCACACTAGAGAACCCTCCCTGCACATTCCCCAGAATGCACATCAAAGTCAGAATTCTGCCATGTTACCTTTATCTAGTGACATCTCAATATAAGTAATATACAGTAAAACCTGTTTTAAGAGGTCACTTATGGGACTGAACAAAAGTGGCTGCTTAAGACAGGTGGCCTTTAAAACCAGGTTGTGTTCCAGAAGACAAATTTATGAAGACGAACCAATTTGTTTAGATTTGTACATATTTATTTATCTATATCAATTTCTCATATATATATATATATAATATGTTTGTCAACATAATAAATAATTTATTTGACCGACATTACTTTCAAAATCGTCAATGAATTCACTTTTTCTTTTTACAATGTTTTGTATCTGAGTCCTTCCAACATTAAATTCTTCCGCTAATTTGCGAGATGAAACTCCTGATTTGATTTTGTTGATAACATCAATTTTTTGTTTTAGGGTTAAAACTTTCCGTTTAGATGGTGTGTCCATTTTTGTCAACTGAATAAATGCGATTTGTTTAATGTTCGTAAAATAAGACAAAGAAAAAGTGAATACTTCTCAGATAATTTTATTGTTTCAACATATAACAATATAAATCGACCCGACAAGTGCGATATGCCTGAGCAATCAGCTGAATATTATATTCTATCATAAACAACTTATCGTCACTAAGGAAACAAAATCATGTGACGACTGTCACGTGGCATTATAAACGGACAAAATGGCCGTCTAAACCAGGCTCTTCTATGTGGTCGGTCACGAAATTAGTGGCCGCTGACCGCGTTACACAGGTGACCGCTTATTTCAGGTGAAATATATAGTAAAATGCATTGGGCGGGATGCAACCTGGCCGTTATCGGCAGGTGACCGTTAAATCCAGGTGGCCGCTAAGGCAGTTTTTACTGTACTCTTAACTGGATGTAAAACCCCATTTAACTAACCAACAAACTAACCAAGCCACCAACCAACTAATCAACCCACCCACCCAACAACCCACCAACCAATCAATCCACCAACCCATTAGCCAATCAACCAACCAACCAACCAGTCAATCAATCTTGGTTATAGCCAGACAAAAACCATACTTACCATCATAAATGACAAGCTTATCATAGAGGCAGGTTCCATGTGTCTCTATATCTATGTCCGATATATTAACCCAAATGCGAAATCCAGGAAGTGAGTGGAGAGACCAGGTACAATCCAGATTGTTGTTATATCCGAATGGATATCCTGGAGAAGTCACCACTTGTGTTGTAGCCACTGCTCCGAAGTCACCGCCACATCCAGGGACTGAAAAAAATGCAAATAAATAATTATGTTTAATTTTTAGAACATAAATACTGTACCAGGACAATCAAATATATGACAAGTCCATATTCATGGGAGGTGTGAGGGTTGTCAATGCATCCTCCTTTGAAAATCATTAAACACTGTTTAAGCAATTTTTGATCAGCAGCTTTAGAAATTTGTGTAAATTTTTGTTTTAAGTTTTTCATTAAAGTGCTTCAAAATGTACTATTTTGCCTTTTATTTTCAAACATTTTCTGGTGAAACATGTCCCCATACCCCTAGCACCTTTGAATAGGACAAAGCATTATGGACAAACAGATGAATGGATGGGTGGATTCAGTAGCATCTGTGCACATGGTGTAAACATTTACAGATTTTGTCAAGGTAGTTACAGAGTTACCTCCCCTTCATGCACAAAAAATGTTTAATTCTGGTTATCAGGTATAACAATTTTAGTAAAAGTATCTTCAACAAGTAGGCCCAAAAACTACATGTATTATGGAGAGAGGGACAGACAACACCTTACCATTACAGTTGGTCCAGGGACCTCTATATGTGAATGTCCTATCAACTAACCTAGCCAGACTGCTACAAAAGGCATTTGTTACTCATAACTACTTATTTCACATCAGTTTTATAACAACCAATTCCAGATTCTGCAAGTGTAATGGGGTAGGGGTTGGTAAGGTAGATGGTGCAGCCGTATTTTTATATTACCCTACCTCTGACTAAAATCTAATGCCTCATCCAATATGTTTTCTGACCCTGTATTATTCCGTACGGGACACTTACAAACCATGTAACTTATAGTACATACCTGGGGTTGGTGAGGTAGATGGGGCAGGGGTATTTTAATATTACATACCTGGAGTTGTAGATTCAGGCGTTGGCGTGGTTGATGGAGGAGATTCGTTAGTTTCGTCCCATCTGAACAAGAAACCCTGACCTGTACTAGAGAAGTCAGAATGGAACTTGACCAGGAGCTGATTGGTGGTACTTATAAATGGATCTGGTAGTGTATATCCACACAACTGTCTAAGTACTGGACTGTCTACAAGTCCACCATCACGGAACTACAATTCAAAAATGATAATAATGTTATAGCCATGTATAATAAAAACTGGAATACAGTAATATTAAATAACCCTCGCTGCACATTGCCCTGTGTGCTCTGCAAAGGTAAAATTTCTGCCACTTCAGCTTTAGCTTGTGACGTCTTGATAAACATGAAATATTTTTGACTGTGATGAATTCAATCAATCAATCAATCAATCAATCAATATAATGATGCCTTATCTCATACAAATTAAAACAAATTAAGAAAGTTCAAACTGGTTTGAATATACATTAAACAGTTGATTCAATGCCAACATTTGTTCAATCAAATTTTGGCTTTATAAAAGGGATGCAGTGGCTAAACCGGGGCCCAAAACCTGGGATCTTCCAAATACTAGTGGGATGCTCTTCCCACTGAGCTACCTGACCATCTATTGAATCTGGCCCACCACACTGGCTAACTTGAGTGGTCCTTATAGACAGGTTCCATTGCAATTAAAAGATAACAAGAGGCCCATGGGCCTGATACGCTCACCTGATAACTAATGGCTAGCTGATAGATTTAAAGAAAACATAAATACTAAACCCTAATGACTTTTTTCTTTACATCATAATAACCGTTGTTTCAATACCTACAACATTCTAATATACATGCCTATACAAAAAGTTAATAGTTTTCAAGATAATTAACCATTTCAGTATTGTTTCACATCTGTGACCTTGACCTTTGAACCTATGACCTTTTTCTATACATCAAAATCATTGTTGTATCAATACCTACAACATTCTAACATACATGCCTATACAAAAAGTTTATAGTTTTCCAGATAATTAAACATTTCGGTATTGTTTCACATCTGTAACATTGACCTTTGAACCCTTGACCTTTTTTCTATACATCAAAATGATCCTTGAATCAATACCTACAACATTCTAATATACATGCCTATACAAAAAGTTTATAGTTTTCAAGATAATTAACCATTTCAGTATTGTTTCACATCTGTGACCTTGACCTTTGAACCCATGACCTTTTTCTATACATCAAAATGATCCTAGTATCAATACCTACAACATTCTAATATACATGCCTATACAAAAAGATTATAGTTTGCGAGATAATTAACCATTTTGGTATTGTTTCACAACTGTGACCTTGACCTTTGAACCCATGACCTTTTTCTATACATCAAAATGGTTGGTTGGTTGGTTGGTTGAATGTTGCTTAACGTCGCATCAGCAATTTTTCAGCTATTCGCGACGAGAACTATTTAATTAATCTCTATGGATTAATATATAACAATTTTGTGTATGCATGTGAAGTGCGAGTGTGTTGTATGGTCTGCCTTGTACTAGCGCGCACTCAGGGCGACTTTACCGTGCTAGCTCACAGAGTCAGTACGCCGCAGACAAGCGTACCACTCCCCCAGTCCATTATACTGATACCAGGTGAATCAGTAAAGGCCAACGGCAAGGAAAATTCACTTTCCCACATGTGGTCAGAGCGGGACTCGAACTCACAGCGGTGAGAGACCTTGGATTTAAAGACTAACGTCTTATCCATTAGGCCACCGCGCCCTCTATACATCAAAATGATCGTTGTATCAATACCTACAACATTCTAATATACATGCCTATACAAAAAGTTTATAGTTTTCGAGATAATGAACCATTTCAGTATTCTTTTGTATCTGTGACCTTGAACTTTGAGCCCATGACATTTTTCTATACAACAAAATGATCGTAATATCAATACCTACAACATTCTAATATACATGTCTATACAAAAAGTTTATAGTTTTCGAGATAATTAACCATTTTGGTATTGTTTCACAACTGTGACCTTGACCTTTGAACCCATGACCTTTTTCTATACATCAAAATGATCGTTGTATCAATACGTACAACATTCTAATATACATGCCTATACAAAAAGTTTATAGTTTTAGACATAATAATTATAATCAGAGGTAAAAAAAATTAGGTCACGACCTTCAAAATTGACCTTGACCTCATTTTGAAGATACTAACAAGATGTCAAAACTGAAAACCACATGTCATTATCTGGTCAAATAGTCAAGTTATAACAATTTGAAGCTATTTTACGATTTTTCAAAATTTAACGCAAAAACGCGTAACCTATTTTTTGTCCGAATTTCACAAAATGAACAAACTATAGGCTTAAGACCCTAGAGAAGCCGAATGTCACATCAGATTTTTTCTCCCATCATCAGTTTCAGAGAAGAATATTTTTTAAGATTTTTGCACCCCTAGGTCACTGTGACCTAGTTTTGGTAGCCATGGCAACGCCATGAACAAATCTGAATTGCACCGACCTAGACATGCTTCTGACCAAGTCTCGTTGAAATCTGCCTTGTACTTTCAGAGGAGAAGTCGAAAATGTGTGTTAACCACGCACGCACACACACACGCACGCACGCACGCACGCACGCACGCACGCACGCACGCACATACACACGCTGCACCATACCATAAGCTCACATGACCTATGGTCAGGTGAGCTAAAAATACTGTACCATGATGTAGTCATAGTAACAATTTGTGTTAAATCCACTTTCCATATCCAAGGTAACAAAAGTAATTCTGATCATCATCCCCACGGTAACAGTTATCGTCCAGGTATAGTCAGTGTTATGTGGATACTGTCCTGGATATCCAGGGGAGGCAATCTGTCCTGTACTTCCTGTCAGTGCTCCACCATACACTGTCAAGTATAAATATAAAATATTTTTATGTCACAATTAAACTGTTTCAATAATGGTGTTTAGATAGTGTAGTTGGTTTGTTGGTTGAATGTTGCTTAATGTCGCATCAGCAATTTTCAGCTATTCGCCACGAGAACTATTTAATTAATCTCTATGGATTAATCTATGAACAATTTTGTGTATGCATGTGAAGTGCGAGTGTGTTGTATGGTCTGCCTTGTACTAGCGCGCACTCAGGGCGACTTTACCGTGCTAGCTCACAGAGTCAGTACGCCGCAGACAAGCGTACCACTCCCCCAGTCCATTATACTGGTACCAGGTGAATCAGTAAAGGACAACAGCAAGGAAAATTCACTTTCCCACATGTGGTCCGAGCGGGACTCGAACTCACAGCGGTGAGAGACCCTGGATTTGAAGACTAACGTCTTATCCATTTGGCCAATGAGCCCTCGTTTAGATAGTGTAGTGTTACCGTTGGCAAAAATAGGCACCCCCTTAATTTTTTTAATGTACGGTCAAGGGGAAGTAACTCGTTACTGTGATGTGACGCTCTTTATTCAGGGAGGCTGGAAAATCATTATGATTAGTGCCATGCTTCCAGAATAAAGCGCCAACACTTAATACTGCTCTCATCTTTTATTATTCAGGTAATTATTCCCACCAAATCGATATTAATGTTTTGTATATGATTGTTAAGGTCAATGGCAAGTTTCGAAAACGTCCATTGACTGTGGTATTGCATATAAACAGACCATAGTTAGATTTTCAAGCAACCACGCAGTTGACCGCAGATGACCATGATGGCGGGAACATGATTACATTATCTTTGTCATATTTTTATTGCAATGCCCTAGTTTTTGTCGCTCATCTTGCAATAGAAAGACATAATTAACTGCATAAAGGTTGTCAGTTCGTGTTTATGTACAATAATATTGCATATGAATTATATTCTGTATTTTGCACAGAAATCAATGACGTCATCAATTATGTACACACAAGTTGAAGTCTCACGGTTTCAAATTCAAGCATATTGCTTAGAGATGTGTTGCTTATGATACTTATGATTTTTGTTTGGTTGTAAATATATGTTTATCAACACTGCCAACAACTCCTTGTAGGATTTCATGTTTTTCATATTAGTAACTTGTTATTTTGTTAATGGCTTTGTATGACAAGTCATGAGTAGTTGATACAATGTACTTTGAGTTATAAATGTAATGAGAATGTATTTGTTTCATCGTAATGGTATTACGGGTTATTATACAGATCATTGTGTATGAAATTGTATTTTACTGTCATGTTACCATAGTATAGCTGTCATTCAGTAAAATGAGATATTAGAAGGGAAGTTAATACAAACTAGAGACATATTGAAAGGAACTCAATGCCCCTTTCCAGATGACAGTTTAGCATTATTAAATTAGTCATGTGTGAAGTACTTACTAATTGCACATGAATTGTGTTATTTCTATTGTTTATTTTATTTGTTTTTTTTCATAATTGTGGTTAAGGTTTTATTATAATCACTACACATACCGAGATCATGTTCAACTCGCTAGTTTGTGTAGCACTATTCACCAAGTACTTATTGGGTTCGAACCTCAGTTGAGAATATTCATCACTTTGGTACTAAATAATTGGTAAAGGTTAAATTATTTAACCGTTGTTCAATTCAGTACATTTATTCTTAATTGTTACCATGTCCATGCTGATAAAGCCAGTCTTTTATCTTGCTTGATACTATTTGTCAGTTATAGTCAGTACAACTTACTTATATTAAATTAAGGCATATACATGTTAATGCTATTCTTTAATATTTTAACTTTACTTATACCAGTCCTAGCACTACAGGTGAATTGCTATGTATTTCACTACCTTTTGTTGTTTATTGACCTTATTCTGCTGGTATTCCTTTATTAAGTTTATGGCATGTTAGTGTATGCCATCTTAGAATTATCCCTTATGTTAATGATCTGCCAGTTGGAGTTATCTCCCTTATGTTTATGATCTGCCAGTTGGAGTTATCTCCCTTATGTTATTGATCTGATGGAGGTGGAGGTTATTTCACCTTGTGTATCAATATTGTGTATATGTGTAAAGCAAACAAAGTGTTATTTTCATATTGAGCTTTGATGTTTATTACCATTTTTGCTGGTTGTTCTGAGGTACAATTTTATATGTATTTTAATGTTTGTATTAACAAAAATGTATGATTATGATTAGTGCCATGCTTCCAGAATAAAGCGCCAACACTTAATACTGCTCTCATCTTATTATTATTCAGGTGTTCCTGATCGAGACCACTTGTGCCATTGGGTGTTCCCCGTTCCCACCTAACAGAGGTTACAGTAGCATATTATCATAAATAACATTGTCAAGAAAAAACAATACCATTGCACACTTTTACACCTCAACCACTCCATTATGCTAACACCAGTTAAGTCAGCAGCGATATGAAACAAAGTAATCTGCTTGAGGTAAGAACATGCCCCTGTCAGGATTCAAACCCATGAACCTTAGATATGGGCGAAAAGGCCTTTAGAACATTTTAATCTTAAAAGAAAACAGATTTTGAAATGCAATAAACATAGTCTATTGAGAAAACATGGTTTTGTGTTTTTTACAATTTCTCCACATCTACTAATGTGATTTCACTTTTAATTATAATTTTTGTATTATTTCTAAAAATAAAATAAAAATCTCAAATCTTAACTTTGTACTTAATTAAGGGCCCTTTTTTGCATATGGATGGTCAATATTTTATAAATCAGAGATTTTGAATTGTTTCTTTTCCATACATTCACATAATATGTTTGACCTACTTGTGCTGAATTGACCCATAAAACCAATTCCAGAACTCTCGCCGTCTGATCTAAATTTCATCCAAAGACCATTGGTTGCTGTTATGTTACCAGGGTGTGTTAGTTCCACAGAATCGACCAATCAAACGACCATTTACATCTCCTTCTCGGAATTCAACATAATCAGAGTTACAGGTTTCATGTTCTTCAATGTTGAAAAGACTTAAAACAAAAGTAAAAAATAGTAAAAAATAAATATCAAGTTATTTTTATATTGTTCAAAATATAATTTCCTATGAATGCAAAAATATTTCATGAAACACAACAATTTTTCCAGCTTCTGGTAGCTACTGAGAATGTACTCATCACATCCCATATCAAAGTGCATGATAATAAAAATAACAGGATAATACATGTATATTGCATTTGTTTTGTTTTTAATAGCTTTTGAGAAGTTTTGAAGCTGTAAATTTTTAGGGTATTCAAGGAAGACAGATACCTGAATAACATCATATTAACTACAGTTGACTCTCGTTATCTCGAACTCGACGGGGAAATGCAAAAAGTTCGACTTATCCTGAGTTCGAGATAACCGATGTTAAAAACGACAACAAAAGGGAAGTAACTTGTACACGCCTACCGGAAGTCGCTTCCGATTTTATCTTGTCAAACTGTATATTGCCGTTTTCTCCTATATCGTATGTATTCAAACATGATAAATAAAAACTGCATTATTTATTATTTGTATTTATAATTGAGAATGTAGTATATAAAAAATCTGGAGATTATCTGTTACTTGTTATTAGCCGACAAATAGTGGAGTCCGCTTTAGTCTCCATACCATTTTCGCTTTGTGTACTTTTTAATCACCCCAAGCTTCCGGTTGTATTGAGTAATGTTCACACCACACGGTTTCGGAAGCCATGTTCAGCTTGGCAGTAATTATGAAATCTGCTAATCTCCTTGATGGTTTAATTGCTTATGCAAGGGATAATAATTACGGGCTTAAGGAAATTGGGAGGTCAGTGCAATGTTGTAATTTTAAAATCAACACGAGGCCGACAGTCAAATATTTTATTTGTGTCGGAATGTGTTTTTTCTACCAAAAAATATGTAGGCGCTGACAAATTTGATTTCTCAAAATTTTTTTGTTCGAGTTAACAAATTAATTTTCCTAAATTTTTTGTTCGAGTTAACAAATTTAATTTTCCTAAATTTTTTGTTCGAGTTAACGAGTGTAATTTTCCTAGGATTTTCATTCAAGGGGACGAAAATATTGTTTGACATAGCCGATAATTCGAGATATCCGAGTTCGAGATAACCGGAGTGATTTTGGTTTAATAAAGAACAACTCTGTTCGGACTTTTTAAAAAAGTTCGAGATATCCGGTAGTTCGAGATATCCGAGTTCGAGATAACGAGATTCAACTGTAGCTAGTATCTTTAAATGACACTCAAGATACTTTTGAAAATACAGTCAATCCTGTCTATAAATGCCACCAAAGGGAACCAATAAGCATGGCCTTTATGGCAGGTTTGACTCTATTTATATTATCATGATTATGTAAATTGTAAACCAAGGAAGACAGTTACCTAAATGACACCATTATACGGTTCCCAGGAGCTATGGAGAAAGTCCACACACATTCTGTGTCTAGTGGGTAATTGTCTGGATAAGAGGGACTGAGAAACGATCCTCTTTCTGCCGTGAAATCTCCACCACAACCTGTTAAAACCAAAAAAATATCATAATGTTAGTCTGTATTATACTGTAGAATACTTTTTGATTTGGATAAATTTATTAACGAGTAATTTTGCAAGGACTCTCGGTCAATTATTATTATTCTCAGAATCACAAAAATTTAAAAGCCAAATGTAAACCATGCAGGAAATAGACTAAGATCATGGAAGTATAATTAACATGACAAGGCTTGAAAAGGAAGATAAATGCCTATCAATCGTGAATTTTAATATAATATTCACATAGATTCTTGCCAAGAATTTACAAATTTGCAAAATGACGCTTAGTGGTCAGCACGCAAAATGTGATACTCTGATTTTTACAGTATTATAGGGGTGCAAATGTCAAGTCTCTTTCAATACCATTTAGCTCTATCACAACCTTAATATGTTTTCCAGACATCGTATTTGACCATGACTTACCATTCTGGGTCACCCTGTCTCACTTCCCTGGTGAAAGTTCATGTGTCTAACTTTATTTACAAGTTTCAAAGTTTTCATGTTGCTTTGAGATTTTTGATTTGGACTGGAAATAGTATGTTTATTTGTTATAAAAACACCATTGATATCTTTATCAAAACCATCAGTGTTGGAAGTTCATATGTTGAACTTCATTTGCCAGTTTCAAAGTTTTTACTTTGCTTCAGGATTGTGATTTGGACATGGATTGGTATGTTTGTGTTCACTGTGCTTTAGGATTGTGATTTTGACATGGGTCGTATGTTTGTTTTTGATGATTACTTACTTGAAGCAGACTTGGTATACACAGCTCTAAATCCTGACAACTGAACAGAGTTGTCTGATATAAACATAACATACATAGAGGAACCATAGGATGTAATTGGTGCTGGCACAGTGTTACCACAGTAACTACCAATGACTGGTGCCCCTACATCATCTCCATTATAGACAGTAACACTGTCATGATCACAGGTCCCAGATGGCTCAATATCCATATCAGTGAAGGTCAAGGTCACTTTATCATCTGAAACAAAAAAGAAGGTGTTCATATCTGTGAAGAGCAAGGTTATCTTGTCATCTTTTCATCTTAAAAGAAAAAGAGCCTCAATATTCTTTTCAGTGGAGGTCAAGGTCACTTTATCATCTGAAATTAAAAAGATGCTCGATGTTCAATATTCTTATCAGTGGACAATGTTCAAATGAATGAAGGTCAAGGTCACTTTATTATCTGAAAAGAAAATGATGCTTGATGTTCAAATGAATGAGGGTCAAGGTCACTTTATCATCTGAAACAAAATATAGTTGAAACTACAACTATCAACCTTTCATCATGTCAAAATCTGGTAAGTTTGAATATGTAAGAAGGCCTTGATGGGAGAGTAGTCTAAAGGACTCACTTACAAATCACATTACATCTCACCAACTTGGCTGGAATCCCACTAGAGCAGATCCTAGTGAGATTAAGTTTGTTCGCTTGCCAAAGGTTGGCGATTTTTTCACACTCCAGTTTAAGAACTGACTGACCCATTACAAGTGAGAGAATCTTCACTAGAATGTAAAACCTTTACTCCAGCCCACTCTCACTCAATTATACCATGTAATCAAATTGTAATATTATCATAAACAAAGATCAAAGTTACTTTTTTAATGTTGGAGCTAGTGTGGAGCTTATCAAAATGTTCAGGTGCCAATTAAAAATCTTTGTTGCCAAAAATGAAAATATTAAAAATAAAATTCTGGATGCTCCTTTAAACAAATAATCTCCTTGTTTTCTCCTTCCTGTTAGTCTGGTTGCAAGTGTGGCCCTTGGGAAAGAAATTGTGGACTGGCAATTGTGGGTCACATAATGGGAATCGGAGGTAATTTAAGCGAGATTTCCTATGTGGAACTGTGGAAAACTAGAAAATAACAGGGAAGAAATAATGCAATTTTGGTAGCTCAGTTAGTAGAGCACTTGCCTATAGTGAAGAGGTCCTGGGTTTGGTCCCTACTTTGACCCTGCATTTTTATTTTTTTGCATTCCTGTTACACATACATACCTGAGTGATCAGCCGTTATCAACCAGGAACAGTTGTTAGCTCTGTCATAATTGTCAGGATAATTTGGTGAAGTTATAACTCCATCTTCTTCTGCATTTAGTATACCACCACAACCTGCAAAAAAATCACAACCAACAATAAAACACAGACATAAGATAAATATAAATCAAAGCACTCAAAGTACTCAAATCAGATTAATCTCCAACCTAGCATAATCTGATGCCCTTTTTGGTAACATATTCATCTGCTTTCAGACCTTTCAGTACTTTGATGAATATTTAATGTTACTGTTAACTTACAAGATCGCCACCATTACATAAAAAGCAGAAATAAGTTAAATATTTATCAAAGTACTGAAAGTAGATGAATGTTCAACCTGTCATAAAATGGTGTTCTTACTAACAGGGGCCAGTTTCATAATGAAATTTAAAAAATACTGATTAGTATATAAAAACCAGAGGCTCAGTGTGGCTGAGCCTGTATCGCTCACCTGACTAAAATGCTTTTAAAGCAAATTTGTTTATATGCTTTTCCCATAGGGTCCAATGTGAAACAATGTTCTCCGCTGGCAGCCATGTTTTATGGCAGATCAGAAAAATTTTGGCAATCTATGTAAAGGACCTTCTATACATCATTCCTGTAAAGTTTGGTTCAATTTGCTTCAGTCATTTCTGAGGACATAGTCTAAAATGCGTTTTTCCCATAGGGTCCAATGTTAAACTATCTTATACATCATTCCTGTAAAGTTTGGTTGAATTTGTTTCACTAGCTTCAGAGGAGATAGGGTCCAATGTGAAACTATGTTCTCCGCTGGCAGCCATGTTTTTTGGCAGATCAGAAAAGTTTTGGCAATCTATGTAAAGGACCTTCTATACATCATTCCTGTAAAGTTTGGTTAAATATGCTTCAGTCATTTCTGAGGAAATAGTCAAAAATGCATTTTTCCCATAGGGTCCAATGTAAAACAATCTTCTGCGCTGGCAGCCATGTTTTTTTGGCGGATCAAAAAAATTTCGGCAATCTAAGTAAAGGACCTTTTATACATCATTCCTGTAAAGTTTGGTTAAGTTTGCTTCAGTAGTTTCAGAGGAGATAGCCAAAATGTGTTTTTCCCATAGGGTCCAATGTTAAACTATGTTCCCCGCTGGCAGCCATGTTTTTAGGCGGATCAGAAAAATTTCGGCAATCTTTGCAAAAGACCTTCCATACATTATTCCTGTAAAGTTTTATTGAATTCGCTTCAGTAGTTTCAGAGGAGATAGCCAAAATGTGCGTTTTCCCATAGGGCCCAATGTTAAACTTTGTTTGGTCATGGCGGCCATTTCTTTTGGCGGATCAGAAAAATTTGGGCAATCTTAGTAAAGGATCTTACATACATTATTCCTGTAAAGTTTGGTTTAAATTGGCTCAGTGGTTTCAAAGAAGATAGCAAATATATGTTTTTCCCATAGGGTCTAATGTTAAACTATCTTCTGCGCTGGCGGCCATGTTTTTTGACGGATCAGAAAAATTTTGGCAATCTATGTAAAGGACCTTCCTCACACCATTCCTGTAAAGTTTGGTTAAATTTGCTTCAGTCATTTTTGAGGAAATAGTCAAAAAATGCATTTTTCCCATAGGGTCCAATGTTAAACAATCTTCTGCGCTGGCAGCCATGTTTTTTGGCGGATCAAAAAAATTTCGGCAATCTAAGTAAAGGACCTTCTATACATCATTTCTGTAAAGTTTGGTTAAGTTTGCTTCAGTAGTTTCAGAGGAGATAGCCAAAATGTGTTTTTCCCATAGGGTCCAATGTTAAACTATGTTCCCCGCTGGCAGCCATGTTTTTAGGCGGATCAGAAAAATTTCGGCAATCTTTGCAAAAGACCTTCCATACATCATTCTTGTAAAGTTTAATTGAATTCGCTTCAGTCGTTTCAGAGGAGATAGCCAAAATGTGCGTTTTCCCATAGGGCCCAATGTTAAACTTTGTTTGGCCCTGGCGGCCAATTTTTTTGGCGGATCAGAAAAATTTGGGCAATCTTAGTAAATGACCTTACATACATTATTCGTGTAAATTTTGGTTTAAATTGGCTTAGTGGTTTCAAAGAAGATAGCAAATATATGCTTTTCCCATAGGGTCTAATGTTAAACTATCTTCTGCGCTGGCGGCCATGTTTTTTGACGGATCAGAAAAATTTTGGCAATCTATGTAAAGGACCTTCTATACATCATTCCTGTAAAGTTTGGTTAAGTTTGCTTCAGTAGTTTCAGAGGAGATAGCCAAAATGTGTTTTTCCCATAGGGTTCAATGTTAAACTATGTTCCCCGCTGGCAGCCATGTTTTTAGGCGGATCAGAAAAATTTTGGCAGTCTTTGCAAAAGACTTTCCATACATCATTCCTGTAAAGTTTGGTTAAATTTGCTTCAGTCATTTCTGAGGAAATAGTCAAAAATGCATTTTTCCCATAGGGTCCCATGTAAAATTATCTTCTGCACTGGCAGCCATGTTTTTTGGCAGATCAAAATAATTTCGGCAATCTAAGTAAAGGACCTTCTATACATCATTCCTGTAAAGTTTGGTTAAATTTGGTTCAGGGGTTTCAGAGGAGATAGTTAAAATGTGAAAAGTTTACAGACGGACTGACTGACTGACTGACTGACTGACTGACTGACTGACTGACAGACTGACGGACTGACGGACGACGGACGCCGAGTGATGGCAAAAGCTCACATGGCCTTTAGGCCAGGTGAACTTAAAAGTAAAGGGGAAAAACGAATCAGATTTTTTTACTTGTAGGTGCTCCCGACAAAATTCTACATTACTTTTTTAATTTTTGTCCGATCATCGTGATCTTGGTGTCAGTTTGTTCCAAGATAAATATTCTTTAAATTGACATTAAATTTTTGAACATAACTTAAAATTTTAATAAAATGTTCAAACAGAAAAATGTTGTAATTTTGGCCGATGTAGCTAAGCCCGTCCATGTAAAATTAGCTTAAAATTTGCATTACGATCATGTTTTTCACTATCAGCGTCTGTGTCAACTACAAATGCTGATGTGGATCGAAAAACTAAATAAAAAACAATAAATTTCAAAGGTAACCGTTGGTTATTATCGGTATTTTTAAAAAAAAATTTTGAAACTGGCCCCTGTGTTCTTACTGGTATCCTGTTTATCTGCTTTCAGCCCAACCAGTATTTTGATTACTATTTAATGTAATGTTAAAGTGCAACAAGATCACCATCAACTTAAAAAACATTAATAAGTTAAATATTAATCAAAGTACTGAAAGTGCTGAAAGCAGATTAGTGATTGGTAATCTTAATTAGGATATAACCAGAATTACTTCACTTCACTACACTCAACTTTTCAACCCATGATAAATTTACATATTTCATTTTTAAATATATATCAAAATATTACTGTATTTATTTCTTATATGTCCTTTTTGTTTTCAAAACATATAATCCAGAACCGTTATCTCTTATCAATCCCATATATCATGATTTAATATGGCTAGAACAATACACCCCTTTGTAATACGATATGTATCACAATGCATGACTTGCGATAAAATATGTTCCTTTAAATATGAGTTTGTGAAAGCTGCGTATCACAAGGAATTTCATATCTTGATTTATATACATTTATAAATTTGCACATTATTTGTAACAGTAGAAAATGGCATATATGGCAAGAAACTTATTTCTGTAAAATATTTTACACACATAGTTATTTTTATCCCCGCCTTTAACACAAAAGTATCTATTCTGAAGAATAATATGCTGTTGGAGCATATTTCAGCTTGAACAGTGGGATACTATGATGTCTGCCGTCTTGTTTTAGTCAAGACTAAAAGACAAATCAGACCGAAACCAAATTCCAGAAACTTGATCAATAAACTAAACCCAACAAAAATATCACAGTGAATCGCATAAGTCCTTGTTTTTTATAGCTGGCCAAGTTCACATCTGTTCCTTAGCTAAAATTTTCCTTAACTTAAAACTTAAAAACACTTACTTATTTTCTGACTGTTAAGATATTCAGAAGTATGAGAAGTCATTATGAAGATAACATCTGTATTAGTCTTGTCAAAAAAAAAATCTATTTAAAATTCCCAAACCAACTGCCATCAAGGCATCACAAGTGATAATAATACCCTCCTAATAGAGCATTGTCAGAAATACTGGTATTTTACTCAAATAAACAAAGGGAAATAACTCTGTCAAATTTGCAAAACATGAACTTGTCCAAGATATTACCATGATAAACCCTTTTATCTAACATTAGACTAGTTTTTCTATCTGATTTGACGAAATACAAGTTTTATCGAACACGCATGATACAGAATCTGCACATGCACTTTCACATTGTGACATCATTAGGAAGTCTTTGATTCAAATGTCATAACATAGTTCAGTGGTTTTCTGTGGTAAAATGTATTTTTTTCACATAAAGTATTGGGGTTTTTTTTGTTATTTTAAATAACCTAATTGGAAATGTTAGATAAAAACGAGACTCGTAGTGATACAGCTACGAAAAAAGGACTTGACCTGATACTGAGGGTTGTACATACACACTGTGTATATAATATGTATGTACCAAGTTGCTAAACATGATAAATATGTTAAATTCTGCTGAGAAATAAAGTTTTTAGAGCACTGACAAGGAAAGTGACACATACATGTATATGTACATACAGGCCAAATCCTATATCCTCTCCAAACTTATATGTACATACAGGCCAAATCCTATATCCTCTCCAAACTTATATGTACATACAGGCCAAATCCTATATCCTCTCCAAACTTACAGTCGAAAGGCCAGCTTCCAATATGGCTGATTTTTAATCACTTTAGTCACGTGATTTTCAGTTCAAATTTTGGTACGCAATCGGAAATGGTAGTAGGTCTCGAAAATTTAAGTATACTTTTAAATGGGATCGTTATTACTTAAAATCATCAAATATTTTGAACAATAAATATTTTTCCTTCAATTTATGTAAAAAAGAACCAATTATATACAGAAAATTACGAGTAATACGTCTTGAAAGTGGAGGTTGTGTTACAGCTGCCGGCCGACGATCTCGCTTCAGACACATTTTTTGAAAATATTAGGGCGAGTGATGGGTTCTAATAATTATTTTCTAAAAATTTATTCATTTCTGAACACATTCATATGAAAGACATGTCCGAAATCGGTGTGGGATGCGATTCTGTCAGTTGAGAAAACGGCAGGTGTGGCTCCTTTTGCAGGGTTTGGTTCACATCTGTCGGCCGACATTCGTGCTTCAGACACAAATTATTAAATATTAGGACAAGTGACGGGTTCTAATAATTCAATTCTGAAAATATATTCATTTCTGAACATATTCATATGAAAGACATGTCCGAAATCGATGCGGGATGCGATTCTGTCAGTTAAGAAATCAGCAGGTGTTGCTTCTGTTTTGTTTTGTTTTTCGTATGATGATTATCTCCCTTGTTTACAATGTCTCTCCATGTATGCGAATAAAAATAAAGTGATTTTACTGTCTTATTGATTGATATTTGTTTTAATGTAGGGAAATGTAAAAAAAAAAAATAAAAATATAAATAAAATCTAAAAAAATTGGCTTCATTTAACATTTTAATCTTAATCAAATAAAATTATTTTCCATGGGAAATATTTCTTCAAATTTGATACACAAGAGAAAGTTATATAATTTTCTTTTCAGTGGTGTCTGTGCTGATTTTAAATTTTTATTAAAATAATGAATTTAAAATCAGCATATGACAACTAGTTGCTATGTGCTGATTTTAAATAAAAATTCAACAGCAGCACCATGACAGTGAAACTGAGGAAGAAATACTGTTTCCACACCCCAAGTTAATAACTAGAAATTAAAATCTCTTTCTATAAGATGGTCAGGTCAGTTTTACCGGGTGTAACAGTTAATTCTTTAGTATCTGTGGTTCATTTTTTCACAGATCAAGTGCTGCTGGTAGACTTTTTGCAGCTAAAGTACTAATGCACAGATGCAATATTAATCTAATTCTGACTGTCTCCAAAATGACATGGATCAAGTTCATGTATCTACCTTCAGTCCAGAGGATGCTTCATGTCTTTTGGGTAAGGAGTAGAGTAAAAGTCAAGATTCTTTCACTATCAAACATATTTAGAGATGGGGAGAAAACTGTAGAGCCCAAAGAAAACCAACGACATTCCACAACAAACTGACTAACTTTCTCACACAAAAACTGTGAGATTCAAACCTATACAGTAAGAGGCCATGCCCCTACCAATATTTCAAATGTTATGTTGGACAGGTGCCAGTGTAATGCACAAAAATAATTATGCATTTATTATGTCAATTAGCATTTATTTTTCCTAAAGTAATGATAATTTTAAAATGCAAGCAAAACATCTTTATTGACATTGTACTGTGTGTTGACCATGTAATGTTATCTGCAATAAAAAAACCAAACAAACATAGTCATTGTTTATTCTGTAGTCTCTGTCTTGTTTTATCATAGCAATAGCATTAATAATATTTAATCTACAAATAAAAATGTTATCTATGAATAATCTGAAAATACAATGTTGGCAAATTTGTAAATAAAATTTGAAATATGCATTTCACCTGTCAATAAATATAAAAAAGTTATCTGTAAATAAAATGAACTAAAAATTAACTTGTAGGAATGCATAATCTGAAAATAAACTGTATAGGTATTGGTAATCTGAAAATCAACTGAAATGATTATACATGTATGATGTCTATGTTTCCATTCCTGGTAGCCAAAATTGCCATTGGCTACTAATTTCTGAGGAATTCTTTCAAAAAGTAACCTATTTTAGCAAATTTGTGGAGAGATACTTTAAAAAGGACTATATTTTCACAAATTTTGGAAATTTGGCTACTAATTATTTCAAATTTATGGAAACCTAGTGATGTATCATAAAATCATATGAAAATAAACTACACATATTCTGCATTCTTGAAAATAAAAAAGAAATTAATTAAAACAGAATAATTTAATGTAGTACCAGTATAACATCATTCACCACACAAGAATGATACTGTGGGACTGTCAGAACTAGCCATGATGTGTGCAGCAATGATCCATGATTTAAAGTTTGGCACAAATTAAAATACGGTAAAAGATATTTACATAGATTCTTGCACAATAAAAGTGAATGGGTTACATTGTGATAAATTTCATAAAAAGCTCAAATACATGTACATGTATCAACTTTAAAAATATGAAATGTTTGAACAGTAAATCTAATACATGTAGTACAAGAATCTTTGTGATCCATTTCTGAATTTTCTGTGTTATCAAGTATGTTTTCTGCTGTACATCCATACTTGCTGTGGTTACTGTGGAGAGAAAACATTCAAAATTAGCATCAATGTTTTAAAAACCTATTTATAGGTATTTGTAGCTGTGGAATCATCAGCAACAGTAGCAGTAGTGATAGCTGAAGGATCTAGAATTGCATTAATTACAACATTTTTGCAATTTGTGCATTTGCAACCTGTACCTCAATATCTGCCAACACCGTCACCAGTTTCTGAATAACTAAACTGAACTTTGGCATTTAAAATCCATCTTCAACCCCTTGAAGTGGCAAAACTTTTCAAATTACTAAAAAAAAAAAAAAAAAAAATAAAAAAAATAAAGTAATTTACAGTCTGAAAAGTGTAATTGAAAACATTTTATGTAATTTTCCATATCATGACTTCTCCTCTTCTGCAAACTTTCTGAAATTTAACAAACTATAATTATGCTCTTTGTCAGCCTGCCTACCTGTAAATATGTGATACAACATATGCCAACTTCTGATCTGAAACATTAAAATCACAGTTTTAAAATTTGCATGCACTGCAGCAGTTAAATCAACACCAGATAATTGTTGTTCAGATGGTTTTCTAGCAAACTGTCCCTCTTGTGACTCTAAATATAATGAAAGTGTAAAAAAAATCCAATATCAGCTGATTTCTGAGTCACATAGTGACTACATGGGGCCAGCTGGGCGATCTGGATGTTTGATTTTCGTGGGATTTTTTCTACAAAATTGAACTAAAATTAAACAAAATGTTTAAAGATTATATTAAAAACACACCAACAAATATCTAGAGTAAAAATAAACAAATTAGAAGATGTCTAGACGCAATAAATAGCAAGTTTTGTTTTCCAAATCATCGGCACGCAGGGTCAACTTGACAATCTTCCTGTGCAATAACCGGTGCGAGTGATGGTTTCTATCCGGTATCAAAATGACCGGTATTCTAAATGCTACCGATTACGACTATAATTTTTAACCCAATCGGTGTGGGATGCGATTCTGTCAATTCAATTTACCGGGCATAAACTCCGAATGCACCGCCCACTTGATTTTGACCTTTCACGATACCGCAGTTTATGTCTATGATTCCAGCATTTTAATTAGTTATAAGGAGTGTTTAATTGTTGTGATCGTCTAGAAAAATCAATTTGCTATCAAACGGATACAAAAATATATATAGTTTAAGTTAAAAACACCATTTAATTAATGATTTATTGCGTCAACCCTAAAATGCAAATTCTTCGAGGTGACGACAAAGCGCCATCTGCCGACCAAATTTGAATTACCCCCCTTGAACGGCCCTGAAGATTAAATCGCGGGTTTAACGGAAAAAATCGAAACTGGCCTTTCAACTGTTATATGTACATACAGGCCAAATCCTATATCCTCTCAGGCCAAATCCTATATCCTCTCCAAACTTATATGTACATACAGGCCAAATCCTATATCCTCTCCAAACTTATATATACATACAGGCCAAATCCTATATCCCCTCCAAACTTATATATACATACAGGCCAAATCCTATATCCCCTCCAAACTTATATGTACATACAGGCCAAATCCTATATCCCCTCCAAACTTATATGTACATACAGGCCAAATCCTATATCCTCTCCAAACTTATATGTACATACAGGCCAAATCCTATATCCCCTCCAAACTTATATGTACATACAGGCCAAATCCTATATCCTCTCCAAACTTATATGTACATACAGGCCAAATCCTATATCCCCTCCAAACTTATATGTACATACAGGCCAAATCCTATATCCCCTCCAAACTTATATGTACATACAGGCCAAATCCTATATCCTCTCCAAACTTATATGTACATACAGGCCAAATCCTATATCCCCTCCAAACTTATATGTACATACAGGCCAAATCCTATATCCCCTCCAAACTTATATGTACATACAGGCCAAATCCTATATCCTCTCAGGCCAAATCCTATATCCTCTCCAAACTTATATGTACATACAGGCCAAATCCTATATCCCCTTCAAACTTATATGTACATACAGGCCAAATCCTATATCCCCTCCAAACTTATATGTACATACAGGCCAAATCCTATATCCCCTCCAAACTTATATGTACATACAGGCCAAATCCTATATCCTCTCCAAACTTATATGTACATACAGGCCAAATCCTATATCCTCTCCAAACTTATATGTACATACAGGCCAAATCCTATCCCCTCCAAACTTATATGTACATACAGGCCAAATCCTATATCCCCTCCAAACTTATATGTACATACAGGCCAAATCCTATATCCTCTCCAAACTTATATGTACATACAGGCCAAATCCTATATCCCCTCCAAACTTATATGTACATACAGGCCAAATCCTATATCCTCTCCAAACTTATATGTACATACAGGCCAAATCCTATATCCCCTCCAAACTTATATATACATACAGGCCAAATCCTATATCCTCTCCAAACTTATATGTACATACAGGCCAAATCCTATATCCTCTCCAAACTTATATGTACATACAGGCCAAATCCTATATCCCCTCCAAACTTATATATACATACAGGCCAAATCCTATATCCCCTCCAAACTTATATGTACATACAGGCCAAATCCTATATCCCCTCCAAACTTCGTTTGAGAGGAGATCAAAATTGCTAAATTAAGGTTAAGATATGATTGTGAAGCTGGGGCCAGGTGTTCTTACCTGTGACATAACTTGCTTTAAATCCTTGTCCAGTTACAGAAGAATCCGTTCTCATTTTGATGTACATCTGGTTTCCTGACGACCTATATATACTGGGTACAGGCAGAGAATTACCACAATGTTTGACCAGTTCTGGAGCATTAGGACTTGTTCCATCATACAACTGTAAAGATTTATATACAGTCAAAACATGTAAATAACACCCATAACAAAGGAACCAATAAAAGTGGCTTTTGGGAGAAGGTGACCTCTATACAAGTTCAAATAACACCAATAAGGAACAAGTGAGAAAATTTTGTACTCGAATTTAGACCTTTAATGCAGTTTCAACTGAAGATGTTCTATCAATGTGGGTTGTTCACTGTTCTGTGTGATTAACAATCCCGATTGAGCCTGACCCAAGACTTAAAATGAGTAATGACTGTTCTTTTGAGCACTCAGCTTTATAAAATGAAAGTAATCATTCTTTTGGATGGAAACTTAAAATAAATGAGGTCCCATGTCATGGTTGCTTGGCACACTAAAAACCCTGCTGTATAATGTCATCAGCGCAAAGCACAGGCAAAATTTCTGCATCTTTGCCTATAGCTGGTGATGTCTCGATAAAAGTGAAATATTCATGACTTGGATGTTAAACACCATTATTCAACTCAACTCAATGGAAATAATGGAGTTTGCTGTTGTTCAACACCCCTTAATGTTTGCGCAAGAGGTTTTGGAAAATGTGATTTCTTGGAATAACACAACAGGAAAATGTAAACTGAAATGGAAATTTGTTTTTGTTTTTTTTTAATTTGAGTTTGATTTTTACCAATTTAAGTCCAAATAATGGCTGATATTCAAGTCAATATTTTCAAAAAAAATTGTTTTTGATTAATTAGAAGTTTTACATTCCGATCAAGAACATTTTATTTATATCAAGATGTCAACAGCTAAAGGTCAAGTGACAGATATTTTGAAAATTGCAGTGTGCTCATGGCAATGTGCAGGCCCAGTTCTTTTACGTACTTTGCCTGACGTGACACAGGTCTCTTCCATAGGACCTAGTGACTTTCATTTCTCAATGCCGAGTGCTTGGCGAAAAACAGTCACTACCTATTTTCAAGTTTTGGTCAGACCTAGTCTGGGATCTAACCCACAACTTTTTACATACAGAATTAAATAGTGATGTCAATAACCCTAAGGGTAAAACAACAAAAGTTAAACTGATGACAATCTTTTTTTTAATGAATTTATTTTGCTTAGTCCAATACCAAATTCTAGATTCATTGAGGAAATTGGAAAAAGTTTATTATCATTATTACATAATTCTTTTAAAGTTTATCTATTTCAGAATAAAAGAGCTAGGTTCACTAACTGGCAAATATTGCCCTAAAAATATAGAAATCTGAAATATAATATTTGTTTACTAAACATTCATTGCCAAGTTTTGTATTATAAATGTAATTACTGTCTGTAATCTAATGAAACTTGTATACATTATCATTTTTTTTTCTTTCTGTGAAAATTGAAACATTCCGTTTTGTTACCATGACGACATATTTAATTCATAAATCTGATATTTCTTCATGTAAATGTGTCTAATACCTGTAAATAATAGTGTTAATTATGATAGTATCAAGTTACTTAAAATAAAAGTGATGCATGGTTTCATGCATATCGAAAAAGAAGCTTGTGTTGTAATTTTTCGTTGTAAATGTCGTTTTTGGTACATCTAGTAATGTTGCCATAGCAACCAAACCAGTGCATTTCATAGAATTTTTTGTTTTTGTTTTGAAGAGTATCCATTATTAGTATTTTGTAGCACAAGTATCAAAAATATCTGAAACAGGGCCAATTTTGCCAGTTAGTGAACCTAGCTCTTTGCTTGGACCAAAATTGTGGCAATCAAGATGAAGATGCTAAAATCAGAAAAATAGAAGTACTTAAAAGCCAAATCCACTTTAAACAACACTTTGAATGACTAAGTATTGTTTAGTGCAGAATTTAAAATTTAAGAAGCAAATAATTTAAGCAGTCTTTATCTGAAGAATAATAATAAATCTAAGTGATTTGCAGGAAGTTATGAGAAAATCTGCTAATAGTTTTAGGTCTACTAGTGGTAAATACTTGATAATTGTTTGGATCAAATTCATTTACTTATCAAGGCCCTCAAAAAGTTTCATGGATGTCATCACAATCTCTGTATCCAAAATTACCCTGGATATATACAGTTGACTCTCGTTATCTCGAACTCGACGGGGAAATGCAAAAAGTTTGACTTATCCGGAGTTCGAGATAACCGATGTTAAAAACGGCAACAAAAGGAAAGTAACTCGTACACGCCTACCGGAAGTCGCTTCCGGTTTTATCTTGTCAAACTGTATATTGCCGTTTTTCTGCTATATTGTATGTATTCAATTATGCATTTTGTTTTATAAGATTTTCTTTAAGTACTCAAATCTGTCAATAACCGATTGCGCTATTGTTATTAGCTGATAAATAGTGGAGTCCGCTTTGGTCTCCATACCAGTTTCGCTTTGTGTACTTTAATCACCCCAGGCTTCCGGTTGTATTGAGTAATGTTCTCATCACACGCTTTTCGGCAGCCATGTTCAGCTTGGCAGTAATTATAACACCTGTTAATCTCCTTGAGGGTTTAATTGCTTATGCAATGGATAATAATTAAGGGCTTAAGGAAATTGGGAGGTCAGTGCAATGTTGTCATTTTAAAATCAACACGAGGCCGACAGTCAAATATTTTATTTATGTCGGAATGTGTTTTTTCTACCAAAAAATTTCTAGGCGTTGACAAATTTGATTTTCCAAAATTTTTTGTTCGAGTTAACAATTTTAATTTTCCTAAATTTTTTGTTCGAGTTAACAAATTTAATTTTCCTAAATTTTTTGTTCGAGTTAACAGGTGTAATTTTCCTAGAATTTTCATTCAAGGGGACGAAAGTATTGTTCGACATATCCGATAATTTGAGATATCTGAGTTCGAGATAACCGGAGTGATTTTGGTTTAATAAAGAACAAATCTGTTCGGACTTTTTAAAAAAGTTCGAGATACCTGGTAGTTCGAGATATCCGAGTTCGAGATAACGAGATTCAACTGTATATCGTTTCATAGTCCTATGTTCCTTTCATTGTCAATTTTCATAAGACAGATGGCAGGTGTAGCTAGCTAAACAGGAGGTGCTTACCCTCCGGAGCACCTATCCTCACTTCTCTGATGGAAGTTCACGTGTGTGACCTTATTTGTCAGCTTCAATGTTTTTACTTACTTTTACTATGGAATTGTAGTTTGGACATGGAATAGTATGGTTTTTTTATTGAATGATTCAAGCAATATATAAATATTCTGAAATGTAAAGACTCCCGGCCCAAGTTTCAAAATCTTTTGGCACCTAAAGATTTTCATTTTGCATAAGTTTAGTCTGGTAAATTTGAATTCTGAATGAATTTGGTAGGTTTTCAAGATATCAATGAATTTAAGATGCCATTCTAAAGATCACTTTAAGCTTATAACATCTAATTTCTATATTAAAAAAAACATATTTGAAGTATTAAATGCAGAAGATGGAGTTATAACTTCACCAAATTATCCTAAGAAATATGACAGAGCTAACAATTGCTCCTGATTGATAATGGTGGATCACTTGGGTATGTATGTGTAACAGGAATGCAAAAAAAACCAAAAAAACATGTAGGGTTGGATTCGAGATTTAACCTGCAACCTTCCTGCAATATAGTTTTACCAAATGAAGCAACCATTCCTCTCCTGTTATTGCCAAGATTAAACAGATTTAAGTTGAGGAAAATCTTAGTTAAAGAAGGATTATAAAAATGGGTTTGGAATAGTAATATACTTTTAAAGAGGCTTGTTACTTACTGCAACATAATCATAACGACATGTTGAATGTGTCTCTACGTCAAAGGTTAAGAAAGTCAATACAACAACTTTCTGTGGTTCAACGGTAATCAACCAGGTACAAACAGTGTTGTGTGGATAATCATTAGGATAGTTCTTAGAAAATATGGTGCCACTTGGTGTTGAGAAGTTGCCACCACAACCTGAAATAAAACATGACAGACGTTAATGTTCAACTGCTTTCATTTCTGTTCTAATTGTGTTGCCAATCCTTATACCACATAAGAAACCAGCTCAGTCATGTTTAGTCATGGTTAGGTACCCCCACTTGTGTCAACCTTCTTTCATTTTTTTTTTTTTTTTTTTTTTTTTTTTTTTTTTTGCCAATCCTACCATCATATACTGTAAAAGAAGAAATATTCGCGAGGAAAAAATATTCGCGATTTTCCCACTAATGCTTGGACCACAACCATATCTTCTCAACGAAATTTCTTATCCCTTGTTTCACTTTACATGCAGTCGGAACAATGAAAATTTCTTACTGTAAAATAGTTAGGAAAATCAAAACCGTGAAAGTTTCCTACCGCTAATATTTCTTCTTATATGGTAGTGGTCAGTCATATGGTAGTGGTCAGTCATATAAGAAGTATGTTGAAAGAAGATGAAGGTGTAATATTCTTCTTAAAATAGTTTTGTTTAAATAATTGTGAAGTTTCTATGCATACAGTATGGGCACTGATGTGTACTGATTCGTGAATAACAAGATCTGGCAAAACACAACATAACCGGCCCAGGAAATTATCTAGTCCATTTACAACAGCCAAATTATAAACAAAATTCTCGCAATAAGTAATATACTATAATCTTAGTAGAAACAATGGCATAAAACTTGCAAAAAAGACAACATGAAAACACTGTAATTATATAATGAAATGTTGGGTGTAGAATATCTTGAGAAGGGTTTCCTGTTTATTCAACGTCATTCTAAGACAAGTTTCCTGTTTTATTCTAAGTCATACTGAGACAGGTTTTCTGTATATTCAATGTCATTCTAAGACAGGTTTCCTGTTTTTATTTTAAGTCATACTGAGACAAGTTTTCTGTTTATTCAAGGTCATACCAAGAAAGGTTTCTTGTTTATTCAAGGTCATACTGAGACAGGTTTCTTGTATATTCAAGGTCATACTAAGACAGGTTTCCTGTTTTATTCTAAGTCATACTGAGACAGGTTTTCTGTATATTCAAATTCATTCTAAGCCAGGTTTCCTGTTTTATTTTAAGTCATACTGAGACAAGTTTCCTGTTTATTCAAGGTCATACTAAGACAGGTTGTCTGTTTTATTCAAGGTCATACTAAGACAGGTTGTCTGTTTTATTCAAGGTCATACTAAGACAGGTTGTCTGTTTTATTCAAGGTCATACTAAGACAGGTTTCCTGTTTATTCAAGGTCATATTTAGACAGGGTTCATTAATATTTCATATTACCTCCTGCTATAGATCTGTATGTAGCACTAAATCCTCGTCCATTCACAGAGGAATCGCTCTTGAATCTGACAAACATCTGGTTCCCTGTGGTTGTAATGAGCTGAGGTTTGGTCTGCGAGTGACAAATCTGAACCAGTCTAGGTGACTGATCATCTGCTCCATTAAATACCTATAATATCACGCATTAGATTAAATTAATATCAAAGACAAAACTTATAAACAAGAAAAACATAGCACTGCCGTGCTGTTGTACAGCGTAGTTGGGAAAATGGTGTTGTGGCAAGACAGAATATAACCAAAATTCGGGGGGGGGGGGGGGGGGGGGGGGGAGGAGGAGGGAAGAGAAGAGGGGGGGGAAGGGGGGGTCGATCTATGTTTTTTTTTTTTTTTTTTTTTTTTTTTTTGAAAAAGAAACAATGTACCAAACCATATATTGCTGAATTAAATGGTAGAAAATAATAATTTCATAAATATATGAAAAAGACAATCGGTAATTAAAATTTTAAAAAGTTGTACCCGATCGTTTTGTCATTTCGGATAGAGAGAAAGTAGAGTTTTGCAGATCCTACCGTCGCTATGAGGGGGTACATTCTAGCGGTTGTATGTAACTGGGTCATTTGCTGTTAATCTGGGTTTTTTAATAACTGCTGATTATCACTCACAATATTCCCGTTTCATGTTAATGGTGAAGTATTTAAAATCCACATGTGGTCATTTGCACACAACACTGTACGAATTATCTCCCTTTTACGAAAGTGAAATCTAATCGATAAACAGTTTTAAAATATGACACAATTGCCTCAACATCAAAATACGTTATCATAACCTTCAAAATAAATTTAAATTTCCGTAGATTTCACGAAGAATTAATTAAATCAACCTGCCGTTGCTGTTCATTTCATAAAAAGTTATGATTTTACATCGTAGGACGCAAACTTCTCGGACTACTTTTTATTGTAAACATGAGATCAGTTCGCCAAATTGCAGAAATTATTAGATGCATCCCGTCGCAATATTTTACTAGATTCCGAAATGTATTCCGAAAATTTATTCCAAATGTGCATATGTAACCAAATGCATTACCCATCTCAGAATACATATCTCACGATAAAAAAAATATACTTCTTTCACGCTCATTTACCAGGCGCACTATTTCCATGTGTACTCATATATTATAATTTCATAGCAAAGAAGCTCGACATCTTGGAAGAAAGCGATAGCAAAGTACGCGTTCACTATCGTGAAACGCTGTACAAAAATCCTTCATGTCAAATTGACCCAATCTTGAAAGTAAAGTATTACCACATGATTGGTCAAAAGTAGCATTGTTTTTATGAAAAGCTATGGGTAAAGTTATCAAAACATGCCCCGGTTTCACAATCATTCCTTAACTTAAATTTAGCAAATTTTGATAATCTTTTATCGGAACTACTGATGAATAATTTGTCAAAACCAAATGCAAATGTTTAATATAGAAGTGATCTTAAAAATGACACTTATTGAAAATTAACAAAATTATAAAGATTTGAAATTTTGCTATATTTAAGTTAAAGAAAATCTTAGCTAAGGAATGATTGTGAAACCAGGACCAGCTTCTTCAGTAAATATAGCATAGGTAATGAAAACAAAGACATTGATGGTCCTTTTTTCTGAGATGAAGAGTTGTGGTGGCATCTTACTGTTTAAACCCTGGAGAACTGAATGGCAAAAGATTCTGTTGTTATAATTTGTTCAATTGCTGCATAATAGATGGTGATTGGAATCTGTTGCATTTTCTTAATCGATGATCAGAACTATCAGTGCTCAATAATGGAATAAGATCATCAGAAATAAATGATTGTTGATTGAATACATACATATTATATACACAGTGTGTATGTGTACAAACCTCCTTATCAGGTCTAGTCCTTTTTTAGTAGCCGTATCACTATTATCGTGCTTGTGCCAGGAGTAGTGATACAGCCACTAAAAAAAGGATGAGACCTGATATGAAGGGTTGTACATACACTGTGTATATGATATTTTTATCTAACATTTCTAACTTGATTATTTAAACTAATAAAAAACAACACTTTATGTGAAAAAAATTTATCAATGAAAAACATTGAACTATGTTTTGACATATGTTCTGTAGTAATGACATCATTTTTTACATTCGTCAAATAGGAGATTCCCCAATGACGTCACCATGAGAAACATGATTAAAAATGCATGTATACTCTACCGCCAATGTTGTATCACCAGTGTGATTCTGTGTCATATGTGTTCGATAAAACTTGGATTTCGTCAAATCAGCCTAGAAAATCTAGTCTAATGTTAGATAAATAGGAAATGATGAACTGTTCATTATTAAATATGAAATACAAAATATCATTCTATCAGCAAATCAATCAATCAATCAATCAGCTAAAAAATTAAATAAATCACTCAACAATTCAATCAATCCATCAACCAATCAACCAGTCAGTCAATCAATCAATTAGCTCATTAATCAATCAGTAAATCAAATGATCAGCAAATCAATCAATCGCTCACTCACTTACTCACTTAATCAATCAATCAAATTTCTGATAGGACTTACCTCCAGTACATCAAATCTACACTGAGTGTTTGTTTCTAAATCAAAGTCAGAAATGTTAAGTTCAACTGCCATTCCAGTTGCCACGGTGATGGACCATACACATTCTCTTCTGTGATCATAAGGATTTGGGTAATTTGGACTTGTAAAACGACCAGTAGGTGCTGTTAACTCAGCGCCACAACCTACATGACACAAATACATAACATTTTTAACGTACTGTAAAAGTATTTAATTTCACATGTATTTACTTTGCAGTATAGAATATTTAGACAAATCTGTGTAGTTAAATGTTCGCATTTTTGATATATTCTCTATAACATAAAAAGTAAAATATAATTTTTGCTTTGTATTGATTTTTGTGCAAAACAAACGACCGCGAAAATTAGTACACTGCGAAAATAAATATGTTTACAGTATCTTTACTTTAGTAAGGTTTTCCTCTAAATTTGTAGGGAACAATGATTTCATTTGGATATGGAATTATATACCTTTATGTTTTTGACCAATTGCCTCGATATACTGTAAACATATTAAATTTACCGTGTATTTATTTTCGCAGTATAGGAAATTCAGACAAATCTGTGTTGTTAAATTTTTGCGTTTTTGAAGTATGCAATATAACATAATAAGCATAGATAATTTTCGCTCATTATTAATTTTCGCAAACACAAAATAAGCAAAAATTAGGACGGGGCAAAAATAAATACCTTTACAGTAAGTTAAAGAATTTTGATTAGGGTGTTAAAAACCATAATGCTACTTCACCATCCGAAAGCAACAACCTCCTGGAATCGATGGAAGAATCCTAACAGCCGTGTTTAACATCATCATTCCACTCCAACATCCTGGAAATGACAGCCTTGAATATGGACTTTTAAACACCATAAACCAACTCAAATCTCAAACCAACCATTGTGATATAAGTAAAAGAACTGTGACTGGGGGACTGGGGCATTAAACAGCAGTATGCCATTCCAACATTCTAGAATGGATATTTGATATAGGTTGAGTTGATTTGAGTTGAGTAATGGTTTTTAACATCCCAGTCAAGAATATTTCACTTATATCGAGACATCACCACCTATAGGCAAAGGTGCAGAAATTTTGTGTGTTGCCCTGATGATACAGCATATTATTTATCTTGCCAAGCCTACCATGACACAGGACCTGGTTTATTTTAAGTTCCCATACGAAAGAACCGTGACTTCCATTTCATAATCCCAAGTGCTTAGTGAAAGAACAGTCACTATCCACTTTCAAGACTTGGGTCAGACCTAGTCGAGGTTCAAACCCAGAACCTCCCACTTACAAAGTGAGCACTCTACCAACTGAGCTACCGTAGTGGTTAAAAAATCTTGAGAAGGATGGTAAACACTATTACATCACTCCATTCCACTCCCCAATTAAACAGTTTAAAGTAAATAAATCTTACATATACTTACAAGGCATCACAAGAGATAATACCCCTGGCAATAGAGCACTGTCAGAAACAACTGTATTTCACTCAAATAAACAAAGGGCAATAACTCTTGACAAATCAGGTTCTCCGGTTACAAAACGCAAAATTGTCCAAGATATTACCATGATAAACAATTGGTTCAAATTTTATTAAATTCTGTTGAGAAATAAAGTTTTTAGACCACTGGCAAGGAAAGTGTAACATACGTATGCATGGGCCAAATTCTACTACATCTCCTCCAAACTTTGTTTATTTACAAAAGGGGTAATCAAGCTTACATATACTTACCATTATTAATATATTCCAGTCTAAATCCATTTCTTGCTACTGAATAATCAGATCTAAAATTAATCCATAAATGTTCGCCGCTAGATGAGATGGGTGGCGGGAGTGTTGTTCCACAAAATTTACCGATTAGTGGACTGTCTCTCGAATCACCATTACGTACCTTAAAAAACATTAAAAAAAAACCCATGGTGCATAAGTTGAGATTCAATTTCATATTCTATATGATGTGTGATTCACATACCAAATATTAATTTAATGTATGCAAGCATTTAGAAAAAAAACCTGGAAAACTGCTTATTAAACATATTAAAGAAATTTTCTAAGTCCAATGCCAATTATTTTAACAAAAATCAATGAACCAGAACAAAACTCAAGCTTGATTTGTAACTCATAATGGTAGACTCTCATACCAAATATCAGTTCATCATCTGCAGACATTTGGCAACAAAGTCTGGAAAACTAATTCCTGTCTGACCGCACATCCATCCACCCGCATAACCAAATTAGTTGTCGAGTACAACTTTGTTGCAACTTGACTAAAATAATAAATATCTCCAAATTATGAAGGATCCTTGGTCAACAAGCTCACAGACCCTATGTTCCTATATATTAGACCAAGTCAGTCATTTCCATAAAAAAAAATCCCGTAAAAATCTGCGGAGCTGAAGGAAATGTGACTTTGATTTGTAACTGATTATGGTAGACTTACATACACATCCAAACAACAGTTTTTGCTTTTAAGGTTTTTATTAAATTTTCTTTAGAGATTAATTTATAGCAAATAAATATTTTGATTCGCAGCTGAAAAACTAGATTAAAAAAGTCACTTTAAACCCTGCAAACAACTATAGCAATTAACAAAACAAGAGGCCCATGGGCCTTAACGCTCACCTGTGATCTTTGAACCCATGAGCTTCATTCAAATATCAAAATGATAATTCGGCCAATATTCTAATATACATCCCTATACAAAAAGTTTATAGTTTTTGAGATAAATAATCATCTCAGTACTTGTTTGTATCTGTGATCTTGACATTTGAACCCATGCTCTTCATTCATATATCAAAATGACCACTGTGCCAGTACCAACAATATTCTAATATACATGCCTATACAAAAAGTTAATAGTTTTTAAGATAATTAACCATTTAGGTATTCATTCGCATCTGTGACCTTGACCTTTGAACCCATGACCTTCATTCATATATCAAAATGATCATTAGGATAATACCTAAATATTCTAATATACATGCCTATACAAAAGGTTTATAGTTTTTGAGATAAATAATCATTTCAGACCTTGTTCACATCTGTGACCTTGACCTTTGAACCCATAACCTTCATTTATATATCAAAATGGTTGTTAGGCTAATATCTACAATATTCTAGTATACATGAATATACATAAAGTGAACAGTTTTCAAGATAATTAATCATTCAGGTATTCATTCACATCTGTGACCTTGACCTTTGAACCCATGACCTTCATTCATATATCAAAATGATCGTTAGGATA
Organism: Anadara kagoshimensis; assembly: GCA_021292105.1. Classification (NCBI taxonomy): domain Eukaryota; kingdom Metazoa; phylum Mollusca; class Bivalvia; order Arcoida; family Arcidae; genus Anadara; species Anadara kagoshimensis. The sequence goes on along the minus strand of CM037867.1, from coordinate 11,806,160 downwards.
ATACCTAAAATATTCTAATATACATGCCTATACAAAAAGTCTATAGTTTTAGAGATAAATAATCATTTCAGTACTTGTTTACATCTGTGACCTTGACCTTTGAACTCATGACCTTTATTTATATATCAAAATGACCATTGGGCCATTACCTACAATATTCTAATATACATGCCTATACAAAAAGTTCATAGTTTTGCAGATAATTAACTATTTTGGTAAACTTGTACATCTGTGACCTTGACCTTTGAACCCATGAACGTAATCAATATATCAAAATGATCGTCATGTCAATACCTACAATTAACCAAAAATCCTACATCATTATCACCAGAAATGTTTAAAAAATAGCATTTTTTATCAAAGGTCAAAAACTGGGACATGACCTTGACCTTTGAACTTGACATCAATCGGAAGAAAATCGCAAGACAAGATCAACAGTGAAAACTCCATACAATTATCTTCAGCCATTATGAAGTTATAACAATAAATGTCTCATTTTAAAAATTACATAATTTTATGCAAAAAACGCGTAACCTATTTTTAGTCCAATTTTCATGAAAAACACAATTTTAGTGTATCTAGGTATCCTGAATCCAAATATCCAATCAAAATTTGCCTGCACCTTTTGGTTTCAGAGAAGAAGATTTTTTTGTCTTTTGGCTATTTATAGTAATGGCAGCCATATTGTTGGGCGTGGTCAAACCCCGAACACAATTTTGAAAGCCTGTTATCCAGGCATAATAAAAATCACCAAGTTTCATCAAATTTGGCTCAGTAGTTTTGGAGGAGAAGATTAAAATGTAAAGTTTACGCACGACGGACGACGCACGACGCATGATGCACGACGCACGGCGGACGACGAACGGTGATAGATAGCAATAGCTCATCTGAGCCTTTCGGCTCAGGTGAGCTAAAAATGGCTTACCTCTAAAAAGTCAAAGTTGCAGGATCGGTGACTTTCCACATCAAAATGTGAAAACGAGATATTGATTGTATTTCCGAGCGTGGTGTCTATAATCCAAGTACAGTTCCTGTAATGAGGATACGGTTCTGGGAAATTTGGACTTTCAATTACTCCCCTTGGTCCAGTCAATCGAGTGTCACATACTGAAAGTACAACGTATAAGAATAATAAATTCATATCAAAACAATAATACAAATTAAGGGCTGTGGATTCACACGCCAATGTCCTAAGGTGATTTTCTCCTTTTTTTTTAATTTTTAAAATTTCTTTTAAAAAAAAGAAAGTAAGAAATACCCCAGAGGTTTTTTTTAGGGTGAAAACTGAAAAACACATTTATATTTTATTTGACCTTAGTTATTACAACAATCCTATTCAAATGTGACCTAAAAAAATTATTTTCAAAGGTAGATAACTTACTGCTATTATAAAAAGCGTGGAATCCTCTTCTTGCGACTGAGAAATCGGTTCTGTATTTGACCCATAATTTATTAGAGGAGGACGTTACTGGATCTGGGATTTGTGTACCACAATATCTGGCTAACTCTCTTCCCGTTGAATCCCCATCTCTCACCTAAAATAAAATATTTCTTTTTGAAAATGATATATATGTACATCTGAAAATCATGTATTTGTTTATAGTACAACAGCAGTGCTACAATTGACGTATCGCCCGCCACGCCCACAATGTTCCAACAAAGGCCCAGCATGCTTGAATTACACACAAAAAGAATAAAAACTCAGTCAGAATTGTGCGGTTTAATGACGTCACTGACACTAGTACGTCAATAGTTGCTGTGACACTGCTTTGGTACTATGATGGCGGTCAGTGTCGTAATATAAAAGGCATGGCCTGCGATAAGTCAATTGGGTTCCCCGCTGTACCACGTGATTTTGCAAAACAGTTATTTCCATTGGATATGGAGTCATATCAGCTCATGTTTTCTTATAATTCTAGAATTTCTGATATAAACATTCTGCACATTAACATTAAGGTGTGTTGGTCACGTGATACAGCAGGGAGTCCTACAAAATACTAGAAACTTAAAAAAAAATTTATAAAAAAAAAACCAAAAAAACTTTGAAACAAAAAAGTATCAGTCATTTATCATAATAGCAATTTTTTTCAGTCTGGCCACCCAAATTATTTTGAAATTCAGAATATAGTTCACTAGTATAATGCATAATACAACATTTGTGCATCACAGTTATTTCCATGGGAACATGGACTTGCATAAATTCCCATAAAATGATGTTACATGGAAATTTATGGCATTGACATATTCTGTATTGTTCTTATAAATTTGGATTTTGAAGATTTTTTTTTCAATATCCAAGAATCCAAGAAGGCTTTTAATACTCTACAAGCTTGACTACCACTGCTTTTAAACTTGGCTTTTGAAGTACAGTATAACCTGTGTATAAAGACCACCCAGGGGACTGAGCAAAAGTGGACTTAATAGACAGGTGGACTTTATATAGAGGGTCAACTTAGTCAAATTAGAAAATGTGTATTGTTGATACTGGTATACAAATAAATGAAAATAATACATATAATACCTCCTAAAATGCCCTTTTGTTTAATTTTGTTAAAATTATTTTTATGGTATTTAAAAAAAAATTATCAATTATAGAAGATATTTGAAAAGTGCATTATAATCTTAATGGAGAGTACAACTGATTACATGGTAACAGTTTATCTATTAGTATACACTTGACTAATTGTCTTTGTTTTCTTAGGAAGCAGGGTGTCACTAATTAAAACAATAGGTAATACTACTTGAAATAGCAAATACTATTTCTGCCTTGTGATCTAATGGCTTCAGTCATTGACATGATAATAAGGACTTCACATTTTTCCCCTCAAAGTTTTACCTATACTCTTTGCAACAAAAAATTGTAAAACTTAAACAATGATATAAGACTTATAATAATTATATATTTCTAATCTTCAAGCATTAAGAATGTAATTATTACTTGGTTGGAAAATTTACATAAAATTAGACTAAAATTATAAAAAAAAAAAAAAACTTTAAAAAAGTTGATTGAAATAGTGGACTTTATAGACAGGTTGAGAAGTCATTTGGGACTGAAAAGGGTGGACTCTATTCACATTAGACAGGTGGACTTTATATACAGGGTCATTATATAGTAAAATCCATTGGGGATACTTCAGACCGGTTGCTATAGACAGGTGGACTTTATACAGAGGTGGACTCTATAGCAAGTTATACTGTAGTTTATACCAAAACCCAAGAATTAAAAGGCGACTCTTACTGTGCCAGCTTGACTACCATAGCAACTGAACTCAGTAAAAAACAAAAACAGCTGTAACAATTACTTACTTGCACATAATCGTAACGACAGTTAGCTTGTGGTTCCAAATTGAAGTCAGTAAATGTCAGTCTTATTTTACTGCCTCGAGATGTCGTTATCGTCCAAAAACATTCAGCGTTATGATCATATGGTAGAGGGTAGTTAGGCGACACAAAACCACCAGTAGGAGAGGTAAGATCAGCTCCACAACCTACAATTAAAAGTTAAAAAAGTTACAACCCTGTTTTAACTTACGTATAGAATCTTTTAAGGCTGATGTCAAGGTTTGTACTGTATTCGAGTAAGAATAAAATTGGACCTGCCTTGTATCGGAAGTATGCCCATCTCATGATTAACTAAAGTTATGCTTCTTTATTCATTTACACAAAAGCCTGAATTCATCACCACTCTTTGTCCAATTAAATTTAGGCAATAACTTAAATTCTCGATTCATTACCATCAATGAAATGTTGGCATTTTAAAAGTGTTTGGCATAATAATGAGGAAAAGCATATTATAAACTTATTTTGGGACAAGTTTACCTGTCACACATATCAAAATTCATCAGTTTTTTCAATCATCAGTAAAGTCTGAGGCCCCTAATGCAATAAGGGTTTGTTGCTGTACTACATGATACCGCTTAACATTTATGTGGAAATATTTTTTCATTCAATATGGCATTACATTAGTTCATGTTTTCCCATAAAAAACAACGTTATTCCGGGGATTTGAGGCATGAACATTTTCAAAAAAGTCCCACATAAATGTTAAGGGGTGTAAATCAAGTAGTAGAATTTATTACAGAGGTAATGGGAAAAACTCACAGTTGTATTGGTAGTTACCTGAAGAAGTCGCATCATAAAATACTTTAAATCCTCTATTAGACACTGACAAGTCTGTTTTCAGTCTTAACCATAATCTGTTGCTATGGGAACGGATAATGTTATCAATAGTCGTCCCACAATACTTTCCAATCAACGGTGATGTCATGTATCCACCATTTCTTAAAATAAAAAATAAATAGAATGAATGAATGAATGAATGAACAAACGAATGGACACACACACGCACGCACACACACACGAATGAATGAAACTTCAGCAAATAGAATTGGCAAGCTTTTTCACTTGGTCTGCCCTAATTGAATTTAAACATAGGTAAAGACGCGTATGATCTAAAGTACTCTGTTACCAAGGCAACTTCTTAAAAAGTAAATTTAATACAATAGTTGACAAGATGACCAAAACAGGTCACCATAAGCTGAAAAATACTAGCTTTAAACTAAATGGCTGGGATGATTAAAGCCCTTCAAATACTACTATAATCACATCATAAATATTTACTCCAGTGCTTGTCCAATGTTAAGACTTTAATAATGAGCAACTACAAGGAAGCAGACCTCAGTCATGATAAGGCTAGCTGTGGGATGGTCAAAAGTAGTGCATAAAACAAACCCAGATGCCTTTCCTTAGACCATGCTCATTTAAATTTGTTAATAGGTAGTACTTTGCAATATTGCCAAGGTGAGAGGTTCTTAGGTTTGCAAAAATTTAAACCTAAATTGGTTGACCATAGCAACATTTCTGATGTAATGACTTCAGTCGCCTCATGCACTTCCTATGGCAAGACCACATTTTGGGTGTAAACATTGCCATGTGCTTTTAACATGGTTGGCACATTTCCCAAATTTCTGAAAAAATGAATCTAACAAGACCCTCGTTTTTTCTTGACAAAGAATAAGTGAAATTTAAGGATTCAGGAAAAATGTGTGCTATTGTAAGTAGTTTGAGTTTTGTTGACCATCTAATTTTATGAATATGGCCTATTTTTAGGTAATATTTTGCAATTTTGTGTGTGGTTGCCATGTAAACAAAATGTTTTCAAAAATTGTGAGAATTTGCACTTGGGTTATAAATGCAGTAGAGAAATAATGCTTTAATTCTCCTGAATGGAAAAAGTATCAACATTCATGTTTCTGCAAAATTATTGAAATAAGGGTGCATAACACTTAATGTGTTCAGGCCAAAATTGGCTAATTTTGAGTTTCAATTCACAACTGAGGTCTGTAACCCAATGTGTTTTCTGGTATTTTGATTTTTTCTTGTCTTGTGTTATATTCTTGGTTGTGTTGGCTACCGCCAAGTAATTTACATGTCAACAAAAAAGCTCATATTACAAATTTACCATAAACAGTAACCTAAAACTATGAATTTCCCATCCCACAAAATTGGTACTTTTTTCTTGAAACCAAGAAAATTGGACATTGCAGAAATAAATAAATTCACAGTATATGTATATTATTTCAAATTCAATTTTTTTTCTATATCAATAAACATCTGGATGTTAAAATAATACTGCCCAAAATTTAAAGTTTATGATCAATGATTGGTCCCAATATGTGTTTTTCTTGTCTTGTATCTAAACTAGAACCCTCTCTCGAGAGTAACATTGACCTCCTGACCTTGACCTTTAATTTATGCAAATAAATTTGGTATATGACACAGTCTTATGTTGGTTTACAGTTGTACTGAGATTGATCAAAATCCATTCATAGAAATGGAAGATATGGAGCAGACACAATATTGGGACAGACAACCAGATGGATGGAGAGACAGACAGACAGACGGTGATTCCTAAACTTAGTTTGCAGGGGGTATAATTATCATTAACTTGTATATTGTGCCATGCTCTAGGTTGTGTTGGCTATTGCAAAGAATGGTTTTTCATTGAAATTTCTTTCCTCAATATCAACAAAGATCTGGATGTTAAGTGTATACCAACCTTATTTCTAGGTAGTCATAGTTACAGTTTGGATGCTGTTCTAACTGAAAATCTGTAAAATTAAGTAGAATTTGGTTTCTTTGGGGACCAGTTATTGTCCAGGTACATTCCCGTTCATGTGGATAGCTGTCCGGATAGTTGGGACTGGTTATTACCCCTGTTGTGTCTGTCAAAGCATTACCACACACTGTAAAATAAATATTTTAATTAATGTACTTATGATTTTAACTAGAACTGCCTTTTGAGAGCCAAATACCCCCAATCTCCAACTAAGATCTGACCTCATGAAATTGACCTCTGACCTACACACCTAAATTTGGTATGTGACACAATAAAATTACCAGTGACCATACACTGCAAAATAAATACCAAATGTAATTGTGATTTTAGAAACTGGTGAATTAAGTTTGACATTAACTTTTCTACCTAGTAATTACTTGGAATGGAGTAGAGTGGAGCAATGGAGTTCTACATCTGTTTATTCTGGGATGGTGGAGAAAACCGGAGTGCAAATTATTTTGTAATGCTAACTTTAATTTCTCTCTTCTACCCAGTAGCAAACTAGAATGGAGTATTGTTAAATATTGGAGTCTTATGCTCCAAGCAAGATCCTTTTACTTATATCCAAGCTGTCTTTAATGGGATAGTGGAGGAAACTCAAGTTTCTGGAGAAAACCTAGCAATCTTTGTCTAAGGGCACTGAGAAACTTCATCACTTTCAAGGATCTGTTCTGTTTGGGATTTGAATCTATGCTGGAAGAGGCAGTGTTTATTCATGAGAGGTCTTGGTTTGAAAGCCTGGCCATGGCTGCCTAACACTAGACAAAAGGTTTGACTGTTCTATTATCAAGCATTTGACATACAATGATAAATTCTATCAAACTGAAATATGAGCAAAAACACAAAAAAACTACGATCGGAAAAAAATCTTTTCAAACATTTTGCCTGCAGTGATGAGATGCCTTAGGCATGTGGCTATGTCGGCCTGAACACTATAACCACTTGGACTTGGCTGCTTCAGCATCTAAATAGTGAAACAAGCATCCAAAGTGTCATTAACTTGGTAGGCAATACTTTTGTATTGTCATAAGTATAGCTAAATTTGCTGTTCGTTTAAATCTGAAAATTCTCAAAAACTAAGATATACTACCTCATGCAATGTATTTCCTTAGCTAAATTTGGTTAAATATATTTTGGTCATTTAAATATTTTTTCAACCCTTTGAATTTTGGTCCAAGCACTATTGATGAGGAGTTCTATTCCAAAACGGTTGTCTAGTGCTGTAAAATTATCAATGGTATAACATGTAATTCCATACACATGATACAGCAATTTTTGTTTATAAAGTCCAACTTTCGCAGTTCTAGGGTTTAAACACAGGTTATACAGAACTTTTGTACTCACATGTAGAAGCATTTAGGGCAACATATGAAGCAGAAAAACCTTCATGAGACCAACTACTATCTGATACAAACAGAACCGTCAGGACATTGTTAGTACTGGTGAAAACAGGCGGTACACTCCCTCCACAATACCTGATAAATAAGACAATCCAAAATTAAACTTCAATAACAAATGAAAACAACTGAAATTGAATGCCTTTTCAAAAGTGTTCAAATATGAACATGGAAAGACATGTTTGTTCCAAGCATGTGCATGTGTAACAGATAATTTTATCCCCCATGAAATATTTTCCTAGGATAATATTTTCTTGTAAAATTTATTCTATAAATAATATTTTACAGGTAAATGTTACCAATGAATAATATTCTACAGAATAACCCATGATGTTTATTCCGCTGTATAGATTTTTAATATAACATTGTATCTTCCCAGACACATTTTAACCCTGAAAATAGTTATCTGATAAAATTACTGATTACACAAAATATGAATAGTCAATGGCAGATCTACTCCACCCAAAAATTGTTTAATTTTTAAAGGGTTAGTCGTATGTCACTGTAGTTTTGTCAATATACAGGGTTCGAACCTGGCACTGGCATACTGGCATACTGGCAAAATGCCAGTGGTTTTCATAAAGTGTAAGTTGAACATCTACAAACATGCTAAAATAAGTGCCATTTTTTAAAAAAAGAATCAGTCAGGTATCACAAGAGTTCTACGTGTCATAGTTATCTCTACATACAAAAATTGCTCAAGAGAAACAGCAGCAGAACAAACCCAACACAAGTAATATAATCAAATTAGGAAAAAAGTATGATAGAGACCAATCAAAAGTAGAAGAATTGTATCTGAAATAAGCATAAATAGTGGTACTTCAGTTACACATACCTTAATAACATATGTATATGTATGTATATACATTTTTAGTGTGAAAAAATAAAATTGCCAGTTCAAAACTAAGAATGTCAGTAGAAAACAATTGTACCGGCAAAAGTTTGCCAGTAAGGAGAAAAATTAAATTCTACCCCTGTAATTATCTGATAATATTACTGATTACACATTATCAAAATATGAAATACTGGATTTTTGTGATATTTTTACTATCTGAACACAACAATTTGTAGTTTTTGTTGAATGATTCTTTAACATCAATTTATATCTTTCTAAATACAGACTTACCTTCCAACTTTACTTGAAGGAACGATGGTTGAATTATCATAAATTTCAACGTAATCATATCGGCAAAAACTGTGTTCCTCGATACTGAACACATTGAACGTCAACCTAATTACAAGGCCTGGGCTTGTTTGTATGAACCATGTACAGTTTGCTCCATGTGGATAAACGTTTGGATGACCTGGACTTGTAAAACTTCCAGTGTTGTCTGTCAAAACTCCACCACAAACTGTAAAGATAAATTCAAAATTAATATCATAGAAATTATGCAGAGACTCATAAATTATTGGAACATGATAAAATTTGATGAAACTATTAAATTCAGAATCACTTTTATCACATTAATGTATTTCTTAATTTATTTTGATAAAATTTCTCATTAATATCATTAAAATGATAAAATTACATTTCTTAACAAGAGGCCCATGGGCCTTAACACTCAACTGTGACCTTGACCTTTGAACCCATGAGCTTCATTCAAATATCAAAATGATAATTAGGCCAATATTTTAATATACATCCCTATACAAAAAGTTTATACTTTTTGAGATAAATAATCATTTCAGTACTTGTTTGTATCTGTGATCTTGACATTTGAACACATGCCCTTCATTCATATATCAAAATGACCATTGTGCCAGTACCAACAATATTCTTATATACATGCCAATACCAAAAGTTAATAGTTTTCAAGATTATTAACCATTTAGGTATTCATTCGCATCTGTGACCTTGACCTTTGAACCCATGACCTTCATTCATATATCAAAATGATCATTAGCCTCATATTCCATTCACGATGCTGTTCACTCACAGTCACCATTACACCCACACATGTCCCTAAAGGTACCCGATTAGGATAATACCTAAATATTCTAATATACATGCCTATACAAAAAGTTTATAGTTTTTGAGATAAATAATCATTTCAGAACTTGTTCACATGTGACCTTGACCTTTGAACCCATAACCTTCATTCATATATCAAAATGGTTGTTAGGCTAATACCTACAATATTCTAATATACATGCATATACAAAAAGTTAATAGTTTTCAAGATAATTAACCATTCAGCTATTCATTCGCATTTGTGACCTTGACCTTTGAACTCATAACCTTTATTTATATATCAAAATGATCGTTAGGATAATACCTAAATTTTCTAATATACATGCCTATACAAAAAATCTATAGTTTTTGAGATAAATAATCATTTCAGTACTTGTTTACATATGTGACCTTGACCTTTGAACTAATGGCCTTTATTCATATATCAAAATGACCATTGGGCCATTATCTACACTATTCTAATATACATGCCTATACAAAAAGTCAATAGTTTTTTAGATAAATAATCATTTCAGTACTTGTTTACATCTGTGACCTTGACCTTTGAACTCATGACCTTTATTCATATATCAAAATGACCATTGAATCATTACCTACAATATTTTAATATACATGCCTATACAAAAAGTTCATAGTTTTGCAAAAAAATTAACTATTTTGGTAATCTTGTACATCTGTGACCTTGACCTTTGAACCCATGACCTTAATCGATATATCAAAATGATCATCATGTCAATACCTACAATAAACCAAAAATTCTACTTCATTATCACCAGAAATTTTTAAAAAATAGCATTTTTTCTCAAAGGTCAAAAACTTGGACATGACCTTGACCTTCGACCTTGACATCAATCGGAAGAAAATCGCAAGACAAGATCAACAGTGAAAACTCCATACAATTATCTTCAGCCATTATGAAGTTATAACAATAAATGTCACATTTTAAAAATTACATAATTTTACGCAAAAAACGTGTAACCTATTTTTCGTCCAATTTTCATGAAAAACACAATTTTAATGTATCTAGGTATCCTAAATCCAAAAATCTAATCAAAATTTGACTGCACTTTTTGGTTTCAGAGAAGATTTTTTTGTCTTTTGGCTATTTATAGTAACGGCAGCCACATTGTTGGGCGTGGTCAAACCCCGAACAAAATTTTGAAAGCCTGTTACCCAGGCATTATAATCACCAAGTTTCATCAAATTTGGCTCGGTAGTTTTGGAGGAGGAGATTTAAATGTAAAGTGTAAACGGACGACGAAAGACGGACAGTGATAGATAGCAATAGCTCATCCACGGGGGTAATCCTGATACATCGTATTTCATTTACGTCGGAGTATTCCGTCGGTTTTTATTTACGTCTGAGTAAAATCATACATTTTTGGTCGTTACGCTTTACGTTAAAGAGCAAAGAAGACGGTTTTTCATATAACTTCACAAAAACGAAACTTTAACAGAAAGCAAAAGATTATTAGCATTATATTTGATGGTATTTAACTGCCTCATATAAAATCTTGCAAGAATTGTTGATATTTTTCACGTACCTGTAACATTTCTATTTTTGGCAGGTCCTTTTGTTTAGCAGCTGATTTTAATAAAGCGGTTTTGGATTCAAATAATGTTTCTACTCAAAATTCTCAAGAAATGTCTATACTTTCATAAACTTGCGAAGACAGAAGCTTTACTCTGCTGTTAAGCGAAATATCATGTTTCGTTTAAGCGGAGTGGCATAAATGTTACGCTTTCCGACCAGCTGTGTTATGCTTTACGTGAAGACATGTTACGCTTTCCGTTTAATATGACTCGCAATTGACAGAGCACACTCTCCGTTATAACGTCTTTCTCGATTAGTGTAAACCTACCTATAGATGACTATACGCGAGAAATACCATTTTGAAAAGGATCAATGCAGTTCATTTATGTGGTTTTTTTTTTAATTTTTACCTTTTTCATCTGGGAATGTAGTTGAATTGGTTAATTGTGTTTTACGCCCAAGTCAAGTGAAATTGTGTTTTATGGGTGGCCAAGTGGTCTAAAGGGTGTGCTTATGGAGCATAGTGCCTCTGGTCGCCTTAGTACGAGTCCCACCTAGGACAGTGTGAGAAAGTTTGCAGTTCGCTTGCCGAAGGTCGGCAGCTTCTCTTGGTACACTTGTTTCATTCACCATCTGTGAATTGACCACCTCGATATCTGTGTAAGATTCTTGACTGGGGCGCAAAACACTATAATCCAACTCAAATATACTCTTAGATTAAAAAGTTAAAAATAAAAAATGGGTCAAATACAATGGGCCGGGTTGTTTTTTAAATTTCTATTGAATGGTTGTAAAGTGTAGAAGAAAATTTAAACAATGTAGGAGGAGTTATGGGATACAAAAGACAGGTCATAAAGAATGGATTACTCCATCAACCTGGAAAATTATTGACAAAAGAAAAGAGCTAAAAGATAAGATAAACAACACATTCAGAGAGATTAAAAGACAGACTGAGGGTACAATATTCGAAAGTAACAAAGAAGTTAAGAAAGCAACAAAGAAAGACCAACAAAACTTTATAGAAGCACTGGCTTCTGAAGCTGAAAAGGCCGCTTCAGATCAAGAATGGGCGACGTTTACCGAATTACCAAAAAATTGAATGGAAAGAAAAACAATATCAACTTACCAGTACGAAACAAGCAAGGAAAACTTTTAACATCTGAACATGAACAAAATGAAAGGTGGTCAGAACATTTTAAAGAAGTACTTAACAGACCTGAACCAGAAGTAACACCAAATATACAGGAGGCCAACATAGATCTTGATATCAATATAGAAGCACCAACCAAAGATGAAATAATTAGAGCCATTAAAAGTCTAAAGAACAACAAAGCCCCTGGAAAGGATCAACTTCCAACAGAGGTATTTAAAACAGACACATCACTAACTGCTGATATATTATTTCCACTTTTTCAACAAATTTGGCAGAATAACACCATCCCAAGATCATGGACAGAAGGCACCATCATCAAGCTACCAAAGAAGGGAGACCTCTCAAACTGCAACAACTGGAGAGGAATCACTTTGCTGTCTATATCAAGCAAACTATTTAGTAAAATTAATAGAACGCATCAAGATGGTTGGACTGTAAATTAAGGAAAGAGCAAGCAGGTTTCAGAAAAGGAAAGCTGTTGTGACCAAATATTTGTTTTAAGAAATATCATAGAACAATGTACCGAATGGCAAGACAACTCATTATCAACTTCATCGATTTTGAGAAAGCCTTTGACTCTATTCACAGGAACAGTCTTTGGAAAATCTTACGGCATTATGGAATACTGAAAAATTGTCTTACTTATTCAAATGTTTTACAAAGATTTCAGATGTTGTGTTGGAAACACAACAGACACCAACTTTCTTGTAAAATCCGGAGTTAGACAAGGTTGTGTCATGTCATCCCTACTATTCATTATGGCAGTGGACTGGATCATGAGAACCAGCCTTGATATGACAACACAGGTATCAGGTGGACCTTATTTAACATCTCGAAGACTTAGATTACGCAGATGATCTTGCCTTACTCTCACATCTTGAGAGACACATGCAAGACAAAACACCCTACACCGGAATGCAGCCTCAATAGATTGAATGTCAACATCAAGAAAACTGAGGTCATGGCCATAAACTGTAAAGATCCTCCTAACATTGAAATAAATGGAAATTGTCTGAAATGTTCGCCATCATTCACATACTTGGGTAGCATTGTAACTTCTGTCGGTGGTGCAGACCAAGACATAAAATCAAGAATAGGTAAAGCAAGAAATGCATTTATCAAGCTGGGAAAGATCTGGAAATCAGCTAATATAAGTAAGAGAACAAAGATGAGACTATACAACAGCTGTGTCCTATCTGTACTTCTATACGGAGCGGAATGTTGGAGAATCACCGAAAAGGACGTAAATAAATTATCCAGCTTCCATAATGGTTGCTTAAGAAAGATTCTAAAAAATATTTTGGCCCAGAAAATAACCAACAAAATGCTACATGAAACAACTGGCTCTGAAGACATGGCAACCATATTAAAGAAGAAAAGATGGAGATGGATTGGGCATATCACGAGACGACCATCTGACGACCTAGCAAAGGCTGCTTTAAGATGGACTCCAGAAGGGAAGAGAAAGCAGGGAAGACCAAAGACAACTTGGAGGCGTACCATAGACGCCGAAATCAAGCAGATGGGTACCACCTGGAGAGAGTTAGAAAAGAAGGCACAGAACAGAGACGAGTGGAGATCCCTAGTCCTTGCCCTATGTGCCTCCGGGCATAACAAGGACTAGGTAGGTAAGGTAGGAGGAGTTATTTCACGGAATAGGTACCCTCTTTTCAAACTCTGGAAAATTAAGTCGGGTGCACATCTTTGATAATCTTTTGATATATACAGTACAAAGTAACAAAGTTTCAAAGTCTGGAAAAAATGGGAAAAAATCCTGAAATATTTCCAAAAAGTCAGGTGCACATCTTCAATATATATAGAAACATTCTGTGAAGTTTTTGATTGAAAACTGTAGGAGAAGTTGAGTTCACAAAGTAGGTACCCCCAGTTCAAATACTTGCTTAAAAGTGACTAAGTTTCAAAGTCTGGAAAAATGGGGAAAAAATCTTGAAATATTTCCATAAATTCAGGTGCACTTCTTCAATATATATATAAACATTCTGTGAAGTTTCAAGGTTTTTGGTTGAAAACTGTAGGAGGAGTTGAGTTCACAAAGTAGCTACCTTATTTTCCCCGCCCGCCCGCCCGCCCGCCCGCCCGACATTCACTTTATTATAAACCGGATTTGCACACTGTGCAACCCGTCCAACAATAGGTAGATGGGGGCCTTAACGCTCGCCTGAGTATTTACAATGGATCAATGGCCGTCTCAACACAATAACACGTGTGAGCTTAAAAGTTGGGTCAGATATGTAGAAAGTGATGTCATTATCTGTTTATATAGTTAAGTTATAACAATTGTATCCATTTCAGTATTCTTTCTATATCTGTAACATTGACCCTAACCCTCTGTATTCTTTCTATATCTGTTAACCTTGACCCTAAACCCATAACCTTGATCTATATGATTACCAATGTTCTAACACACATGCCTATACAAAAAGTTAATCGTCAGTGCAGATAATTAACCATTTTGGTTTACTTGTGCATTAGTGAATTTGACTTTTGAACCAATGGCCTTGATCTATGTATAGAAATGATTGTCATGTCAATATCTACAATAAACTGAAAATCCAATGCATTAACTATCAACTGAAATGTTTAAAAAAGCAATTTTAATCAAAGATCATAAACTGGGACATGACCTTGAGCTTTGATCTTGACATCAATTCGAAGAAAATAGCAAAACAACATCAACAGTGAATTCTACATACAGTACAGACTTTGTTGAGTTTTACAAATTACGAACTTTACGCAAAACAACACGCGTTACATATTTTCGTCCAATTTTCGTATTCCCAGTTATATATCCTGATTCCAAATATCCAATCGAAATTTGCTTGCGGGTTTTGGTTTCAGAGAAAAAGATTTTTGGTCTTGTTTGCTATATGTAGTAACGGCAGCCATCTTCTTAGGCGTGGCCAAAACCCGAAGACAATTTTAAATTCCTGTTACCCAGGCATAATAATCACAAAGTTTCATCAAATTTGCTCAAGTAGTTTTGAAGGAGATGATCAAAATGTAAAGTTTACGAACGACGAACAACACACGACGGACGGCGATAGATTGCAATAGCTCAACTGAGCCCATAGCTCAGGTGGGCTGAAAACCATATACATGAACAGTTTTCCTGTTTAAAATGGTATTTAACACGTATAGTCCAACTTGCCTTAAAGACCACCTCTATAAAAGGGCCACTTGCTTTTACAGGTCTGAAAAATTGTATCTAAATTGCTCTTTATTCATGTCATTTGAACCTTATATAAGGGCTACCTGCCCATAAAGCCACTTTTACTAGTTCCCTTGAGTTGCCTTTATCAGCAGGGTTGACTGTAGTTTTATTTGTGTAATTGGTATAACTATCTATAAGTCGGTTTACACTTTCGCAATTGTTTCCTTTTGGGAGAAGTGTTTGTCATATAAGCATGTATACATTGTATGTTGTTTTGTTCTTTATTGGTTCATGTTACGAACTCTGTGTGGTTTTGTTCTCTTTCAAAAATTGAATCCTGTTCTGCAATGCTTTCTGAATCATTTCTGAAACAACAAGTGAAGATTTAATCGAGAAAGATGTTCGATCTAAAGTTATAACGAAGAGTGTGCTCTGTCAATTGCGAGTCATATTAAACGGAAAGCGTAACATGTCTTCACGTAAAGCATAACACAGCTGGTTGGAAAGCGTAACATTTATGCCACTCCGCTTAAACGAAACATGATATTTCGCTTAACAGCAGAGTAAAGCTTCTGTCTTCGCAAGTTTATGAAAGTATAGACATTTCTTGAGAATTTTGAGTAGAAACATTATTTGAATCCAAAACCGCTTTATTAAAATCAGCTGCTAAACAAAAGGACCTGCCAAAAATAGAAATGTTACAGGTACGTGAAAAATATCAATAATTCTTGCAAGATTTTATATGAGGCAGTTAAATACCATCAAATATAATGCGAATAATCTTTTGCTTTCTGTTAAAGTTTCGTTTTGTGAAGTTATATGAAAAACCGTCTTCTTTGCTCTTTAACGTAAAGCGTAACGACCAAAAATGTATGATTTTACTCAGACGTAAATAAAAACCGACGGAATACTCCGACGTAAATGAAATACGGTGTATCAGGATTACCCCCGTGTCATCTGAGCCTTTCAGCTCAGGTGAGCTAAAAAATTCACTTTTATTTCATACATGTTTATAATCTTTTTTCATGAAATTTTTCATGTCATTTTTGCATTTAAATGTAAAGTCAACCCTGTCTATAAAGGCCACCAATGGACTTCATGGGCAAGGTAGCCCTTATATAAATGTTCAAATTGCATGAATAAAAGCATTGAGATACATTTCACTGGACTTTAAAGGCAAGGTTGCCCTCATATAATAAAGGTCATCATTATGAAAGGTTTGACTGTACTTTCTTTTTCTGTAATATTTTTGTAAAATGAATTGGTTTTTTATATTTTGCAGAAGTTAAATGGTAAACATATTTATATGATTTTCAAAGCAAAGTCTCAAGTTTTTATATTTCCTACAAGGTAATCAAAAACAAACATACTAATCCATGTCCGAATCACAATCCAGAAGCAAAATAAAAACTTTGGAACTGACAAGTTAGGTTAGACACGTGAACTTCCACCAGGGAAGTGAGGCCGGATGCTCCGGAAGAGTAAGCAACTCCTGTTTAGCTAGCTACACCCGCCACGTGTGTAATCAAAATTGTGTGAAAGGAACATGGAACTATGAGACGTCAAATATATCCAGAGCAATCCTGGACACAGAGACATCAAACTTATCAACAATACTGTGATGACGGCCATAAAACTTTTTGAGGGCCTTGATAAGCCTAGGCTTACAATATACCTGAGTCAACAATTTAATTTGCAAGCATATTCTTACAAGAGAGATAATCTATGCTTAAAATCACTCACCCTCTTCTGAGGCAGAATAAGTGGCCTGAAATCCAGTGTTTGAGACAGAGCCATCAGTTACAAATTTGATCCACATTATGTTTTGTGTTGAAACAACATCTTGTGGGATCTGATCACCACAGTATGTCCCAAGTAAGGGAGCAGCTGATGAAGAACCATCCCTGATCTGTAAATAAATTTAAAACAAGAAATCTGTGAGCTACTGCTCATTTAGTATACCACCACTTCTAACTTCAAACCACTGACCCTAAATGTCGAAAAATAAACTAAGTCCATAAACAGAATGGAGATGTCTGGCAGTCTTGAAATGGATATTGTCAGCATGGGACCTCATATTGAACTTGCATACAAAATTTCAAGTGGCTGTGTTTGATAGTTGCTGAGAAAATTACAAACCACTGATCCTAAATGTCGAAAAATAAACTAAGTCGATAAACAGAAAAGAGATGTCTGGCAGACCTGAAATGAATAATGTCAGAATTATGCCTCATACTGAACTTGCATACAAAATTTTAAGTGGCTGTGTTTGGTAGTTACTGAGAAAACTTTTACAAAAATTTTGTTTCAGACAAACAGACAGAGTGACAGAGGTAAACAAGTATACCCCCCTCCTCTTCCAAGTTGGATTACTCGTATAATAAAGTAATAATGAAAAAAAATGTATTTTTCAAATGTAGGTGGGGTCATGAGGTCATTGATCCCTTATTTTACCAAATGGCCTCATTGTTGAAGCTTTAGTAGGCCATATTGAACACTAAATGAATCTAAAATTATTGATGTTATGGCGTTTCAGATGAAAGTTTGAGAATGACCCTTCTCTGAAAAATCCTTGATTGAAGAGTAAAAAGGTGTTAAATCGAGAAGAAGCCTTGTGACATTTGTCCCTAAATAAATATTAAGGCCCCCAGAAATTATGTCTCTGGGCAAACCTGGGTCTTGAAAAAATTAGCCTAAATTGACTTTAAGTGTTGAGAAAATTTTTTCTTCCATATCTGCTCATGTAAGATAGGGTTTTTCCCTATGTGAGATACGCGTATCTCACATGACCACGTGACCTTTAGTGACGTCACAATCAAAAGACAATTACATGACGTCATCATATGGAGAACATGACGTCATCTTGCGGGAAAATGACATCCAATTCTTTACAATTTAGAAATTTTGAGTGCGTTTCAAATGATAAATATTGGATTTTTTAATGAACCACTTTGTTTTGTAGTTTATACATTTTGTATAAACCAAAATCCGGTACGATCTATCCAATGGTCATATTTATTTTAAAGTAAAATGTCGAATTACAAAGTTAGATTTTACAAACATGGCGTCGATGTCTATGTTCATCGAACCTGAAGCCAAATATTGGCACTAAAATGGAAGAAAAATAATCCATTATGAGTTGATCCATGTAGGATAGGGAAATCTCACCCTCGGGTTTGAACATTTCTGGTCAGAGACTCGGCAAGCCTCGTCTCTGACTGAAATGTTCAACCCCTCGGGTGAGATTTCCCTATCCTACATGGATACTCATAATGGATTCTTATAATCTTTTTTTTTTAGTTATTCGCGCTTTTCCTTTTTTTTAGAACTTGACTGATACAGATTTGTTAAAACCATATTAAAAGATATGGATATTAAGTAATGTTATTTTTGCCTCAACTACAGCCCCCAAAATTGATTGATTGAATGGGGTTTTACGTCCCAGTCAAAAATTTTTCACTTATACAGTGACATCACCAGCTGAAGTGGCAGATTTTTTTTACCTTTGCAGTGAGCTAAGGGCAATGTGCAGGGAGAATTCTTTACGCTTGTCATGACACGGGGGAATCAGTTTTAAGGTCTTTTCCAAAGGACCCAGTGACTTTCATTTCTAAATGCAGAGTGCTTGGCGAAAGAACTCATTACCAATTTACAAGTCTAGATCAGACCCCTGCCAGGGCTTAAACCCATGACTTATACAAAGCTAGCCTTCTACCAATTGAGCTACCACAGTGGTCCAACAACTTACACTGAAGTACTGTGAAAAACTGGTTTAAACTTTAGGACCAAGGATTTTTTCACAAATGATATGGTATTCATGAAATGACCTTACAAAATAAATTGGTTAGGACAGTTTTTTACTCGGGTTTGGGAACTGGTGATATAAATGGTTCCTAAAATACTGTAAACATATTTAATTTCGCGTGGATGTATTTTCGTGCTATAGGAAATTTAGAGATATCCGTGTAGTTAAATTTTTGCGTTTTTAAATATGTACTATAACACAATATATAAGCATAATATCATTTTTGCTTGGTATAAATTTTTCGCAAAACTAACGATGGCGAAATAAGCCAAAATTAGTAAACCGCGAAAATAAATATGTTCATGTGATACAAGAGTGAACCTCAATGTGAATTAGGTCCAAAATATGGTCCAGCAATAGAGACCTGTAAACATACCTCTAAGTAGTCATAAACACACCCATTGGCTGAGTCCGGGTTTTCTACGTCAAAGTTGGAGAACGTCAATGTGACCACCATTCCCTGTGGCTGGTTAATTAAGTATACACACTCTTTGTTATGTGGGTACGCACTTGGAAAGTATGGTGACTGAATCGTACCCGTAGGAGTAGTAAACGTCCCTCCACATGCTGTAATACAGAAAACTCAAAATATATACAATGCCATCAATAAAATTGACGGATCGCCCGCCACACCCACAATGTTCTTACAAAGGCCAGACATGCTTGAATTACACACAAAAAGAATGAAAACTCGGCCTGAATTGTGCCATTTAATGACGTCACTGACACTAGTACTTCATAAATTGCTGAAATACTGCTTTGGTAGTGTGATGGCAACCAGTGTCGGAACATAAAAGGCATGGCCGGCGATACGTCAGTTATTGTACACATTTAAAACTGGTCCTATAATTAGTGAATAGATATTTTTACAAAATTAAGTTGTTGAATACATCATTTTGCTAAATCTGGGTGTTTTTCAGCTAAAGTAGGAAAACTTTCATGGTTATGGTCTTCTAAAGTTTTCAATGGTAAGGAATTTTCAGGATTCTGACTGTAGAGAAAGTAAACCAATAGAAATAAATAATTCAATTTTATTTATCAAACAAAATACAGTACAAAACAATGGAGACCACGTAATCAATTTTTTTCTTTATACCTCAATAAAAAAATTTCAGGCTAGCCCCGCCCATTTTCGAAACTGTACCACGTGCGGAACAAAACTAATTTTATACTTTGTTTACATGTTCAATACACATCACAGGTACTACAGTAAATCTCACAAACACGGTATTTATTGCGTTTTTTTCTGTTGTTACTTTATTAGCAATATGGCTCAGAAAGAAGTAGAAGCTACATCAGATAAACGGTTGTGTAAAACAGGTGCATGTTCATCTTCTCTGTTGGACTGTTCAACAGTTGTCCGGTTAAATACTACACCAATGTTTTGTTGCATGTTGGAAATATCAAAACAAGATGGTTGCAGTACAAAATACTCATCTCACTGTCATCAAGTAACAATCATCCTTGGAACCTCTGAATGATGCTGGCATGGAACTTTGACACATTATGTTCATGAGTGGAAATCAAAAGTTTGTCCTGTAGGAAGCTATGTATGCATACAACCAGTACTGTTCTACTCAAAAGAAATGCAAGACCAGAGTCAAATGTGTCTGGGCTCAATGTAACTGATTAGAATCGTCCCTTGATTGTTACTGAATAAGCCATGCACCCTCCCCTCTCTCTCTCTCTCTCCTAAAAACTGATATGCTTCCATTGGGTTTCAGATCAAATTTCACTTCCAGGGTTAGCGTTATGTTATCTGTATTAATCTCTAATTCATCAATTCACCACTGCACTTTAGAATTCACAAATAATTAAATCAATGCAGATGCGATTTTCTCGCCACTGTGACTAAACAGAAAATGAAGGCAATCAGCCACTGATCACCTATCCTCTTTTCATTGATTGGCTGTTCAACTTCATCTATGACGTAATTGACGTTGGTTATCAAATATTCTTCGGTGTAGTGAACTTGCATTGAATGTTTCAGTAAAGTTTTTTTCTTTCGTTTTTTATGGTTTTTTTTCTTATTGTTTATTCCTAGAATAGATGCCTTAGCTACATTATAAGGAATAACTGTGATATATATATATATATATTTTATGTATAAAAGAAACATAGCACTGCCATGCTCCATGCTGTTGTACGGCGTATTTGGGAAATTGGTGTTGTGACAAGACAGAATATAACCGAAAATCTCCCCGGGAAAGGGGGGTGGGGTGTGTGTTCGATCTATGCATAGTCCGACGGATGTTTTTTGCAAAAAGAAACAATGTACCAAACCCTGTATTGCTAAATTAAATGCTAGAAAATAATAATTTCATAAATATATGAAAAAAACAATCAGTAATTAAAATTTAATAAAGTCGTACCCGATCGTTTTGTCATTTCGGATAGAGAGAAAGTAGAGTTTTGCAGACCCTACCGTCGCAATGAAGGGGTACATTCTAGCGGTTGTATGTAACTGGATCATTTGCTGTTAAATCTGGGTTTTAATAAACTGCTGATTATCACTCACAATATTCCCGTTTCATGTTAATGGTGAAGTATTTAAAATCCACATGTTGTCATTTGCACACAACACTGTACGAATTATCTCCCTTTCACGAAAGTGAAATCTAGTCGATAAACAGTTTTAAAATATGACACAATTGCCTCAACATCAAAATACGTTATCATACCCTTCAAAATAAATTTAAATTACCATAGATTTCATGAAGAATTAATTAAATCAACCTGCCATTGCTGTTTATTTCATAAAAAGTTATGATTTTACATTGTAGGACGCAAACTTCTCGGACTACTTTTTATTGTAAACACGAGATCAGTTTGCCAAATTGCAGAAATTATTGGATGCATCCCATCGCAATATTTTACTAGATTCCCAAATGTATTTCAAAAATTTATTCCAAATGTGCATATGTAACCAAATGCATTACCCTCTCAGAATACATATCTCACGATAAAACAGATATATTTCTTTCACGCTCATTTACCAGGAGCACTATTTCCATGTGCATTCATATCTTATAATTGCATAGCAAAGAAGCCGGATATCTTGGAAGAAAGCGATAGCAAAGTACGCGTTCACTATCGTGAAAAGCCGTACAAAAACGATTTGCACACTTTACATATACAAAATATAGGAATGGTAGGACCCCTGAATGTGCTACACACATTATTCAGTGTGCATATCATTATTTTCTTTTATACATCAAATAAAAAAAAAATAATATCACAGTTATTCCTTATATAAAATCCTTACCCACTGTCCATCTAGCCTGAAATCCAGATGCTGTGTTTGAAGAATCTGATCTGAACATTATATACAGGACGTTGCTTGACGATATCAAAGTAGAGGGTATAGTTGATCCACAATAACGGCCAAGAAGATCTGCGTTTTCATCTGCTCCATCACGTACCTGTAAATGTTCAAAATGCCAGAACATTCAAATTAATTAAATAATGATGGTGCTGAACCAGTACCTGTTGACAGAAAATGCCATACCATAATATAACATTCAAATTATTTAAAGTACTGATGGTGCAGAACCAGTGCCTGTTGACAGAAAATGCCAGAACATTCAAATAAATTAAAGTACTAATGGTGCTGAACCAGTACCTGTTAACAGAGGTATAAAATGTTCAAAATACCATAACATGACAAATTAATTAAAGTACTGAAGGTGCTAACAAGGGTGAAAATCCCCCAAAGCCTGAGGTCGAGGACTTATTGATTTTACATTAGGACCCTTGATATTTAAACTGTCAAAGTCCGATGGACCTGTCATTTTCACCAGAATAATACTATTTTTTCAATCATATCATACCTCAACAAAGTCATAGTTACAGTTGCTATGATGTTCTAAATCCATGGTGGTGAAGGAAAATCGTATTGTATCAGCCGGTGATACAGTGATTGTCCATACACAGGAAGCATCATGGTTATAAGCATTAGGATAGTTAGGGGATTGAATGGTTCCAGTGTCTGCAGTCAGAGAACCTCCACACTGTGGCCCAGCTGTAAAACAATATAATTATTTAATTACTGAACTGTCTAGAAATGGTGTTTATAGCACTATGAATGCCATCTCTCGACAGTTCAATGGTAATTTTTACATTTGACATTTTTTGAAAATCTTATTTTGGTTTTTTAATCTTAAAATATTTTGAAACACTGTCGTGTATGACATGCATTTCTTATCGCTGGAACAGCCAATCAATTGACATATCAATGGCCATGACTATTATGTCTCGACAATGGCCGCCACCATGGTACCAAAGCAGCGTCACGGCAACTAAAGACATTCTAGTGTCAGTGACATCAGTAAACAACACGATTCAGGCAGAGTTTTTATTCTTTTTGCATGTAAATCAAGCATGCCAGCCTTTTGTCTGAACAACTGTGTGCGTGGCCTGTGATCCGTCAATTACATAAAGCCACAAGGAAGAGATGAGTGACGTCACATTAGCAATTGCATTTATACTCCTATAATTGCCATTTGGTCTCAACCAGAGTTTAATACATTAAAACATCACAAATTGTATACAGTAAAACTGATTTATTGCCACCATTAATTCAATATGTTTTTGGCATTATAAAGGAGTGAAGTGAAGTGTTGGCATTTTAGGACCCAGTTAAGAATTCTGCAGAATACTATTTAATGTATTGATATGTTCAGTATTAATTTTGTATTATCAATTTTTTTTTTTTTTTTTTTTTTTTGGCAATCACCAAAATTATGAAATGTGTTATTGCATCAACTTGATGCAATGTTAGAAAAAGGACAATGTTTTCTTGAGAGCCAATGGATCAGTCTGGCCCATTGCGTTTTTTGATACAAAATTTGTTGATTTTACTGAATTTGAAAGCTGGCTTTTGAGTTGTTGACTTTTTTAACTTGTGCATTTTTTTAAAAAAAACTTAAATGCTTTAGACATTTGAAACATTTTAATTTTTTCATAGATATATTTTTTTACATGCCCAAATATGGCCATAAGCTTCAAATTTCTAAGACCATGGGTCGAAAATGGGCCAACATTGGGCCAACATTGGGCTATATTGGCCCATAGGAACCAAAGACACTGTAACCCAAATTTCAAGGAGGGCCCCAACATTTTTTGTCCTGCATATCATACCTGGTATTGCTGCATATGTAATGTGGAAACCTCTGTCATTCATAGAATAATCGGAGTGAAATTTGACGGTGGCATAAGGTCCTGTGGTGCTGAGTGGACGTGGCGAGACGGAGCTACAATACCTTCTTAACAAGGGAGATAACTCATATGGGCCATCTCTAATCTGAAATAAATTAAACATGATAAAGTAGATACAGTTTTCAACTCTTTATGCATATCTGTTTGATTATGAATGATTTCAAGTTTCCTGTTGTTCTCAAGATCAAAACCTGCAGTAGCTCGGTAGAGTGCTCACTCTGTAAGTGGGAGGTCGTGGGTTTGAACCACAACCAGGTCTGACCCAAGACTAGAAACTGGGTAGTGACTGTACTTTCCCAAAGCACTCAGCATTATGAAATGAAAGTCACAGTTGGATAGGAACTTAAAATAAAAGATTCCCTTTGTCACGGCAGGCATGGCAAGATAAAAAACCCTGCTGTATAATGCCATCAGCACAATGCACAAGAAAAATTTCTGCACCTTCGTCTATAGCTGACGACGTCTCAATGTAAGAGAAATATTCTTGACTAGGACATTAAGCACCATTACTAAACTCAACTCTTCATCAAGGGGAGATAATACTTACTTCAAGGTAGTCATAGCTACAGTTTTGATGAGATTCTATGGAAACTGTAGCAAATGTAAATAAAATGTTGTTGCCAGGTGACACTGCGACTGTCCAAACACATGTACGGTTGTGTGGGTAATTCCCAGGATATCCAGGGCTATTTATAGATCCATGATCCTGTCCACTCAGTTCTCCACCGCAAACTGTAAAATATTATTAACACAGATTATAAAGAACAAAATTAATTGGGACAATTTTTTCTCAAATGGAGGGGCTAAGATGGCTAAAGCATGCTCTTATGGATCACAGTGCCTCTCACCATGAGAGTGTAAGAAAGTTTGTCAGTTTGCTTGCCAAAGTTTAGTAGTTTACTCCAGGTTATCCGGTTTCCTACCACCATTCCTGAACGGACTTCCTCAAAAAATTCTTGACTGAGCAATAAAACACAGTTAAAAAAAAATTTCTCAAAATCTAGATATTTGTAGTTTTTATGCATCCTTCAAATTTAATTAACGTCAAGAAAAATTACAGAAACAAGATGCCCAACAGGGTCTATATTACTTAACTGTAACATCTTATTATCCTTTATTCTTGTTTTTTATATTCGTGGTCATTTATTTATTTAAATCAAAAACAAATACTAATCCATGTCCAAATCACAATCCCAGAACAAAGTAAAAACTTTAAAACTGACAGGTGAACTCCCACCAGGGAATTTACGCCAGGTGCTCTGGAAAGGTAAGCAACTCTTGTATCAATATTCCATCTATCTATTTATTTTCACTTTGATGGTAACCATCTTGAATTTCTGATGGACAAGTTTCAACAAAAGTGATACATTAATAAACTTGTAATGACCATTTATACGTTTTTACAATTGAAAGTGCCAAAATTTGTTAACAAACAAGGATTCAAAATGTTCCATTCAAACCAGTTATATCAAATCCAATCATAGTTTTTAGATTAGTAATATTGAAGTTGTATTACTTTCTATTGTTAATTTTTATTTTTTAATCATTGTTTTTGGCAGTAGGATGATGTTCAATGTTGGCCCTAAATTGCCCCAGCAAGACTGTGATATATCATACCTGGTCTAGCTGACATCCAGGACATTGCAAACCCCTCTCTAGACACAGATCCATCACTGAAAAACCAGATATGCAGTTGATGGTGTGTGCTGTTAATAAAACGGCCGCCATTTGGGATTGTATTACCGCAATACTTCCCAATCATGTTAGAGGCCATTGTTGCCCCATCGTTTATCTGCAGAAAATCGTACTGGCAGCTCTGGCTAGGCTCAAGTGAAAAATTCAAAAATCTAAACATAATTATCTGAAAGTAACAAAAAGTAAAATATAAAGGTAATTTTAATAACAGCTCACTTGATCAATGTCAAAATGCTTCAAGAAAAATATTTAAACTGAAACCCACCCACTATCACCCCACACATCCCATGTCAAAATCTTAACATATACTGACATATTGGTCAGGTGAGCTAAAAAATTACAAGAATATTACTTGATGTACAATAACCCCCCCCCCTCCCCCCCCCCCATTATGTGTCAAAATCTTTACATAATATACAGGTAGTGACAAGACCTTTGGCCAATTGAGCTAAAAATTACAAGAAGTATCTAAGAGTCAAGAATATACCACAACAGAAATTACCATCAACATTATTTTTATTATTGTATTTTTTATTATTATTATTATTTTGCTATATGATAATCAAAATGTCACAAGTCTACAAGTATTCTGAGAGTATTGCATGGCAATCATGGCAACATTTTATATAGCCATGGTAGCTGAAATTTCTTCTAACAAAAATACTATGTAAAATTCATTCATAAACTAGGAAAAAATCCAAGGACGTGTTACATGTGACAAGTTACAGGTCAGTAAAAGTATAAAGGATAATTTACCTTTCCCGGTGTGGAATTTATTCTCCAAGCACAATTTTGTGAATGTGGATAATTATTTCCACTCTGAGATGGATAACGCAACAATCCTGATTCTCCATTCAATCTGCCTCCGCAACCTAGGTTCAAAAAAATTATAATTTTTTAAAAAAAACACAAGACCTTTAAAATGTTGTTAAAACATTATGCAGTATCAACACTTTTGTTCTGCAATTGCTTGCCATTTATATCCAAGATTGATTGATTGTTTGATTAAATGGGGTTTTAAGTCCCAGTCAACAATCTTTTACTTATTTGAGATGTCACCAGCTATAGGTGCAGTGACAGAAATTTTTACCTTTGCAGTGTGCTTAGGGCAATGTGCAGTGGGGTTGTTTAATGTTTTAAGCCTGCCATGTTACAGGGCATCCGTTTTTGAAGGTCTCTTCTGAAAAACCACATGATTTTCATGTCTAAAGCAAAAGACTTTTTACTACCTATTTTCAAGTAATAGACAGTCCTGGCCAGGGTCCAACCCCACAACCTCTCAAGCACACTAAAGACTGGGCTACCATTTTGCTATATTTAGAACTTCAATTTTCCCAAGCATCCTAGCCAAGGCCTTGAAAAAAACTGGACATGTTTTCAAAACACTGCCGGAACATTTATTTTCTGTTTGTTGATTAAATAACTTACTTTCTTGTTCTTGTTCACAGTTGGGTCCATTGTAGGAACCTGTACACTGACAACTGTAGCCATTAACAAGATCGGTACATGTTCCACCATTTTGACATGGGTTACTGGCACACTCGTTGATGTTAATTTGACACTGTTGCCCTGTATAACCTGGGTTGCAATTACATCTATAGGTACTTCCAGAATTCTAAAATAGAGACATTCAACCTGCATAAATTAGGTACATTTTATACCATTTTGACATAGGATACTCATGCACTGGTTGACCTTAATTTGACACTGTTGCCCTGTATAACCTAAGTTGTATTTACATCTATAGGTACTTCCAGAATTCTACAACATATAACATGAGTCAGTTACATACATTTTATACCATTTTGACATGGATTACTGGAACATTATAAGTAATACAGGGCTTTGGCAGGTTACACCGCCCCATGTACTCCATCAAAGATTTATGTACCCTGAGCGGCAGGTAACCTGCCAAAGCCCTGTATAATGTTTTTGTCACCCTTCAAAGCATTACCAGTTGGATCTTTGTAACTTCCATTTTGTATTTTGCGTGACTTGCGTACGTTATACCATGTTTGTTTACCGTAACTAGACATCAGAGATGTACGAGTTACTTCCCTTTTACCGCTAAACGTCGTGTGCATTCATGTACCCCAGCAGATTTCCGAACATAGTTCTACGTACCCTGGCAAGTTAACCAATCTCTATGCGAGAAATTTCTTTGAAGGGTGACAATCTTTAATGTTATTTGACATTGTGCAACCTTTTCTAGAATTCTGAGATACAGACAACAAACTGTTAACTAGAGATTGTAACTGGGATACCAGTTACGAATGATTCCCCACCATCCATAAATAATTTATGGCATATATCTGGTGAAAAGAACCTACTTGCAAGGTTAGCGCTGGGTTGGAAAAGTTTGTCGCCAAGGAAATCGCCAGTTGTAAAATTTTGTCGCCAATTTCATTACTGTGTCGCCAAAAAGGGTACTTTTTGACACATACAATATTTGACGTAATACACCAGTCGAGTCGGGTACCTGTGTGTGCAGGTAGTCTTACATGAAAGTTACGGCCCTTCATATATGAATTACAAAATTGAATACAAGAGATGTTGTTGTTTAGTTATTAATCAACAGATAATCAACGTTTTTAATGTTGTGTATATATTGCCTTGATGAATGGTTACATTCTAAAGGCAGTTGTGTATGAAGTACATTTGTACCGCGCCGACCTGGTAAACTAAAAAAATCATACCTTGATTACTTTTTTCAATTTCTTTGAAAGTTAAGATAGATTTGAATTAAAGTTTTCGGTTGAGAAAAAACGTACATTGGAAGGCCTTCTCGGCATAGGAAGTGACGTTTTTAATGAATTTCATTGAATAAGAAAACTAGTACTGTAGAACCCCTCTCAGGCCTTTGATTCGGCGTCGCCGCGTGTTACAATGAATGAACACGTATGGGAGGGTTTGCGCTGGGCATCACCAATGTCGCCAATTGCGATTGTTTTCTTTAACTGGCGTCAAAAAATGGCGCTTTGCGATTTTTCTGGCCACAAGTTTTCAAAGTTCACCGGTATCTTAGTCACCAGTAAGTAACAGGTGATAACACGTTGAAGCCAGTGACGGATCGGCGAGTGTCACTGAATAAACACAGTAATTAACGACTGAGTTGATTAAGATCGTTGTCTTAGGTGTGAATGTAAGACCTTCTAATTATGGGCAGGTAGATCCAAGTAATATTGGAGTGTGTCGACACTGCCTGAGGATATACCCAGGTGAAAAAACGCACTTTAAACACGTTGAGGTACATATCTTTAGTTTAGGTGTATTATACGGAATAAATCTCATATTTTATTTCCAGCATCTAAAAGACTCAGATCTTCTTTGCTCTATAGATTATTGAGGTGTTTTTGATGCAAAAGAAATAAAGTCGACTCTCGTTAATTCGAAATCGTTTGAATCGAAATTTCGCTTAAATCGAAATGATACAAATGGTCCCATCAGATCGCTATGTATTTCTATGTAAATTTTTTTGTTAATTCGATATGCCAAATTTGAAGCGAATTTTCAGTCCAAATTACGAAATATTACGAAAATTTCAATGTTTGAATCGAAGTGAATTTTAAGGCCAAATTACGAAAGATTACGAAAATTCCCATGTTTAAATCGAAGTGAACTTTCAGTCCAAATTACGAAAATTCCAATGTTTAAATCAAATAAAAAATTACGAAAATTACAATGTTTAAACCGAATAAAAATACTCAAAAATATTTTATCTTAAACTTGAACAATACCTGAAATAATTGTCCATCTCTTATTTGAAAAGTGTTAATAGTAACAGAGTGGCGGCTTACTCGGAAGATTCATTTCCGATTAAAACTACCCATGAAATTTTTTTTTACTCGACATACCGGTCATTAAGAAAGTGTCAGTCAGCAAAAGGAGAAATTTCATTGGTGTAAACTTAAAAAAGTGGGCAGTCTTCTACTTCCACAGTCAGTGATTAACAGAAAACCCCCAAGCCATTTGATCTATCAAGGCAAATTGTATACACCATTCAGCTCATTGTGTAAGGTTTTAATTACAGGCGTGTGACGTGTCAAGCTGTGGTTTTAAAAATCGCCAAGTTTTTGACGGTCACTACTCGGATTAACTCATAGGTGAAAGCGTCAGCTTATGTCCATTCAGAATTGGTTTCCCCGGGTATTTAACTACGTATTTAATTACACAATTTACACCCATCCACCCACCTTCAAGATAACGAAAATGAACACGTCTTGATTATCTACACAGACAACAGATTATTGGTAGCAAATTTCATCTAAATCCATCAAGCCATTCCCGAGATATGCATCAGCATATGGTCTTCGAGAATAATAATAATAATAATAAGGAAAAGAAGAAACAGAACGAAAACAATATGATTCCCCACCTTCGTTGGTGGGGAATCATAATAAGTACACTTCCAAATGAAATCAAGTCATTCAGCTGCAGAATCAATTCCCAGATTGCAAAACTGGAGAGTGAAATAATGGAGTTTTACACCCAGTCAAGATTCTTTTAATTATATTCAGGTGCTCAGTTTATGGATGGTTGAGGAAACCGGGTGCCCATAGAAAATCAATGATCAATGACTTTCTGCAAGTGAACAGACAAATTTTCTCATACAAGGATCTGTCTCCTTGTGGGATCCAAATCTAGACAGTGAGATGTGGTGTGATCAGTGAGCACATGTTTTATACCTCTAGACCACCAAGGCCCATTGGATGGTAAGATGCACTGTGATCAATGCCTACATGGTATTGGACACTGTGACCTGTGCCCAGATGGTATTGGACACTGTGATCTGTGCCTACATGGTATTGGAAACTGTGATCTGTGCCTACATGGTACTGGACACCGTGATTTGTAGACTGGCTCCAGAGGTGAGCTAAAAATGGACTGACATTCATCATGGTTTATAAAAACTACATTTAAGCTTGTCTATAAAGACCATCCGAGGGAACCTGTAAATGTGGCCTTTATATACAGGTTAAAATAATTTAGATAAAGAGTGATTGGGATAAAATGTTGCTGGTCTTAAAAGCAAATGGCCCTTATATAAAGGTGGCCTTTAAGGCAGGTTTAACTGTATGTATGAATATTTGAGCCGGTGCATGCGAAGACCTACAACTTGGTCAAAATTTTCAAAATTGAGATTTTTACATATTATGAAAGTCCATAATGTTTTATACATGTAAACAAATTTTTAAAGTAAAACACAAACCCTAGAATGTAAAAATGACGTCACAAAAACTTGGATGACGTCACAATTTATTGGTCAATTGTTCGTGAGGGCTTTCAATTTTGCATTCAATTTTCAATACTCGAACATCGTTTAACAAAATGATTGTCACTCTTCCGACGGTGCTGGACATGTGATATCTTGATACATTAACCTGGCATGGTCTAACTGAGTTTAATCAGTATTTTTTAAATTTTGTCGGTCTCTGCTTTATCGACTTGGTGCGACTTGATCTGGTACATGATCAACAGACCTCTTTACAAGTGTAAAGGTAGTCTTAGAACCATCGATATTACGAGCTCTGGTCTTCAAATTTTTTTCCGGGTTCTATAGTTGAAAATCTTAAATGTATTGGATGTTTCTGTTTACAAATTCAGAATATTTATTACAGATAAATGTTATTACCTTTTTAAATCTTCCTACAAACTCAATATCATGCCAACACCCACCATAAAGTTTAGTTATGATTGGTCATTTTACAAGAAAAGTTGTTTCAATTATTAAAAATATTTTGTTTAAAGTTTTTGAAACCCATTGTATTTTATAATTCTTGACTTATGTGGTCATTTAAATGAAGCGCATGCATTATAATAAATAAATAAATAAACTTCTTGAATGCACTGGTGCTTGTGCATTCCAATAAACATGCTATCGATTTGATACTTTGATCTTTTATCGCAGTTAATTTTATACTTTATTAAATGTGCTGATAAAAATGATCCAAAATGATACAGAACCGATCAGAAATGAGCTGATTAAAATGTTTTCCTATCTTTCAATTCCCGATTTCTGGGTCCATAAAACACTGTATGCAATGTTTTTTATAGTTATATGCAGATTTTGTAACAGTACTAGTATTCAAGAGTGCCAACATTGATCCGACAGCATTGGCCCTTTAATTGCGCAAATCCTATAGAACTCCTGTCTATGAAGCATCATGCATGTCCTGCAATCTGCATTTATTAAAAAGTGATTGCAGTGTTGAGTCCCGCCAAAATGCACCATTCGAAATAAGCCATTGTATACATATTTTTGTTCTGTCTTGTAAAATATTCTCAATTTTTGTAATAGCAAACACAAACTGCTCTATATTTGAAATTCGTCTGTATCAGTGTAAGACATCGGAATCAATACATTTATTAAAAATATAGACGAGTTCGGTACTGTTTGCCATCTTCACCCAGTGCCTGGTTCACGTCCATTAAGTGATTCAGATGAAATTGAAAACATAATCATACATAAAAAATCTGGATTTTACGGGTGTCAAAAAATAAATTGCACCCGTCTGTCTATGAAAATATGGTTTATTGATCGATTAATTAATTGATTGATTGAAAGGCAATATGAATATTTTACTTATATATAGGACGTCTCCAGCTATAAGTGAAGTAGTAGAATATTATTTTACCTTTGTAGTGTGTATGTTATATGAAAAAATATACTCCTTGTACCATCTCCAGTGGTTTAGAGTAAAAAAAAATTAATTGAATTGCCAAGTGCAATGTACAGGGAATATTTTTAACGATGCCTGCGATGATACGGGTCATCGGTGTTTGTGGTCCCTTCCGAAGGACTCCGTGACTTTCATTTCTAAATACCAAGACCCTGTCTGAAATCGAACCCACGACCTCTCACATAAGAAGCGTGCACTCTACCAACTAAGCTACTGTTGTATACATACATTCTGTGTGAAGTCAAAAGTATCATTTTGTTTTGGTACAAAGGCGCAACTGGTAAACTTGGTATTGAGATTCTGGATACTTCTTCACGTGTCTTTGTAAGACAGTTCTTAAAAACACATTTTCTTTTTTTACAAGAATGAGGGAAAAAAGAAACGGAAATTCTTTTTTAAAAAAGCTGCATTCCTTCTGTTTCGCCTATCATATCCAAAATTAAAAACAAAACATACAGATGTGGGCGTTTTGGGTGTTTGGTCAAGGAATGTTTAAAACGCCCTAATGCATTTCTGAGCATAGTATGCGCAAGTGACCAAGTTTTTTTTCGCCGATACAAAGTACATACATGTGGTATTAAAAACAAATAGTTAATAATTAAATAGATAAAATTTAAACAACAATTATGAATAACATAGGCAAATGGCCCTTTATCCTTTGGCAAAACACGTTTTCTGATATATTTCATGAATTGACCTCCTACTGTATTGGTGGAATTTCATCTCGGCCTCTAAGTGGGGAAGGAAATGGCACCTCGTTCTCATCTGCATAATTAATTATGTAATTCACAATTATATCAACGCCATTAATATTGATTAAGAGGCCGCGGTGGCCTAATGGATAAGACATCAGTCTACAAATCCAGGGTCTCTCATCGCTCTGAGTTTGAGTCCCGCTTAGACCACATATGTGAAAGTGAATTTTCCTTGTTGTTGGCCTTTACTGGTTTACCTGGTATCAGTTAAATAAACTGGGGGAATGGTACAATTGTACTCAGTGAGCTAGCACCTTAAACGTCGCCCTGAGTGCGCGCTAGTACAAGGCAGACCATACAACACACTCACTCTTCAAATGCATACACGAACTT
Source organism: Anadara kagoshimensis (assembly GCA_021292105.1). Classification (NCBI taxonomy): domain Eukaryota; kingdom Metazoa; phylum Mollusca; class Bivalvia; order Arcoida; family Arcidae; genus Anadara; species Anadara kagoshimensis. The sequence goes on along the minus strand of CM037867.1, from coordinate 11,772,329 downwards.
GTTCATAGATTTATCCATAGAGATTAATAAAATAGTTCTCGTCGCGAATAGCTGAAAAATTGCTGATACGAAGTTAAGCAACATTCAACCAACCAAGCCATTAATACTGAAGTCATTGTGAGGTTTTTAAACCCTGTTCCCATGTGTTCTTGGATCATTTAAACTAGTCTTCACATGACGGATGACGAAGCTTAAAACAATTTCTCTGATGGCATACCGTATCTTAAATACTACCCGACAAATACTGTAGGTTTAAAGTGAAATTATGGTGCTAATTCTGTCTCTCTCCTCTCCTCAATTTGTTTGTTTTCTTTGATTGTTTTATACTTTATACTAATGGACCCTATCATGCAACCTTCCCACTCCGGTAATTAATTAAAATTATTTAAAAAAAAAAAAAAAAAAACACGTCAGAGGGATTTGAACTCTCAAAGCCTGTGTTTGATTAAATTGTAAAATTGAAAGTCCAATATCGTATCCACTACACCACGACGACCACATATGATGTGTAAAGTTATACAATGTATAAAATTTGTTATGTCACCAGCTGGTCACCGCTAAGGCCAGTAACTCTTCATTTGTTTACATTCACAGACGTACTCACGTACTGTTGCTGGATATTGTTACCGATAATATTTAATCTAGTTGCTACATCTTCATTGAAAAGACATATAAAATCGTAAGACACATTTTATTAAACATGTTGTATGTTATTCAACAACTCACATAATCCTTGGCCTGGGTGATACACACATCTTCTCGGACCCGGGCCATCTCTCTCTTTATTTAGATAAAAAAAATTGGGAAGATGTTTGTATTTATTATAATTTTGTATTATATTATTAATATTGATATAAAGATTTATAAGACGTGACCAATATCAGTTTCAAAATATTTTTAATACATGTGACCATCTCCATACTCCGAAAATACATGACCGAACTGAGTGCTCGTTCACATCTACTTTAAACCGGTATATAAATGCTGTAAATCATATGGATGAATTAAAAACTCAACCTCATCTGTCTCTCCTTCAGTTACCATATCTTACCACCCCAACACTTAAAATCACTCCGTTAAAATTAGTTTAACTTCTAAAAGCGAAACGTCAAACTTGTAAATTGACGCACAAAGTTTGCAGATGACTTCCGTGTTTGTGACGTAACTTCGTCGCGATTTTTCTCAATTGTGACGTAATTGCCAAGTTGTAGGTTTTCGCATGCACTGGCTCATTTTAATTATTTGCAAAAAATTGTAATGTCATGCTTGGAATCAATATAACATGTTCTTACCTGGCATGCTGCACCATTTAGACAAGGATTTGAAGAACAAGCACCTGAAGTGTCTCCTTGTTGTATACAGCCAGAAGGACCAACGCCATTACCTACATAACCAGGACGACAAGTACATGTACGCCCAATAGCTGTATAAAAGAAAGACTTATTTTTATTACTCCTTCATGATGATATGTATAACAGGGAGGAGAAAACATGCAGGGTCGGACATGGAATGGAACCCAGGAACCTCCACAATATACATGACTGCTCTACCAACTGAGCTACCCAGACCGATATATTCCTCCCATGTTATTTTTTTTAGATTCCCACAGACCCAAATGGGAAATCTAACTCCAAGTCCCTGAGATAGACTTTATATGGTCAGAAATTGCCAGTCCACAACTTCAACCAAACTGTAACCTGCCAAAAACCTGTAACAGGAAGGAGAAATAATGCAGATTGGACTCGAGATCATACCCATACCCATATTGCTTAGTAAAGGCCAATGTCAATGAAAAAATTCCTTGTATGTTTGTCAATTGGTATACATGCCTTGGTTTAAAGGTCAATGCCTTCTTGGGATTCTAGGTCAATCTTTCCAGGTCAAAGGTCAATGTCCAAACTGTTCAACTTCTGATACTTTTAATTCATGTAAAAAACCTCCACCTCACCTTGCTATGGAGATTTGCTTCCCAGTCAAGTTTTTTTCACCTATATCAAGAGGGTTAGTTAAGGAATTGAAGAGAAACTGGAGCATGTCCAGAGAATACCAACAACTGTCAGCAAGCGAACTAACAAACATTCTCAGACTAGGGATCTGTCTCAAGTGGTATTAGAACCTAGTCGAAGAGAGGAGTTAGGATCCATAATTGTGTGCTTTATACTGCTTGGTCACTTAGGCACCCTTCACCTCACCTGGAGATTCTGAACAAGTAGCCTGTGGGTGACACCCTCCATTGTTTATGTTACAAACTCCAACCCAAGTACATGTTACTCCGTTGCCTTGGTAACCTTCAATTCAGGTAAAATTAAAGTGATATCAATAACTTTCATTTAAATTTTAATTTTAAATCAACACATTTTAAAGGATAATAAAAATTATTATAAATAATTCATAATTTGGTATTGTCCAGAAATAAATCTGTCAACTTCTATGCCTTATGAAACATGACAAACACATCATTAATTGATCAATTAGTTTGAATTGCAAAATCCATGCTTATGACAACATTGATGCCAAAAATCAAATCAGGTTTTTTTCCTCCAAACTTTGCTTTGCAAGAAAGAGAATTTTCACAGAAAATTGAAATGACTCCTATATAAACATGATAAATGAACAGAATATCTTAAAAATTAAATCCAGCTTTGTCTTTGTATTCATATAATAAAGCACTGCACTAGATAACAAACTGATTAAAATTGGTTGAACATTTCTTATGTTATTGTCAGGAAACAAATCCTTCTACAGATGGTCTAAGAGACCAGGCGATTCCAATACTGTAAACTGTGAAATTTTAGAAGCAGTTTTATTTTAACACTTTTGGCAGTCAGATTTTTCTGCTAAATAAAACTGTTAAAATTACCAATCAGGGACTCCAAATACAAACAAATAGTTGGTGCACTAAAATAAAGATCCGTCAATCACTTATATTGTGGAAAATCACTAAAACATGTTTGCACTAATATAAAGTGGTTTACAATAATATACTCCTCCCCCAACATTTGCTGAGTATAATAATAACCTTGAGATATCATTAATGACATTGTCAGTTACAAATGCTACTGTATTTGTTGTGTCCATACCTGATGGACAAGGTCCACATCTGCGTGATCCAGGGGTATTTATACAATCCACACGTGGTATTACAGAACATCCACCATTGTTGGTTTCACATTCATTGATATCTGCACAGGAGTAGCCATTGCCAGTATAACCTGAAAATTGTTGTTAAATATAAAATTATGAATAGTGTCTGTAAATCATGTCATGTGACCAGGATGAAAGGATGTCAATCAAATCTGTCAGCAATTGATCATACACTGTAACATATTTATTTTCACGGTGTAATTATTTTTGCTTATTTAATACCCAGCGAAAATTATATCATGATTATTGTGTTAAAGTGAATATTTAAAAATGTGAAAATTAGGATATGCAGATATGTCTAAATTTCATATACCTGTTGGCCTTTACTGGTTCTGCTTGTCTGAGGTGTACAGACTCAGTGAGCTAGCACCTTAATGTCGCCCTGAGTGCGCGCTGGTACAAAGCAGACAATAAAACACACTCGCACTTCACATGCAAACATGAAATTGTTCAAAGGTTAATGCATATAGATTAATAAAGTAGTTCTCATCGCAAATAGCTGAAAAATTGCTGATGCAATTTAAAGCAACATTCAACCAACCAAACATATTTACTATCATAATGGTATATTAGACATCTTTTGTAACCCTTGGTCTTGTATGGGTGCATTTTAAACTTTGCAGTGTGGTGCAAGTGTCAGTCAGATCACACTAGAATACACCAATGTAACCATGACTGACAGTGTATATTATGCATTTGTCAGCCTTGTAATAGCTTACACACTGGGCTACATTTCTACATTTGAGGTGCTACCTCACTGAGACAGCAGAGGTTGCTGCCCCACTGGTCCATTTTCTTGACACTGGGTAATTCAGAAGCAAAGTGAAATTAAGTAACTTATTTAAGGTCACAACATGCCCCCATTCGAACTCAGGACTCTTAGATCTGGTGTCCACTGCTCTACCAACCGAGGACCATGTTTCAAAACCAGAAGACAGGTAGGACATGGAGACTGTCATTCTTGACTTTCACTGATATCAGTGTTATACTCAAGATATAAAGAAACAAGTTTTACACCCCAGTCAAGATTTTCTTTCTTATATTGAGGTGGTTAGTTCTGGGATGATGGAGAAAACCAGAGTACCCAGATAAAACAACCAACTTTTGACAAGTAAACAAATAGTCTTTCTTACAATAGGATCTGTCCAAAGTGGGATTTGATTTTAAGTTGTGACAGGCATTGTGACCCATTAGCTTGCACCTTAGACCACTTGGCCACTAGCAAGTAATGAGTAAACTGTCCTTACCAGCTGGACATGATCCACAGTAAAAGGTTCCAGGAACATTGATACATTGTACAGGAGGATTAGTAGAACATGGTGATTGTCGCTCCTGACACTCGTCTACATCAGTGTTACACTCAGGACTGTTTCCACTAGTTGTCCAACCTGCATCACATATACATCTGTATTTTGGCTGTAACAAGAAAAGTTAATACTGTATATTGCTTTATTTTCATGGTGTGATGATGACTAGTGTATTCACGGCTTTATGTTTTCGCGGTCTTATCGGATTACAGGAAAATGACTCTAGCAGGAATAATGAGCTTGTAATACCCAGGTATTTTCACAGCAGTTTTATTTTTGCGGGAATATATCGAACCGCGAATATAGGGAAAATAAAACCACAGCGATATACAAGCATTTTACAGTATACAGTCTATAAAAGACAACCCAAGGGAATCAGTAAAAGTGGCTTTGTGTGCAAAAAAAGGCCATTATAAACAGGTTTAAATAACATAAATTATGACCAATTGGGATAAATTTTGCTGTCCTTTAAAGCAGGTGACCCTTATATAGAGGTGTCAAATATGTAAATACAAATTACAATGAAAAATTTTCCTTCCCCAAAAACCACAAATTTAACTAAGGTAGCCCTTTTTTAAGCTAGCACTCTACTAGTAGTTTGACCGAAAAAGTATCCATTTTTGAGACAGTATAAATGTCTCCTAATTGTACATAGTACACACTATATCATTTAGTTTTAGTGTTCATTCCAGAAGGGGCAACAGGGCCATTGATTCCTTATTTTGCCAAATGACACCATTGTAAAGGTCTTAGTAGGCCATATTGAAATTGAATTTTTACATTCACATATATAATGACAATTTCACCTTTTTATAAGGGCTACCTGCTTTTAAAGAGCAGTAAAATTTTACCCTAAATGCTCTTTAATTCATGTTGTTTAAAGTTGTATAAAAGGAAAACCTGACCATGACATTATGTGAAAAATAAAAATATTGGTGTTTTAGAGGATTTTTTTTAAAATGACCCCTATGAAAAAATTCTAGATTGATCACTGAGCTTTATTGGTACAATAGATTAAAATCATTAATACCTGTCCTGGCTGTACCCTATCTGCATTGACACATGTTCCATGTCCACAAAGTTCCTGATGTGAGGCTCCAGTACAGTCGTCATGGCGCTCAGTACATCTAATTCCATGAAAATCTGCTGTACACTGACAACTGTTACAAACAAGAAAACATTTTTATGATAAAATTAACAAAAGTGAAAGGGAGATGAATAAGTAGAGTTGGTGAAAATTATTATGCACTTTTGTCTTGCCAGTGCAAGGTCTAAAAGTAGCTGTGCAGTTGTCAACGTGTTCATGATGAAGTCATGCCAATGTAAACAAGTAGTCATGCCATTGTCATCAGAAAGTCGTCAAGTATTCATGAAGTTGTCATTCTGGACTTTTTATGAAGTTTGTGGTTGAAGTTACAGTATTTTTCAAAAGAAGGTCCTAGAGTGAGAAAGTGGCATTATTGTGACATCCTAAATATCTTTCTATATCTGAATTTGGAGGTCAAAAGTCAAGGTCAAAAGGTCAGACAGGTGTTGCAAGGCTCTACGATTGCAAATTTTTTCACTAGCCTCCTGGCTAGTAAACCCGAGATGTTTACTAGCCAGAGCAAAAATGTTACTCGCCACATATTTGTTTTATAAATAAAATTTAAATGGGATTCTATAATAGACTGGAAACATTTCCCATTATTGCATAATTTTGAAGATGCAGGCACAGCAGATGGGCCCAATGTTTTTAAAAAAATATTTTTCATTCAATTTACTTTTATTGTGGTATCAAACACAAAAATCGCAGTGCATGTCCAAAACCAAAGCAAAAACTTTGAAAAACGGCAAATTAAGTTAAAAACACGTGAACTTATTTCAGAGGTGTGAGGCCAGTCGCCCCAGGAATGTAAGCATTTCCTGTCTAGCTAGATACATCCGCCTCATGTAAAATTTAACAGCATATCTTTAAAACATACTTTTGCCGGTTTAAAACTGTTTTCCAGGCCAACACGGGACCCGGCTTTTTGGTCAATGCTTTAGTCAGTTTAGAGGATTACGTTTGTTTTTCCATCGAGTGATCACTGGCACCGAGTCGTAGACGAGGTCGTTTCTTCCTGGTCATTGATAACATTAGAATTCTTGAAGCTTCTGGATTTTTATTCGTACTCGTGGCTTGAAAAATAAATACATTTGCCGATTTTGTTTACGACTCATAGCTTGAAAACGTGATCACACAAACGCTTAACAACTAAACAGATTGGAGCTATATGATTTAAAGCGCTTTAAAGATTAAGCTTGATGAGAGTAATTTCGTTGTCGAAAACGGAAAGGAAAATCCGGATTTAACTTTCTACTTTCTACTCGCACATGGGCGAGTGAATTTGACATATCCACTCGCATTTACAAATATTTACTCGCAAATGTTTTACTCGCATTGTAGAGCCCTGTGTTGGTGCAAGTGGCAACATTCTGACATCCTTAATCAGTCCCAGCATAAACTCATCTGCACAGAGAGCAAAGGTCAGGGTCAATTGGTAAGACACATGCATTATCATGTTACCTGAAGCCACCATGTGTTTTGGTGCAAGTGTTCTGGCATCCTAAGTCAGTTCCTGCATAAACATATCTGAACTAGGAGGTCAAAGGTCAAGGTCAAAAGGTCATATACATGTATTATTATGTTACCTGAAGCCACCATGTGTGTTGGTACAAGTGGCACCATTCTGTTATCCTTAGTCAGTCCCCCTGTATAAACACATGTGAACTAGAAGGTCAAAGGTCAGGGTCAAAAGGTCAGACACATGTATTATTATGTTACCTGAAGCCACCATGTGTGTTGGTACAAGTGGCACCATTTTGGCATCCTAAATCAGTTCCTGCATAAACACTGCACTCATTTACATCATCTGAACAAGTTGGACCCTGATAACAAAATTATGAAAAATGCTAATTTAATGTATAAGCAAATAAATTGTGAAATGCTAAAAAGTATAATTTAAACTCTATGCAGGGATTCAGGAATGCAATATTATATAAACAACAAACGATTTAATTTTAGATTGACTGGATTTTAGGTCTTAGAGTAGGTGTGAAACAGAATACTTTAATACAGGTCTTTGGCAGGTTCACACTGTACCCTGTCACAAATTTTTCTTTTCAAAGCAGCACTAGTTTGGCCTATTTAATTTTGATTTTATAATGTCTGACTTGCATACCTTGTTGCCATGTACATGCAGTTTGAGAACTGAAAACAATCAATTTTAATGTTCAAACTAGAACTTTCAGTAAAGATGACTTATACCACCACAAAGGTTTTGTCACTGGGTCATGATAATCTTGTCATCATCAGACAACTTCAAGTTAGAAATAAAAATAATTCTGGAAAATAAATCTGAAGATCATCAAACTAATGCACAGGTTCTTATCACAAATGACAGTTTTGCATAATTTCAGAAAAAAATGGATCATGCATAACTGAATAAATCTCCAAACAAAATTATGTCAACCTACAGAAAAAGTCTGGAAATCAGAATAATTCTGCAAAATATATTTGATCCATCTGATAATAAAGGTTTTTGTCACATCTGTGCACAATTTCAAAAAAATTGTATTATGCATAGCTGGATAAACCTCCAGACAAAATGTCTACAGACAGACAAGGTGATTCCAGTTAACATCCCCAAATTTAGTTGCAGGGGGTATAGTAGAGCTATCATTGATGAGAATTTGAGTATCGATATATCAACTGATAAATGTATCGATAATTTGGTATATCAAAATATTGGAAAACTTATTCAATAGTTTATTTTTTGTTAATCTTTTATAGACAAATTATTTTTCATAAATATTTGGCATTGCTGGTGTCATATTCTAATAAGTATATACAAATGTACTCTCTGCATGTTAGTTGGTTTTGAGATATGTTAAAATCAAGGATTATAATTATATTATACATTTACAACTAGTTTAATCCATGTGTCATTGACTACTGTATATCTCTGTATATACGTCGCCCCAGTAGATACGTCACACCCCCACCCCAGGCCAGCAAGCCCAGTATTTTCTAAAGGTCGTCTACATACGTCGCAGCCAAAATCTTTCCAGAGAACATTTAAGATTTGCTCGGCAAGAGCCAATGATTTTCAATTCCATGAATAAAGAAACAAAAGCTTTTACCGGTGTTATTTATTATTTTTCTTCATCATAAATATTGTTTAAATAGCTTCTGTAAATTAAACAAGTATGTAGATATTATTTTTTACATGTATGGATACAAACGATGAAGATTGCTTGAATAAAACATGTACTTTTTGGTTCCCGATCACGACATCGTTAATTTACATGTTGTTGTCACTGACAAAGGAAGTCAAAGTTTGATCATACGCAAAGGTTGCGACATGATTTGTTTAAACAAGGGGGTCGCTTATAGCGTTATTAGACTCATGTTTTAGATTTTACAATACTGGACTGTTGATATTATGTTAAAGTTGACGATCTATTGCTTACCGGGGGGTAAATATCGCCATTTTATATTGTTCAGAATGACATGTGATTTTCCATTCGAGAGTATTGGTCAATAACTAGGACGACCTCCGGTTGTTTGAACTTTTGTGAAAAAATAATTTGTATTCATTTTTTGTTGCATTTAAAATCTAAACATGTCGTTGGAATTGCAAATTAAATTTTAATAAATTTTATTAATATCCCGATCAGCGATTGTCCAATCCTGACACTTTTTACTTAAAACCGACAGATACGAAAGTGCCGTATGACCTCTGACATAGGAATATATAATTAGTGTTTGTAATGGCGGCGCTTTCTTCTTCAATATATAAACATAGGTACCGGTAAACATGGACAATTATATCAAAGGATAAGTTATCTGGAATGGCTTCAATCATTACACAAACAAGACACACGCGAGATGTTACCGGGAAGACTTGATTATTTAAAGTTAATAACAAGTGACCAGGTATTTACTTCTTTGCCGACGGCTATTCTGTTACACGTGACAACTTGAAAGTGAGACTCATACTTACCTAATTAATTGTTTGTTTATTTCAAAGACTTTATTGGTCAAATTTAATAATAAAAAAATATCATATATAATAATAATAATATATTGTACAAAAAACAATTACTTTCAACTAGAAAATTACCGTAACTTCCGGTTTGTATATCTTCTAAAATGCCTTGAAAATTCGAGTCAGATTATCAAAATATTTTAATGATGGCTAGTTAAGTCGCATTGCATTTTAAAATATTAAAATTTAGTGAAAAAGTTGCGACGTATCTATGGAAATATACGGTACTCCAACCTTAGCCAAGAACTGGTAGCTATTTTTGTTGATCAAAAAATGTATCAATGTATTGGATCAATGGCATTTATCGATGATATATTGATCTATCAATGACAGCTCTTTAAGAAATTTATTGCCACTGAAAACCATACCTGCCATTGTGCTGGACATCTACATGTAAATCCATTATACCTATCTATACAGGTACCACCATTTCTACATGGATTACTGTTACATTCATTGGCTGTAAGAAGCTAAAAATAATGAAAATAAATGACAATATTCTGCTGCATTCAGCTTGGTAAACATGATAAATAGCAAAATTAAAATCGCTGACACAAATCTGCTTACTATTTTCGCATCAATCATTAATTATATTATTTTAGCATGACCTGTGGTAACTTTTTATATTATTTTTGAATGACCTTTGCTAATTTTTTCACATTATCTTGGAATTAGTTGCAGGTAATTAAACTCTATATATTATTTTTAATTTTAATTTTAATTAGCTTTTCTTATACATGTATAACTGTAACAAGATGGAGCAAAAATGGGGACCTCCCACATTTTAGGACAGTACTTTAGCGGCTGAGCTACCCGGATTGTTACATAAATATATAATTAGAAATGAGAGTTCCTGTAGAAACATTTCACTGTTCAAGTTAGTGTACAATATCAAACACTATTCAAGTTTGTTGGATTTTCTATGGAAATAAAGCACAGTTTACTGTCACAAACACAATTACTTGAACAGTATTTTCTGGCAGTGTTTTCCTTTATATGGGTACAAAACATTTTCTATAAAACATAAAGTGTCAACAAGTACTTACAGTTGTTAGTCTTTGTACAGCAGTCTCTAATGACCTCACCTAAAATATTGTGAACTTATGTAAATAAACAAACCAAAAAAAAGACACATGTACATAGGGGCATTGGTGGTGAGCAGCCACAACTGTCAGATTACAGAACAGAAAGCTCTTACTTATTATAAGTTCAATTCCCACTTTGGTTGGTTAGATCCTAGTGTCAGAAAGTTTGTTTGTTTGCTTGTTGAAGATCTGACAGTAATTTTCTCAGGCACTCCAGTTTCAGCCACTATTTCAGAACTGACCATCTTAATATAAGTAAAAGAAACGTGACTGGTATGTTTAAAACTACATGACTCCATTTCTGAAAACTTGAGACAATTGTCCATCAAATATCTTTAACATCAAAATTGAAAATCACAACAATAATTTTTATTAAAAAAACTTTAATTTACATGGAACAAAAAGCACTGTTCAGTCAATGTGATTAAAACTGAAACTCATTTTTTAGATTAAGACTTTTACATTATTTTAGAACCCATTGCTATACTTGACCCTCTATATGCCTACTCATACACAAGTTATAGCTGAAATGGGGATGCCATTTCAAAAGTGTCCTGGAATACAACCCAAGGGAAAACCTTCAACCATCTGTATTATCAAAATACAACTAGCCAATGACACATCTACACCACCCAAATATTTTCCTGTGAAGTTTCATAAAGTTCTGTTAAATGATTTTTAAGAAAAGTGACAGGACTAAATGTTGGCAGCAAAAAAAATGGAATAATTACTATGATGTCCCACACTTCATTTAGTAACATAAAAAAATCCTTGAATACTAATTTAGTTTAAAGTGCAGCAACATAAAATGCAACCAATTTGCTCAATATCAAAGGCTCCATAAGCCAGTCTACATAACAAAAGCAAACAGAATTTTACAATGAAAAAGACTAATAACCATTAATACATGTATCACCAGTAACTGCGTCAAAATCAACCAAAAACTTCAAACCTAAACCTCTATCCTTAAATACCAATGACAAGGTTACATACCAAATACAGTAAAACCTCGTTATAATGCCCCTCGATAACTTTGCCACCTCCCTTATCGCCACACTATTTTGAAGTTCCAAAATCTGTTTTGTTTATGTTTTTCTTTATTGGCCTCCCTCGATTTATTGCCAAACCCCTTTATAAAGCCAAAATTTGACTGAACAAATGGTGGCGATGAATCAAGGTTTTACTGTATTTCTTTATAGCAGAAAAATTCTTGGAAAAGAAATCGAGAAACAATAGTTACTCTGACTAAAACTTAATGAAGAGAACCTTCAAATTGAAAATTAATACATGTATCACCAATAATGTGTCAAAATCATCCAAAGACTGCAAAACTAAAATCCTTTAATACAAAAAACCAATGTTACATACCAAATATCTCAGAAGAAATTCCTGGAAAAGAAATCCAGAAACAAGGGTAGTAACTCTAACAAAAACTTATTGAATAGCACCTTCAAATTGAAAATTCACAGACAAGAGCCAATAACAAAACTATGAAAAGATGTCAAAATTTTTTTTGACCAATCACGACACTGCATATCTTGCCATTTTAACAACACATAAATACACAAATAATTCAACCAATCATGACACTGCGTATCTTGTAAATTTAACAACACATAAATACACAAATAATTCGACCAATCATGACACTCAGTATCTTGTAATTTTAATACATAAATACACAAATAATTCAACCAATCATGACACTGCATATCTGGTCATTTAATGATATAAAGATTTATGGAATGGTTTACCTTCCTGTTTAATCTGCGGACTAAACGTTCCTGTGATCTTGACTGCCGACCTAATCGACTTTTTACACGCGTGACCTGATTAAATGACACAGAAAACTGAGAAAATCTAAAGTCCTTAAGTCTAAAAATGATCCAACCTATATATAGACCATCCTGTGCACATGTCTATAAAATATATATACTTGCCATGCCATTATCTGCACCCAAGAATGCTAACAGTTAGGCAATAAAAAAAGAAGAGGATGCTGCTTTAAACTTGCCATGCCATTGTCTGCACTGAAGGCAGACGTCAAATAAGTGTCCAAAAAATAAAGCAAGATGGCAATGCTTCATACTTGCCATGCCATTGTCTGCACTGAAGAAAGATGTCAAATAAGTGTCCAAAAAATAAAGCAAGAGGACGCTGCTTCATACTTGCCATGCCATTGTCTGCACTTTAGAAAGATGTCAAATAAGTGTCCAAAAAATAAAGCAAGAGGACGCTGCTTCATACTTGCCATGCCATTGTCTGCACCCAAGTAAGATGCCAGACAAGAGTCCAAGAAAAATAACTCAAGTAGTTACTGCTTCATGCTTTACATACATAACTTTAATTTTAAGCCTTATACTTGTATATGGAAAGCTGGTAAGTGTTTGATATAAGTATGCTTGAATATAAATGATGATCAAACACTATAAAACTGACCAGGTGAGCACCACAAATGGACAAAGGTCATGGGAACAGATACCAGAAGGATACCCAAATTTTCCTCATTGTTTCTGATATTGATTATGACTTAATGATTTCTTTACCTTACTGTTTAACCTTCTTATGTATCTGCCCTGAGTCTGTGATTGTCCTACTCTCCTTCTTAAAGTTGTAACCTAATAGAATGACATGGTCAAAACTATTGAGAAAAATGAGTGACTGATAATTGCCATGAATACCATTCTGTAGTGCACATGCCCATGCCATGATATAAAAGAATGAAACAAAAAATGGAGCAAATCAATGGCAACTAAACTATGAGCAAATTACCAAAAACCAAAAAAAAAAATGATACCATTCTGCAGCAGACATGCTTATGCCATGAAATGAAAGAATGAAACTGAAAATGGAGAGAATAACTGGCTCAACTATGAGAAAATCACCCATGGTAATCAAAACTGAAGGAATAAATGGTTTACTAAAGTCTAAAACTGAGAAAAATGTGCACAGATACTACTACTCTGCAACATACATGCAAATGCCAAAAAATGAAAAATTGAATCTCGAAATGGAGGGAACAACTGGCCAAATTACCCACACACCATCCTGCAACACATATGTCCATACAGTAAAAGTCATGCTATTTATCTGATTGGTTGACATGGGCAATACCAAGAAAAAATAATTAAAATAAAATAAAAATGCTAAGATACCATATTACATTCACACTCAACATTAAAATGTCAAACTGATGTGATATTTAATCTGGGATTGGAATTTGAAAAAAAAAAATGCATTACATTGCATGCTCGCACTAATACATACTTACCCCATCTACAAGGATGTCGTCATTTCTGGGTTGAACTTTGCATAGTTAACCATGAAGCTGGTTAACCATTACATATTAAGAATCTTTAAAATATTCTGCTTTTAATCAAATATTTTGACTTTTAACAACCAGACTGTCAAAATAACTTCAGGAAATTGGTAGCCTATTCAAACTCTTTAAATTGCATATGCCTTACCATTTCAATGTGTTCAAGGGAGACAACTTGCTTCTAATAGTTATATTCTTTGCAAAGTCTCTACTGCATCTCCATACATGGAGTTCAAATTGGATGATATAAACATTTTAGAACAGCCATATCTTGAAGATCATTTTCTTGAATACTTATAAAAAGAATTTTGATAAAAGTGTTATTACTTGGCCAAAGGCCAAGTAAGCTAAATCAAAATAAAATAAACTAGAGCAGTTTAATGAGGAGGGGGGTATAATTACCTGATCAAAAGGTGTACCACTACTCTGTTATATAACATACCTTTAAATATGTTCATACCAAGTACAGCTGACAAATATACTATCAGGTGTGATAAAGATAAATCACATGGCATTTTAGCCAGGTGAGCTAAATATTAAAATAAATTACCCGAGCTACAAGGCTGTCATCACTTCCTGGTTGACCTTCAATTGCAGTGACCTGATATTATATTAAAATACATACTATAATACATAGACAAGCATGGAGATATTTATATACAAGATGCATCAAGAACCAGCAACGTTTACAGGGCAGAAATATAACTAGGGTTTAAACCCACAACCCTTGACTTTAAAATCCTGGGACATAACACTAAGCTAAGTTTGCCCTTATGCAATGAACAAGGTTCAAATATAAATGTAAACATAATTTCATTCTTATAACTACATCAATCTTACATGTGTATTAAATTTTTCCATGCTTTGTATTTTCAGGCTAGTTGAACTTGAAGAACATGCAATGACGTTCGCTGCCGTACCACAAAAACAACACCATTTAGTGTTTATGCATGACTTTTATGAAAATGTTACGTCCTCAATTTCCAAAAAACGTCATTTTTACGGGAAAACATTGATATTATTCCACATCAATGGAAATAATCAATCTGCAAAAGTGTTAAGGGGTGTCACATGATACAGCAGAGAACTCCAGTACCTATTCAAACACATGTAGAAACGATCCATGCATAACCTTAAATAACATTGTAATATATTAATTTTAGCATGCACAAATTTAATGCCAAAAAACAATGTAGGTAAAGTCACATAGACTTGAATTAGCATAAATCTCATGGATCACTTTGTGCACTGTGATCATTTTTAATTTGGCAATGGATTTAATTAAATGCTACTTAATCATCTAGAAAATAGCTTCAATATATTGGTACACTGCTAAAATCAATGTTTACAGTCCTGTATAAGAAGTAACATTAGTGGTAGGAAACTTTCGCAGTTATGATCTTTTAAACAAATTTGTTGTAAGAAATTTTCATGGTATCACCTGCAGGTATCCCCATTTCCGCCCAATTCAGTAAAGGGGGGGAAACATTCTCCAGATTTAGATTTCAGAAACAATTTTCTCCTTCAATTTCTATTTCTCAGATTAATCACCAGTAAAAAATAATATCGATACAAAAATAATGTGAACCTAGAGAAATAAGAAATTTTCGCTGAGAAGATAAATTTGTGTTACAAGAGTCAAAATGAAAATCCGGAATATTTTTTTCCTAGCTAATGTTTCTTCTTATACAGTAATATATTTTATTAAATAGCAATATACGCTTCCCATAGAAGTTAAACGATAAATCCTGAGGAGTTAGTGTGCAATAAATATCAGGGGCGGATCCAGGATTTTTTTAAAGGGGGGGTTAAGGATTATCCAGGGTTTTTTTTTAAAGGGGGGTTGAGAATTATCCAGGATTTTTTGAAAGGGAGGGTGAGAATTTTATCAATGCTAGGTGCAAGCGTCAAAGACGAGGGGTACAGGGCAGAGCCCCGATGGGGGCCAAGAAAATAATTTTTAATCAGTCAATACTCTCCTCTCTCTCTTTTTTAAAATTTTTTCAAAGGTGGGGGGGGGGTTGCAACCCCTGCAACCCCCCCCCTTAATCCGCCACTGAATATAGATATTTGCACTCTAACTTTGTTCCAGTCCAAGGTTTCCCTAATAAATTTTTTCATATTGCACACTTTGTCACATGATGCTGTTGTTTATGACATCATACGATTGTTACATGTCTGAAGACGTCATCGCTGTGTTGTTGTCATATTGCATTAGTTCTTATACCCATTTACAAGAACTAGTGTAATATTTATGTATTGTACGACAAAACAGTATTTGAGAGATGAAATACTTGATGGAAGTATATTTTGCTATATAATAAAAGGGTTACTGAACTGATATAGTGAAATACTGTCCCTGGTTGACTCGTTAAATTTGTCAAGTCAACTCGGGACAATATTTCACAATATCAGTTCAATAAGCCTATAACATAAAAAACAACTGTTTTAAGATAATTTCTATGACAGGAACCAAATTCTTGGTTCACCAGCATATCACATGTTCAAAACCTCATAAATGATGTGTGTGTGAAACATTATTGGAAAATGTTTACATCATCATAATGTTTGTTGGAAAATATATACTGTATATTGCTTTTTATTTTCACGGTGTCAAATGTCCACAGCCTGACATCATGACTGGTGTGTGTATTCGCAGCGTCAAATTTCCGTGTTCTTCTCAAGCAACATTACTGATTGCCTCAGAATGCTGTATTTTTGTGGGAATACACTGGACAGTGTATATAGTGAAAATAAAACCATAGCAAAATATAAGCATTATACAGTATGTCACGTATTCACAGAATCTTTGTATGATAAAAAGAGGAACTTATCTCATGGAAATCATTCCTCACAAATATTATATACATGTACAGGGATTTATCAGGGTCTTTTGGGAAAAATTGAAAAAAACTATCAACTTTTTGCTCATTTTGGGAAATCTTCGACATGTCAAAAGTCAGTTTACTCACGACCTCGGAAGCGTTTGATGTAGAAGCGGTATTTTTTCATCAAGCTTTGCAGATGTTGTTTTAAAATAATCTAGAATCTTTAACTTGATTTTGCTGATGGGGGGGGGGGGGGGGGGGGGCTTTCACAAATTTTACTTTTGTTTTCGTTTAGAAACAACACAATTTTCTCATTGGGAATTTTTTCAGCCAATTTTGGGAAAAAATCAAGGTTTTTTCCATTGGGAATGGGGCCAAATTTCGGCCCTAAATAGGCCCTTGATGAATTCCTGATGTATAGCATAATAAGTTACATATGATATCCTGATGAACTCTATTTGCACATGGTAATATCAAAATTACTGCTTTAATCACATGAATTACAAATGTTCCTATCTACAATCATGAAATAATGGTAATTATCAAAACCAACCATACCAGTCCATGTTCAAATCATAATCCCAAAAGCAACGTAAAAACTTTGAAAACTGGCAAAAAAGTAAACCATGTGAACTGTCATCAGGAAAGTGAATAATTATATAAGAAAGCGAGAGAAAAGTGTGTGTGTGTGTGTGTGTGTGTGTGTGTGTGTGTGTGGTGTGTGAGAGAGAGAGAGAGAGAGAGTGTGAGAGAGAGAGAGAGAGAGAGAGAGAGAGAAGAATTTATTGATACTACAAAACAAATCACATGGAGAAAATTTATGTCTTAACTTCAGTCAATCTACAGTTTAACCTCAAACTAATTGCAACAGAATATATTCTGTTACTAACATGCTCTTAAATACATAAAATGTTTATGGTAAAACATCTACAAAAACCTAATAATGGAAAAGGAAGTTTTAGTTTATTAAGGGGCGGGGCTGCTATATCCAAGGGACAAAACTCTTGTAAAACATGTGGGGTTCTAGTCCCATCATCATAAGTTTTTGCTATTTGAACATAATGCAAAGCAAAAACACTGAAATTAATCAACTATAATTGTTTTCATATATACATTTGACATTTCTGAGCTCATTTAAAGTTAAATGATCAGCCCATTTTAATTCAGTTGCATTTTATTTTTAGTCTGTCACAATCTAGATATGAAGAATAATGCTAAGAGTAATGCTATAGAAATATTATGTTTTTAACCTGAGATACACTTATTTTATCATTTGTTTGAACAATACAATATGTCTAAGGTTAATTAATTTTATTTTGTTCTTTTCACCATTCTCCCATTTTTGCATAAAGTCTTTCAACAAAATTATTTAATTTTTTACATTACATATACATGTACATATTGCATTCAAAATTGTCTTAAATGATTCTTTTTTATCTTTGTATAAATTTCCATCTGATTTCTAGGCTGTTCTTCATATAGTAGCATAGAAGAATATTTGAAGTTTCTGAAAATTCCAGTTTAACGTACAGAGTTATCTCCCTTTTCTATAGAAAACGCTAACATTGACAACTTTCATCGGAAAAAATTATCCCCGTGAATTGAAAAATTGTTAGATTTTTTATGGTGAATTAAAACACTTTTTTTGAAAACAATCACATGAAAATATTTTCTTTTGCAATTACTTTGAGGTCTTACCCTATTATTTCATAGATTGACTAGACTATCTTTATCTAAGGGAGAACACATTAGTGTATAACACTAACATGAAGAAGTGAAAGAGCATAGCATAAAGACTAACTCCAAAAACAGATAAATTTGCAAAATTAAAGTGTCATAAAAAGCAATATCAGTATTGCGAAAAACATTAGACCCATGAACAAAATATTTAACTTAAGTTGCTTTACCCTGTTTTCTACATTCGTAAGTCGACCTGTGAGGTCTGTGAACAGCTGTTGGACTCTACCTGTTGGTTGTAGATTTTGTAGACTCTGCTCAACCTGAGTTAACCTGGAGTTTACATTGGAAGGAATCTGTAATAAAGAAATTAAAATTAACCACATTTAACAGTTTGTCTTATTGTTCTCTGAAAAGCAACTATATTGTTTGTAAGAGGAAATAGAAACAATTTATGCAGGGGCCAAATAGAGATAAGAACCTGGGAATGAGAAGAATCTACTGCTTAACAATAACAGAACTGGATAATTTAATAACCAGGTAATCAACTATATTTTATCAGCAAAAGACTGTTTCTACAGAAGTTTTGAAGTAATAATATCATAATTTCCATGGATACAGTTTTACGGAAACATAAGCTGAACTCCATGGCAACTTAATGATATTGACATTGAGATGGATTTGCACCAAATGCCCCTCATACCAGTCAGTCTCACACTATAGGCAAGAGTTCTATCATCTGAGTTACCTGAACTGCTTAAATTCCTTACATGTTCTTTTCCTGGTTACAACAATTATTAATCTACTAATTAATTAATAGATTATTACAGTATTTTGGATCAAATTGAAAATATTAACTTCCAGTCTATCAATAATAATATGTAATGTATATTGAGGAAGTCATCTGATTTCTGTCCTACTTATAGCTTGTGCAACAGAAATGAGAAAAAATGCAGGGTCGGACTGAGGATTGAACTCATGACCTTCTGCACTATAGGCAAGTGCTCTACCAACTAAGCTACATGTTCCTAGATTCATCACAATATTTTTGAGTCTCTCGATATTTTTGAGTCTCCCATGGTCCAGAGTTCCCTTGGATGGACTTTATATGGCCCACAATTGTGGCATAATGCTAGTCCACCACTTACTAGGGCCACATTGGTCACCAAACTGTAACACAGGAAGGAGAAAAAATGCACAGTTAGACAAATAATGGAACCTAGGACATCTGCATCATTGGCAAGTGCTCCACCCACTGAGCTATCCAGACTGCTACACTTATTTTGTACTGGGATCTACCTGACCTGTCTACATTACAATATTCCTGAAACATTACCGAATTTTGTATTCCATCTAAATTATTTTGAAGTTGTTGTAATCTTCTTTGCACTTCTCCTGTCGGCTGCAGGTTATTTATACTGTTCTCTAAATTATTCAATCTACTGTCTACATTGGACGGAATCTGAAAAATAATAATATCATTATTTATCAATATATTTGTAGCTCAAAATAATCATTATGACTGCATACAAACTATGAAGGTCCCTATTTACGTCATGACCTAGTGCATTTAATGTTTCCTTAGTTAAGAGTCGTATGTGGGAGGTTAGGGGTTCAAAACCTAGGAAGGAGGAAATAAAGTCACCACCAACTGTAACGAAACAACAGGATCTGTCTGAGCTGCACCTCTTAGCTTTACACATATATAATGGGATGTAACTTTACTGGTTTCTGTATAGAAAAGAGTGTAGGAATAGTGTTTATACACAAATAAAAGATTTTTTCACTTATATCAAGGAGGTCAGAAAGATGCAGGCTGACTAATCAAATTTATTTATTTGTCCAGATCAGTACATTTTTAGTGCGCAAGGTTGCTATTTAGTACTTTTTCATCGTAAATATAAGTGTTTGATTTTGGTACAATTTCCATGCAAAAGTCTGAATTTTTAGTTCTTTAAACTGTTAAATGGGAATAATCCATCTAATTTAACCTTTCCATTTTATCTGTCTGTTTATCTGTTTTTATGGTAAAAATCCGTCAAAAACGAATAAATCCATCAAATTGGCCAGTCTGCAGATTGAGGAAACCAAAGTATTCAGAGTAAGCCACCTACTTTTTACAAAGCAAACTAACAACTAGGACCTTCTCAATTGGGATACATTGTTCAATCTAGGAATTTTCAGAGGGCATGTTTTTTAAAAACTTTCCTCTTAAAATACAATAACATAAATATTTACGAATTTATTTAGTGTAAAATATGGCATATGGTCCAAGAGGGGCTAAACATAGGCTCCCTATATACACTTAGGGCTATATCCATCCCCAATGTCCATTCTAGAAGGAGCCATGGGGCCACTGATCCTTAACTTTGCTGAATTATTCACAATCCATCTAGAAAGGGCACTGGGATGTAGCTTTAATTATGTATTTTTAAAATTAAACTTGCTGCCAAACGGATATATGTGTCCTCTACTGACAGCCTGGCAAATTTGTGCTTTTAAAAGAACTGACAACGCTTAAAAGACTAAGAGATAATTATAATTTTGTGTGTAGTAAACAAAAATGCAAAATGTTGACAATTGAGATTATAGTCTACAATTAACTAATGATGTCATATGACTACAAAGGCATCTGAGGTCATATTCTATTCTATTATTGACGCGATATCATTTCACATTGTAAACTTCAATTTGGCACTGCCAATGTTACACTGAAAATTAATTTGGCAGCAAGAGGGTTAAAGTAGTACTTACTGATGTGGGTGTTATTTTTAACTGTTCTATATCTTGTTTATTCTTTTTATCTGAAAATAAAAATAAAAATAAAACGATGAGTAACTTTACTTTGATGATTTGTTTGAAGTAAAGAGAAAAACTAATAATTTTATATAACTCAAGAATAATTATGAAAGTGATGATGGTGGTGATGATGATAACATTGATGTGATGATGATAACTGACAGTAGGAACGCCAACCCGGCTTTTTCCGAGAATTGTGTTTCGGTTTTACAATTTTTTATCCTTCCGCCGTTTTGAAAATTGGGATTACTTTTTGACAAGTGTCTGATGGCCGAAAAAGTCCCCCGTGTTTAAACTAACGATAAAACATTATAAAACAAGAGGCCCATGGGCCTTAATGCTCACCTGTGATCTTTGAACCCATGAGCTTCATTCAAATATCAAAATGATAATTCGGCCAATATTCTAATATACATCCCTATACAAAAAGTTTATAGTTTTTGAGATAAATAATCATCTCAGTACTTGTTTGTATCTGTGATCTTGACATTTGAACCCATGCTCTTCATTCATATATCAAAATGACCACTGTGCCAGTACCAACAATATTCTAATATACATGCCTATACAAAAAGTTAATAGTTTTCAAGATAATTAACCATTTAGGCATTCGTTCGCATCTGTGACCTTGAACTTTGAACCCATGACCTTCATTCATATATCAAAATGATCATTAGGATAATACCTAAATATTCTAATATACATGCCTATACAAAAGGTTTATAGTTTTTGAGATAAATAATCATTTCAGACCTTGTTCACATCTGTGACCTTGACCTTTGAAACCCATAACCTTCATTCATATATCAAAATGGTTGTTAGGCTAATACCTACAATATTCTAATATACATGCATATACAAAAAGTTAACAGTTTTCAAGATAATTAACCATTCAGGTATTCATTCACATCTGTGACCTTGACCTTTGAACTCATGACCTTTATTCATATATCAAAATGACCATTGGGCCATTACCTACAATATTCTAATATACATGCCTATACAAAAAGTCTATAGTTTTAGAGATAAATAATCATTTCAGTACTTGTTTACATCTGTGACCTTGACCTTTGAACTCATGACCTTTATTTATATATCAAAATGACCATTGGGCCATTACCTACAATATTCTAATATACATGCCTATACAAAAAGTTCATAGTTTTGCAGATAATTAACTATTTTGGTAAACTTGTACATCTGTGACCTTGACCTTTGAACCCATGAACTTAATCGATATATCAAAATGATCGTCATGTCAATACCTACAATTAACCAAAAATCCTACATCATTATCACCAGAAATGTTTAAAAAATAGCATTTTTTATCAAAGGTCAAAAACTGGGACATGACCTTGACCTTTGACCTTGACATCAATCGGAAGAAAATCGCAAGACAAGATCAACAATGAAAACTCCATACAATTATCTTCAGCCATTATGAAGTTATAACAATAAATGTCTCATTTTAAATATTACATAATTTTACGCAAAAAAACGCGTAACCTATTTTTCGTTCAATTTTCATGAAAAACACAATTTTAGTGTATCTAGGTATCCTGAATCCAAATATCCAATCAAAATTTGCCTGCACCTTTTGGTTTCAGAGAAGAAGATTTTTTGTCTTTGGCTATTTATAGTAACGGCAGCCATATTGTTGGGCGTGGTCAAACCCCGAACACAATTTTGAAAGCCTGTTACCCAGGCATAATAATCACCAAGTTTCATCAAATTTGGCTCAGTAGTTTTGGAGGAGAAGATTAAAATGTAAAGTTTACGCACGACGGACGACACACGACGGACGACGGACGACGGACGACGAACGACGGACGACGGACGGTGATAGATAGCAATAGCTCATCTGAGCCTTTCGGCTCAGGTGAGCTAATAAAGTTCAGCGCCGTGCACCAGTTGATTATATGCCAGAATAACCAATATTTTAGAATTTGGGTTTAAATTTGATATAAATCATTATTATTCACACAAAATATTCGATTTCTTGATGCCAACTGATGTCGCAACAGTAGGAATTTTTTGTCAATCTTTAAAACTTGGACACTTTTTGTGTAAAGAAAATTATCACTCGATATTTTGTAAAACATACAATAACACATCCAAAATTAAATTCAATCTAAAATCTTTCTGGTGCATCAGGTGTAAATATCTTAAAACAGCGAAAATCTGGATGGTACATTTGGTTGTTAATGTAAACAAATATGGCTGCCCCCGCGATGATCGGTGTACGAATGTGAAGTTGGAAATGACATTGCAACGTGTTTAAATTATATTCACGCGATACCGGTTTGGAGAATCATTAAGTCACATGTTCAAATCACCAAGTTTCGCAAGTTTTCAATAAAAATCCTTAGACAAAGTAATATAATCTAAACACTGATCGGTTACCTACATGTCAAACCTTGTATGCATACGCTATCAAGAGTTGTCTCTCTTTTATTGCATTTTCGCACTCTCCCTCTGTGTGTGTGTGTGTGTGTGTGTGTGTGTGTGAGAGAGAGAGAGTGAGAGATAGATAGAAAGAGAGAGAGAGAGAGAGAGAGAGAGATGTTCAATAGAGCATATTTTGAAACACCATAAGTCATAAGATTACCTTCACAATCAATGCAACCAGTATATTCTCCAAGGAGTCTTTTATCCATAATGGACATATTACCACCATACAGACTGAATCTTTAAATAACTTACATATGTAAACTGAATGTTCACATTATATTATAATAAATAACCACTATCCTAATTTGGGGTAAATAACAAATGAGTTTTAAAATAAATTTTGCAAAACAGTATAACCTGCTATAAAGACCACCTGTCTATAGCAACCAGTATGAAGTATCCCCAATGGAATTTACTATATAATGACCTTACATATATATTCCACCTGTCTAATGTGAATAAAGACCACCTTTTACAGTCCCAAATGACTACTCAACTTGTGTATAAAGTCCACTTTTTCAATCAACTTTATTTTAATTTTTATTTATAATTTTAGCAAAAAAATTAACCAAGTACATTGTAATTCATATATTCTTAATGCATTAAGATTAGAAATATATAATTAATATATAGATTTTTGTTGCAAAATGTATATAATAAGTAAAAAAAAATTGAGGAATAAAGTGAAGTCCTTATTCTCATGTCAATGACTGAAGTCATTAGATCAGAAGGGTTATTATAATAATAACTATATTAGCATAAAGCAAATTACATGCTTGTAGCCTATTTAGAATATTTGATTATTAGTAACTAGTCTTTGTTATTTAGTGGTAGTATGTTTTCTATACCTTTTGTTTTAATTAGTGACACCCTGCTTCTTAAGAAACAAGGACATTAGTCAAGATCAACTCTAACCATGTAATCAGATGTAGTCCATTAAGATTATAATGCACTCTTCATTTTTTTCTATAATTAATTCTAAATAATTATTTTTTAAAAATAATAATAAAATAATTTTAACAAAATTTAAAAAAAGGTATTTTAGAGATATTATTTTCACTCATTTGTATACCAGTATCAACAATACATGTTTTATAAAGTCTACCACTTTTGCTCAGTCCCCTGGGTGGTTTTTATACAAAGGTTATACTGTATACCAGATATCAGGTTTGATGGATGACATGCTGTTATTTTTGCTTGCCACAACCAAAATCAAGTATTAACATATTTAAAATGTGCAGGCAGAAATGGGCATAAACAGACTTAGCTATAGAAAAATTGAAACAAGTACATGTTGTCTTATTGCATTGGCTGCCCATGTGTGTATATTGGGTGTGTGACCATCTATTCAGTAAAAATATATTATATACACACATTGCACATGTATGGAGCTGTTTCAAAAGTCAACACCAGTGTCACCACCCCTTTGCAAAATTTTCAAAAACAATACCTGAGGAGAAAAAGAAGATTGTTTTACCTTGAACTTTTTTGGTGTTTTTATGGTTCATCTATTCAATTTGAAAGTTTAATTATTTTTATGATATGTAGTAAGCATATGATGTCTCTCCCTTTCAGTCTTGAAGCAATGATAGAGTATGCAGTCTATGTCATTTGAACATATGGGTTTTGAAAACTGGCTATATATCCATAAGTAGCATTTTAGTAAACAGATTTAATTTATTATTGGTTGCATTTTAAATTTGAGATTTAACTAGCCAGTAATATACTGTTTCAGTTTTGGGTTTAGAAATTATTTTCCTCATTTGTTAGTTTGAATACCATATGCAAATGCACATTCTACTTTTATCTGCAAACTTAAAACAAGGGGAATTGGGCATTGTGAAATGTGACAAGTTAAATAGGTGTTTGTTGACTTCTTAGTTTATTAGGAGTGCAATTTCTAACCTTCTAATCTTACATGGCTTTTGGGAATTTTATAATCAGTGGTCTCAAACTGTCAATTTAAGTGACATTGCCTCTTGTTTTTCACTTTTCAGTGGTTTTTATGGTTTGTTGCTGGTTGATTGAACTTGAATGTTGCAAGTGTAAGCTTTTCAGCTGCATATGTGAAAGCTCAAGTAAACATGTATTTAAATCAACTTGCATGACTCAAATGGCTATGTTCCTTGAAGTTTTAGCCAATATCTCAGTATTGTATGTGAGTGCTGTAACTGTCTTCAAAAAGCACAGGAATTTCTCCTGGAACTGAGATTTAATAATTTAGCTAGAAGGATATCTTTATTAGGCCATGAAAGGCACATTATTTCAGTCTATCTGAAATATAAACACTAGACTACACCAAAATTAACAAATAATATTAAATATTCATGCTAAATTATTTACAAAATTTATAATTCTCGGTTTCGGTGTGACGTCACAGGTGAAGATGGCGACTTAAGACACCTTGGAAACGGTGACACTAACCCCTTAGATACTATAGATTTATATAGTGATTCGTACAGGCCAACATTAAAAAATGAAATAAAATTTAAGTTTGGCAAGGTTATACGACATGAAACTTTCCACAAAAAAATTATGACTTTAATAAATGATTAGAGACTTTTAAAATTTATCAAAGAGTCAAAAATATTTAATTTATAAGGCGTTAAATTTGGGAATTCGGGCAGGGTAAAAATAAAGTTTAATAGAATAACCATGGAGCATGGGGAACATTCTTTAAATTTGTTTTGTAACATTTTTTTAAATATTACAGTATAACATTATAAATATTTAAATGATTATTTCATATATTTTTCCGATTGTGTATTTCTGATCAGTAAAATATGCATGAAATTGTAATTTAACGGTACCTCTCATTCTCATTCTTTGTATCTTAAATTCTGTCGTAATTCATTTTCTGACCCTTGTATAACTCCAAATTTTAATATTTCCATGATATCCTGGACACAGAGATTTCCATAAAACAATTTTAAATTAAAAATAATTTAAAATTATAATAACTTAGAAATCGTCTCTATTTAAATTACATAAAAAAAACAATATTGGTTAAAACATCCCGCGATCCATGCAACACCCGGAAAAACTTGGAATAAAACATTCTTTTATTTTTTCACTATATTTATTTGATCTCAATTTATTAAAGGTAGAATTTACATCCGATTCTTACTTACCGGTAATTAAGAGATTATCAATAAACTATGTACAGTACCGGACATCCTGTTTATTAGACATTCCATCACCGGTAATGAAGAGGTAGATCTACCTTACAATATACAAAATTTATTGACAGGTGTTAATATAGCCCTGGATGTCCCATATTAAATATTAGTTGTCATTAACTTGGAATTTGGAGTGTGTTAAAATGGATATTAGGTTTATATTTTAATTTTTGATTTTTAATGTATTTAGCCTAGTGATGGACCGAGTAATTGACGGCAGTAAATTAAACTTATTTAAATTCACGAAATTTTGCTATTTGTAATTTTAAATGTCAAAAATGATTATTTTACTTTTTAAGTTTCTCGTGTCTTTTACGAAAAAAAGTGAAAGTATTACCAAGTCCGTGACCATTATGAACGCCGACGGACAGATCAGTCCTTTTAAAAAATAGATATAAATTTATCTATAAATTATTTTTTTAAAAATCATTTCATCCATATGACAATGTTATCAAATAGACTTGACTACACAATTCATGAAAATCGCTTAAAGACTAAAATTAAGTTTAATATCCGTGGTAAATAATAGTACATTTGTATCATTTACTATGCTATATAACGGCATGTTGTCACCGTATCTAAGGCCACCGATAACATCTTTACCTGAAATGCCCGGATGTCCGGAACCGAGAATTTCTTGTTATTTAAACATAAATAGTTTATTGGCAAATCAGAATTTGAATTTTAATCAAATTGACTAAATCAGGGACAGTATAAATTTTCAAGACATTTAAATTTTGGAATATAGTATATATCTTCACTTTTAAGTGCTGGTTTACTTAACAAAAGCTTATCCAGCATTAATAGTTTAAGCAAAACCTTAATGGTTATATTAAAGTCTTTGTTAAATCATATTATTGCATTTACCTGCAGGAAATTTAACATGGGTTGGGGTCAATCAAGAGTGAAAAAGTGACAGTGGCCAAGCTACTGTTAGGTTAGGTTTGTACAGGGTATGTTTTCAAAGTAAAATGCACTCTCTTTCTTTGTCAAATTCAAATTCAAATTCAAATTCAAATTCTTTATTAATCTCATAAACATATTTACAATGTATAGAGACAATGTATATATATACAAATAATAAATAAATAACATCATGTAGTATTATGTAGTAGAGGACAGTTTACATACCTGGAGGAGTGACCCGGTTTACAATTACAGATATAAATTTACAAAGTCTTGATAGTATCAAAGTATCTTTATGATTAAAAAGTTTTTGCATGGAGAAAATGTTCGGAACTCTGAGATCTTTTGGAATATATATTCGTCTTTCAGAAACAAATGCAGTGCAGTTAAATATATAATGAAACTCATCTCCTATTTCCTTTGAATCACATAAAAACATATTCTTTCATTTCTAGGAACATTTGTATATCTACCAAAATTAATAGGAATTTTTACATTATTCAATCTATATCTACAGAACAGTTTGCGTTTTTACATGTTAAATTTAACAAATATGGCTCTAAATCTAAAGTACTCTTATATAATCTATAATTAATACATAGAGGGGAGTTCTGTAAATCACTGTACCATTTTTGTAAAAATTGATCATATAAAATTTGTTTAACATGACATTTTAACCAATTTACACTGTAAAAATTATGTGTAAGCCAAATCTGATTTAATCCACATTCTTCTAAAATACTCTTAACATAGTTTAACCAAGGGAAATTACAGTTATTATGAACAGATTGATAGTAAATTAAATTATAAATATTTTTTGTTAGTTACTGTTATGTGCCCATACAATTTTAGCCCAATAAGTGATAACTCTAGTTTTAACATCAATAGAGAGTGGTGTTCTTCCAAGCTCACCATATACCATATTATTCGATGTATATTTGTTAACACATAACACATGTTTACAAAATTTTAGATGCAGTTGTTCAATAATGTCTAACTTGCTAAAACCCCATAACTCACAACCATATAATAGTGTAGGTTTAACAATTTATCAAAAAGATCTAATTGACAATCAATGGATAGATTATGTATTCTAATTTTTTTAAGTACAACAAACATAGCCTTTTGTGCTCTTTGAACAAGATCTGTCTTTGCTTTATTAAAAGTACCATAACGTGATAAAATTAGACCAAGATAAGAAAATTCATTAACTACATCTAGTTTGATACCTCTAAAAAATAAATTGAGTTTATTTGAAATTCTACCTTTAGAAAATACAAGTAGTTTTGTTTTACTGATGTTAACATTTAGTTTCCATTTGTAACAATATTGTGAGAAAGTATTTATCGTGAGTTGTAGATCTTCTAGCGATTCTGCTAGCAAAACAGTATCATCTGCATATAACAAACAAAGTAATTTAACATAGTTTAGAGCACTTTTTTCAAACTCTTGTGATACAGTACTTAAACCTTTAACTTCTTTTTCTGACAAAAATAATTCTAGATCATTTAAATATAGGGAAAATAAGAGTGGAGAAAGGCTATCTCCTTGACGGACACCGATATTACATTCAAAAAATTGAGAACTACAATTATTTAAGTCTATTCTTGACTTGAGCCCTTGATAAAGATTGTGTATAACTCTTAAACATTTTCCATCAATATTATTTCTAATTAATTTAGACCATAATGCTGGGCGCCACACATTGTCAAAAGCCTTTTCAAAATCTATAAAAACACAAAATAATTTTTTTCCTGACAGGCGTAATATTTCAAAAAGATGGTGTAATACAAAGATATTATCAATAGTACAATAGCCCTTTCTAAAACCTGATTGGTTTTCATTCAACAAATGTATATTTTCAGAGAAAACAGATAACCTTGTATTGATAATACTTGTAAACAGTTTACAAAGACAGCTTAATAAGGTGATTGGTCGATAATTTTTTGGGTTACCCTGTTCACCTTTGTTTTTATATATAGGTATAATAATACCTTTTAACCAGTCAGACGGAACAATACCTGTATCAAAAATGGCATTAAAAAGTTTAACATACACTGGTAAAAATAAATCTACAGTATTTATAATATATTCATTAATAACTAAATCATCACCCGGGGATTTATGTGTTCTTAACATTTTAATACAGTTCATAATTTCTTCACTTGTAATCGGTTGGTTTAAACAACTGTCATCATATGAAACATCATTAAAATCAAACATCAAATCACTTTCATCAATAACATTTGTCCCTGCATTTAAGTCTTTAAAAAAATCAAACAATGCATCTACTGATATTGGGGATGACTTGTTGCAACTAGTGTTTTTATTTAAAATTTTCCAGTATTCACTTGGATTACTAGAGCGTAGCCCCATAAGTTTTCGTTTTCGTCAGCTTAATATGGAAGAATAATTCAGTCTCAACTTTACTGATTCAGTGATCAGGTTGTTAATATCAGCTTGTAATGACTGAAATTCACAAGGCAAAGGTTGCCACAGTTGAGAAGTGAAGGGCCTTCTGAAAGCCTCTGGGGCCCAAATCGCATATCCTAAATAAACGGATTTATCTATTGCCATTAATTCCACAATTCAACTAACACTTATAATACACCGTACGTGGTCAATCAACATAGATTTTGCGCATGTGGTTGTCGTAGGGATTTTTAGTTTGTGAAATGAACGGTCGAAGCGGCATATTGCCGAGTTTTAACATAGAGACTGAAAGTAGGCCCTAAAATCCGGCAAATTCTAGAATAAGCCTGATGAAAAAGATTATAATTTTAACCTAAACTTACTTTATTTCAATTGTAAATGCCATTCTGCGTCTTCTGTGTGTCCAAACTAAATATAGAACACACCTAGGAAGCAGTACTTACAAAATTTATAGGTCAAATTAGACGAAAAATGGACCCGACCCGTACCCAAGAATCCGGACTGACGGCGGTTTTTTTTCACCTTTAAAACTTGGACACTTTTTGTGTAAAGAAAATTATTTGATGAATTATATATCAAAATGTGCATTGCAAAAAGATCTTTCTTTTGATATAAAAATCATTCTGGTGCACGTGCGTTGCGATAAATGGGAAGGAATCTTGTGAAGAACATTTTTTTTAATTTTAGTCAGTGACTCGTTTTAATTATCTCTGAATTAAGATATTAAAATGTAACCGGAATTGTTAAAAGTAGTTGTGAACGAGTTTCATATATTCTGATTTTTTTATGTTATAACTTTGGTCATAACATCCGATGATATATTGAACACAATTCCCGATTTTGCCTCGTTCAAAGGTTCGCCATTTTTTGCCCAATTTTATCTCATTTTTGCAAGTTCACAAATTTAAATGAATCCCTACGCCAGCGGCTTTGGCGTTCCTACTGTGATGGTGGTGTTGAGGATAACAAAGATGATGATGGCGGTGAAAATTATGTCAATAGTGATGGATGTGGTACTGATTATGATGAGTGTTGGTGACAATGATAATGATGGCGGCCACGGGGATCAAAGTGGTTTTTTTTAAATCTAGGAGCCACTCCTACCCCTAGTCATAGCCAGTGTGACTCCTTATCAAGAATTTCAAGGTGACAATTCTGGTTGCCAAAATGTAACTATAAAAAAAGACAATATAAACATATATATTTGAACAATAAAAATCTGAAATTAGAAGACATAAAATGACAATCAAAATCAAGTTATTAACATCATCATAACAATTTATTTTTAGATAAAACGTGTTCAAGTTACCTTATGGCTCTCATCCGGAAAAATGTTTTGAAAACTAAATCCCGGGTAGGAAGTTTAACTCGAGCGCTGCTGTGGCAGTGTGGGCGCAATCATTATTATAGTGTTTTTAAATATTACATTATATCATAAAAATTACATGACATTTTAAAAAGTGTATAAGTTTTAAAATATGTCGATGTAATAACTAATAAAGATATGATCAAGAATTTTTTAATTTAAATTTGAGTCTAGGACTGAGAGATTTCATAAATTTTTTTTAAATGTATGGGGAAAATTCAAAGAACAGCCATACCAAGACCTAACTACAGCTGGGTTCAGTTACAAAGTTCTTTAACTTATATCGAGGTGATCAGTTCTGGGAGAGTACCAAATACCTTCGAACGGCAAAAGAACTGAGAAACTTTCTCAAACTAGGAACTGTCCCAGCCTTGGATTTGAATCTAGACAAAGAGGCGTTTTGAGCCGACAGATCGCACTTCAAGTTAGACCCTTCGGTCGACGATTCGCTACCCCGGCCCGCCCATCCAACATCATGGAAGAGAAAATAATGTTGTCACTAATCACATTAATAAAAGTCTGCAGCTTTTGACACACAACAGGGATTCTTTACAACAAAATCACGGTTCCTATTGGCGTCCAGCCCGGACGGGTACCCATAAATTACACTGTACATGTATTTAAAAAAAAGGGGACGCGTTTTTAATTTCAACCAGAATCTATCTACTTATTCAAATTGTAAATAGACATATCTACAAATGTATCTGATGTTAATTTTGAACTTATACCCGGTATAATGTATTGTAAGACATGGGTGTCATATAATCTTAAACAATAGGTCAAAAGAGGTTATTTGTCGGTATGCAGTGCAATCTTGTCTAAAATTAAACACCGAACTAACAAAACTATAAGGCGTCGAAGCTTGAGTGATGTGTAGTCGATATGTGCCACTGTGAGTCAGTGGCCGAAAGCTGTTGAAAAAAGGGTCCCGCTGAATCATAGTCATTTCGGAAATGACTTTTTCTACAGGTGTCAAATGATCTGGTGCCGAAAAGACTTGCACCCGTCCTGATATACTTACTATTGGCCAAAAAGAGCTAGGTACCGGTTCGGCAATAATTCGTAACCTCAGGGTTTAACTTTCGACATGTCCTTACTCTTTATATGAACAGTATACGAGGGCACTTCAAAAAGTTTTGAGACTAACCAGCTAACAGAGGAAAAATAAGAAAAAGCATTATTTTGATTGTAATTTTTATTTTAATCCCTTTAACATGTTTACATACACTTTTCCATCCGAGAAATCCACGATTTGAAAGCAACAGAGTAGTCGGACTTGGGTATCCTCTTTAGACACTGATGCACAGCACTACCAAGCTGACTTCGAGAGTTATACCGGCGGCCTGCGAGCATCTTTTTCAAGGTAGGAAAAAGTCGCATGGGCTTAGATCTGGTGAATATGGGGGATGTGGAAGTTGTATTACTCTTTCATCGTGAAGAAACTGCTGCACTACATTACTCTTGTGGGAGGATGCATTATCATGGATGATGTGTATGCTCTAGGGCGGAAATTATTATAGTGTTTTTTAACAGACTTTAACACCTTGTCCCTATAAAATATCCCAGTAACAGATTTACCTGGCGGAGAAGGAATCTGAACAACAGGGCCATTCGAATTGAAGAAGACTGTGTACAGAACCTTTTTTGAACTTTGAAGTCGTTTTGCTATTACAGGTCTAGATTGTCCTTTTTTCAACCACTGCTTATTATTTATTCTTCTTTGGGGCTCAAAATAATGTATCCAAGTTTCATCGCCTGTTAGTAACTCACTTAATCGCCTTACACCAGTATTTTTGTATTTTTTCAATATTTGTTTGCAACTTTTAACTCGTTGTGCTTTTTGTTCTTTTGTTAAAATGGGGTACCCAACGTGCGCATACTTTTTTCAATTTCAGGTGCTTTGTTAAAATTTGATATGTACTACCCGTTGAAATACCGAGACACGAAGCTATATCAGAAACTGTATGCCTAGCGTCTTCGTTCACCATGGCTTCAACATCAGCAATGTTTCTTTCAGACGATGACGATTTTGGACGTCCTGAACGGGGGTTGTCTTTAACAGTTCCTTTCCCATCTGTAAACACTTTCACCAATCTATAAACAGTTGCTTTAGACACAGACGATTCTCCATAAATTATTCTAAGTTCACTCAATATCTGTTTACTTGGTATTGACAAAGCACAAAGGTTTTTGATATAACTTCTTATTTCAGACTTCTCTTCAGGCTTCATTTTACATCAAAATATCATTAGTGTATATGACTAACCTTTGTTTAAGTCCAAATATCTCTGTAATTACTAAATTTTTTACGAAATTTCATACGTATATCACCCGTGATTTTACCTATTCAATCCCGGTTATCTTGTACATACGTGTCACTACAATTTTATAGAAGCCAATAAGTCTCAAAACTTTTTGAAGCGCCCTCGTATAACAAAACAAGGTTCTCTTAACTATTTAGACGTTGTTCAAACCTCTGTTATAGCATAGTCATTAGGGTGGGGACGTTTGAGTTGTTAGCATTCGATGGATGGTTTTTTAAGCGCCGCGTTATGGATCGGCTAGTTTTGGTCGAATGTCACTTCCTAAGTTTCTAATGCGAGAAATGATTTGGCATTTCTGGACGTGTTTGCAGATCGTTGGATGGTTTTCTCCACCGTCTAAATACTAAAAGTGAAGGAATCTTGTCTTGGCCGGTCGGTGCTACCATTACTTTACACCACTCAACTGAACCAGTTTGTTCGTGAAAATTCCCTATCTTTATACCCCTGCTTAAAAAGTGGGGGGTATATAGTGATAGGGATGTCCGTCCGTGTGTCCGTCCTTCCGTTACACCTTAGGGTACCTATCTCTTATCCGCAACTCCTTCTAAACCCTTCAATGGATTTTCATGAAACTTTCACACAATCTTTGTGATATAATTTAGATGTGCACCTCCTATTTAAAAATTTGATCCGATGGATTTTTGGGAGCGGGGGAATTTTTTGTGAGGTTGTGGCTCACAGTTTTTCTAGTTTGAATTAGCTAACAATTCCAAAATTTAATATTAGAAGTTTATGTGTCCCAGTTACCAATTCATATTGAAACGTTAGGTATCCCTAGACCTATGGCATGGTTAAGCTAACAGAGATTCGAAAACCCGGGCCCAAGAATGACAACTCGCCTACTTGCGGTCACGAAGTTTTACTCCGTCATGGGCCGCCGACAATTTATTTTTATCTTAACTTCTGCTTTTACTAAAAAAAATGCACAGTGCCATCTGCATTATCTGCATCATCGCGATATTTCTATAAATTTTGTTGATGATACTTTTTAATTTTATTCTAAATTTTATCTATCTATCTATCTATCTATCTATCTATCTATCTATCTATCTATCTATCTATCTATCTATCTATCTATCTATCTATCTATCTATTTTTATTTTATTTATTTATTTATTTATTTATTTGAAAAATAATTTATTCTCTAAATAGTTAATTTTTAGCTTTCGAGCTGTATTGTATATGATAAAGATAAGATAACAATCAGTGTTTACCTACTCTGTGATTTACGGTTTATATATGATCATATTAATTTATGTCCAGACATATCCCGTATAAGGTAGTACAGTTACCGCACGGGTATTTGGGTCATGAGTTCGACTCCCGTTGTTGTATAACTATATTCAACTTTATAAGGGGTTTCAATCCAAATATATTAATAATAAAAAATTAGTAATTAGCAAATAAATAAATAAATTACGAAAAGAGAGTGAAGTTTGTTTTCATTCTGCGGTCAAAACTCATTCACGTATATATAGATTGACTATTTTTGAACGGTTGAGAAAACCGGAGTACCGAGAGAAAGCTTCTTAACTTTATCAAACAAACCCACCCGAATGGGATTTCATTCTAGGTGGACATAGGTAATGCTCAAGCCTACAATTTAGCCCCAACACAGAGATTATAAATAAAGGAACATAAATAAAATAAGTAAGTAATTAATTGTGGTGGATGAATGGTTTTGATGATAGGGCTTGCGGTGGTGGATGAATGGTTTTGATGATAGGGCTTGTGGTGGTGGATGAATGGTTTTGATGATAGAGCTTGTGGTTGTGGATGAATGGTATTGATGATAGAGCTTGTGGTGGTGGATGAATGGTTTTGATGATAGAGCTTGTGGTGGTGGATGAATGATACGACATAATATGGTCTATTGAAACGTAAACATTATGGAAGTAATCCCCATCCATTGTCATACCAAAGACGATGATTTTGGTGAAGACGACGACGGTGATGATGATGATGTTGGTGGTGGTGGTGGTGGTGGTGGTGATGATGATGATGATGATGATGATGATGATGATGATGATGATGATGATGATGATGATATCGATGACGACGATAATATCGAAGACAACGACAACAACGTTGATGGTTATGATAATGACGCTAATAACTTACTGTTTGAGCTAGAATTTTTAAGTTATCCCCGTCTACGTTTATATATCCACCGGTCGTTGATTGGAATGTAATGTTATGGTTTGTGCCCGTTTTAAAAACTAAATGTCCATCTTGGGTAACTATTTTTGGTCTGAAATAGAAATCATATTTTTGAAATAAAAATGTTTTTGAAGAAATCTCCCTTTTCTTCCAAAAAGAAAATAATATTAAAATAAATTTTCAGCTTTTATTTGCAAACAAACTCTTTTTTTTCCCTCAATAATTACTATACTTCCATGTTAATTTTATTCTCAATATGGCGACTGTAGCTAGATACACAAGAGGTGCTTACTTTTCCGGAGAACTCGTCCTCACTTTCCAGGTGAAAGTTAACGTTTTTAACTGAATTTGCTATTTTCTAGTCTTTACTTTGTTTTAGATTGTAATTTGAATACGGGTCGGTATGGAAAGCCTCAATCACATTAAATACATACATTTGTAATTCGATTCGCATTATGTATACATAATGTACTTAATGGGCATTAATGTGATAACGGCGCACATTATCGCAACTAAATTATGTTTTTTTTAATTATCAATAGATAATTTTATTATGTTCTAACAATGTGAATTATGTACTCATAATTGTGAATTATGTATTAAATGTGATTGCAGCGTGCCGTTATGGCAAGCTTTAATCATTTTTAGTCTCAAAAATGCAGTCGGTATGTTTGTTTTTTTATCTTACCACAAGTTCGTTTTGTGCCTGAATTTAGCGCAAACTCGTATTCTGATCTGCTTTTACTAATGCACATTAATGACGACCTTTATAGTGCTAACGCACTTGCCAGCAATGTCTCAGATAAACATCGCAGATCATTTATTTCATCATATTGGTACCAAACCAGCCAGTAGCAGCCAACGACAAAAAAAAAAAAAAAAAAAAAAAACCACTGACCTTTCTCACGTCTGTCTAATAGGATCGAACCCGGAGTGACGACACGCATTGGACTTGACGAATAACGGTCTTGACCGCTCGGTCATCAGGCTCACATGAATGTGTCATACTTGTACACACGAGGGTTACGAATGTGGTTAGTTAAGCGATGTATTGACGTGATATTCATTTTTTATAATTTAATGAGTTATTTTCTCGATACATTTTAAAAAATATGATTGTGCTATTTTATTCTCAAAAAATAACATTTGAACTGTCAGTCCCGATACTAAGTGACAGAATCTTAACTGGGGTGTAAAACACAATTTCTCTACTCTATACTCAAATGATCACTTTCACAACTTTCATACATAAAAGCTGGTGACGACTCGATATAAATGAAATAACATTGACTGAGCTGTATCCATTGATAGATACATGTATTTATTGTTAATTTGATGCATGATGTATATATGTATCGTGATATATGCTACATACATGTACATACCGGTACATGGCATTATATAAGAACCGCCGCTAGTGGCACGCCCCCCTTTTCTTCATCAAGCGTGTAAGGACACTGTATATATATCGAAAAAGCCGCAAAATAAAACATAATTTTTAAATTAAACGAGATTTTTTCATCATTTAATTCTTAATTCTTACATGTACTTGAAGTCAGGTTTTTATATATATATATAAGTATTTTTTTTTTATTTTTAAAGAAGTTCAATGAGGTATAAGAAAAATAATAAATAAATAAATACATGAAATATACTTACAATTCTGCAGAAATCTGTCTTTTATTCCTAGTATTTTGCTGTGTAATTTGAGCACATAACGAAATGACAACACAGAAGAGGGGTGTCACCCCTCGTCCCCAAATCATGATCTTCACTTAATGAAAGTTAAAACTGAATTCATTTGAAATTCAATAGCTTACATCGCATATAGTATAAACGTCCTAGACGAGGTTCGCTGGGTCTATTGTCCTATCACAGGGGAGATCAGATTTCACTTGTATTAATTATGAAATTTAGATTAATTCATTAACCGCTCTAGAGGATAAATAGAAAAATGTTGATAAGCAAATTCAATAAATATCTGGAATTTAAGTAATTTACTTCCGATATAGTGTATTGATTAGAATGCAAAGTCATTTTATTTTGTTTACAAGTTTTTGGAAAAAATTTCCCATCCCCTCCCCCCATTTTCCGATCATTAAGATAAGAGATTTTCACCTTCTTCGGTTTATGATACATGTAATCGTTTATAGTTGAACGGTACGAGGTTGTACCACACACATATGCTTACACGACAGTTCGGTAACTGGTCATCTAAGCGCAGTAATATTATAATGCATGTCGTAAAGACACTTTGACGGTTTATCTATAAAATAAACAAATATTTTTATGTAGCTATCCTAGTTAACATAATTTGCGTCTCTGCCATCTCCTATTAATTCTAAGTACACGTGTATTTAAGAATATTTAGAGGATTAAGCATCCCCGAGGAGTGAGTGAGTAATGGTGTTTAACGTCCCAGTCAAGAATATTTCACTTATATCGAGACATCGCCACCTGTAGGCGAAGATACAGAAATTTTGCCTGTGCGTTGCGCTGATGGCATTATACAGCAGGGTTCTTTAGCGTGCCAAGCCCACCGTGACACAGGACCTCGTTTTATTTTAAGTTCCCATCCGAAAGAACCGTGACTTTCATTTCGTAATGCCGAGTGTTTGGCGAAAGAACAGTCACTACCGACTTTCAAGTCTTGGGTCAGACCCGGCCAGGGATCGAACCCACGACCTCCCACTTACGGAGCGAGCACTCTACTAATTGTACTACCGCAGTGGTTGCATCCCGGAGGATATTGTTCACCTAAGGTACAATCCTTATACATGTAGTGTTGCCAGATTATCATTGTTTATCAAAAATATCTGTTTCTTAAATTTTAAAATTCCTCAAAAAACTCAGATATGCTATATCGTTCAAAAATTGCCTTAGGTGGATTATGTAAAATACATATTGGTACTTCTAATTTTCTCATGAATTTGGATTTCCAAAATTTGGTCCAAACACTACTGATGAGGAATTTTATTCTGACACGGTCATCTGGTGCTGCCAATTTAAACAGGTCTAAGTAATAATTATACCCCTCTACGAAGGGTAGGGGTACCTTATATATAGCTGTCCCTTGTCCGTACACCCGATCTCCTTCAGTGCAGATTATAAAATATTATATTATATTCATATCAAAATAATTTTCGTCATATAATTTTAAGCATTTTAACTCATTCAGGAAGGGTTGGAACAAAATTGTACATGTCTTATAGCTGCCCCCTTTTCTGCTCGCCCGATCTCCTGCCGCCCGGAATTGTTTGCACCTTAAAACATATTGTACGTCTTTTTGTCATCTAATATTATGCATTTTAAAACCCCTTCAGGAAGGATTGGGACAAAATTGTCTTATAGCTACCCCCTTTTCTGCTCGCCCGATCTCCTACCGTCCAGAATTGTGTGCACCTTAAAATATTTTGCGTTTTTTTTTGTATCTAATTGTAAGTATTTTAAAGCCCTGGAGAAAGAGTGAGGACTAATATAATCTACCCCTGTTTTGTAGTGGAGACAAAGAAATCTCAGCCTGAGGGATGCGATTCTTTAATTTCATTTTGAAAAAATATGATATCATTGTTTCCAAAATAACCCTGGATATTTTCTACCTCCAATAGTCCTATTTTCTTTTCATTGTGGATTTTGATTATACACGTGGCATTAGTGGATGGCTAAACAGGGGGTTCTTCTGATGGAAGTGAGACTGGGTTTCACTTAATTGTGATTTGGCCATGGATTAGTATGCTTATTTTTGTTTAACTGTTTCGTACCATAGTTTTCTAATAACATGTCAAGTACATGATACTAGAAACCAGCTTTAATGTTCTTTTCCTCTACTTGAACCACTTTGACGGACACTTTTATTATACAATTAAAATGAAAGCAAGCTGCTAACAAAGAAATTGTTAAATCAATGAAGTGATATTGCAAGCCTAGGCTTACCAAGGTCCTCATACGTTTTTGGACTGTATCTGTTATCTCTGATATATTTAACGTTCAATGCTTAGTTCCATTATTCTTTCAATTGTCCTTTCATTCTCAAATTTTGATTTCAAACGTGGTGGGTGTAGCTAGCTAGACAGGAGATGTTTACCCTTCCGGAACCCATGGAGCTTACTTCCCTGGTGAAAGGTCACGTGATAAGCTAACTTGCCAGCATCAAAGTTTTTAATTTAGTGTGATTGTTAATTGGGCATGGATAAGTATGTTTGTTTTTTTTGTTTTTTTGTTTTTTGTTTTTTGTTTTGTTTTTTTTTTGATAATAATAAGAAGAAGAAACCAAACATACATGTATTCAGAAAAAAAAGAAGATGCTGGTCCATTGTTTGGTCCGAAGAGTTTGCAAAGAACATGTCAAGTACATGTTACCAAAACTAGCTTTAACATTATATTCTTCTACTTAAATGGCTCCCTAGGATAATTTTATTCTGGATTGTGATTCGGAAATGGATTAGTATGCTCGTTTTTGATTTTATATTATCTAATATCATAAACTCAGTAGGCAATAATCGTGTATTAATGTCAGAAATATACTATTGTCTTAATTTACCGCTAGTAAAAATTTGAAATTTCTCAAAAACTAAGGTATTCCCTCATGCAAAGTATTTCCTTAGCTTAATTTGATAAAATATATTTTAGTCCTTTTGGGTATCTATTCAACATCTTGGAAACAATTTTGGTTGCATAAGTTTGGTCCAAGCACTACTGATGAGGAATAGTATTCTGAAACGGCCGTCTAGTGGTTTAAAAGTAAAACTGGTATATAACAGGGCCGTAACTACTACAGCAGTTGCTTCGTCCAGGATTTTTCCAAAGTCTGGGTAATTAAATCCAAAATATCCAAATAAATTACTGATAAAAACCTACGAGTTTGTTAATTTGTAAATCTTTGTTAACGAAGCTTAAAAGGTAAAACTACAATTATAACGGTTCTCTTTTTGCCCGCTATCTTTCCGGATGTTTTTGTGTTTACTTCTGTCACGTTTCGAATTTTATACTGTAAATTGCGACTTCTAGTTTGCACATTATTTGTGAAAATATAGCACTGCCAAAGCAATCTAAACTCGACAATTTCTTTACGAAACGTTCAGAACCTGCAACTACATGCACAATATCGGATTCTGCTAATGGAAATTTCAATCCTGAGGCTAGTGATAGTTCTTACTTGCCAAACACAGTTCAAAATCGAACAAAATGTAAAATATGGATATGATAATAATACAACAAAACAAGCTACACATCAAATGTTGACTCAGGAATGTTACAAGCCTAGTCTTATCAAGACTTTCAGAAAGTTATATGGTCGTCATCACAATTTTATTGATGCCTGTTTCCAGGATTGCCTTGGATATATTTAACCTCTTTTAATTCCATGTTCCATTCATTCTCAATTTTGATTACACATTGACCGGCAAGTTCATTGGTTCATTTTAGTATATGTTGTGTCCAATCTTTTAATGTGTACATGGTTGCTATGGTAATTGTTAGCCGGGTACACGTTTTTTAGCTTCGGTGACCTTTTCCGCTGCTTAAAGCACTTAAATGCGTACCTTTTTTCAATTATCTTTGGTATTTGTTTTCAGTCAAACGTTATCTTATGGATTGTCCCATCAATAGCATCTCTAAAGAGCAGATAAAGCTGAATACCAAGCCATATATGACTTGCACAGGCGGCAGGCCAAATTATATGACCTGGCACGAATGACTTGCCATATATACATGTATGTGTCATTAAAATGGCGTTTGTTTTGCCATATAGTATGACAAGTTATATAAGTCTTTACATATAATGTAAACTTGACTTAAGTCTTGTCATGTGTCCAACTTGAATTTCCAGGCACTAGTTGGGTGCGTATTGTGAGTAGTTTGCGTCCTTTGTAATATGGCGCCATGTTTGTTTACCAAAACTTGATTTCTGCATTGTACAAATTACTTCCCTCTTATCGCTAAACATCGTTTATGTAACAAGGCAGCATTGCGAAGGCAGTTTCATGTACCCTAGTAATAGGTTATCAATTGTTTTGCGAGAAATTTCTTTAAAGGGGACAAAAATATATACATGTACATGCACATGATGTATATCAGTATCCGAGTTAATTTGAATGGAATACTTAATAAGATTGCACGACACAGTCAAGATTCTTTCACTTATATCGAGATGTTTAGTCAGGTGAGGGTTGACCTAACTTGGGGAAACCTGCTTGCGTACTCCGAGAAAAGCACTGACAGTCTGCAAGCGAAACTACAAACTTTTTCTTACTGGGATCTGTCCCGAATGGGATTTGTACCTAGGCAATGAGTGGAATTGTTGACAGTAAATGCCGGTGTGCTTTAGACCAATCAGCCATTGAAATATCTTGGGTCAATTCTGATAAACAAGCTCATATTGGAAATCTTTGATGACATTGCAAACTAATAATGTACACATGTATGTACAAAAAATGTAGCAAATTTCTAATGAAGTCAAAAGATTGAGGCTCCAGACGAAAAGTCAGTGCAGTTATTCAATTTGAGAATTTTTTGTAATATCAAAATGATTTCCCGACTGTAGCGTAATCTTTGGGTTTCACTACTAGTAGGTGTTGTATTTTCGACGCCTGAAATCTGGTTTTATTACATAAGGCGTTGGACTTCATTAGGAGTTGTTACATATATC
Organism: Anadara kagoshimensis; assembly: GCA_021292105.1. NCBI lineage: Eukaryota > Metazoa > Mollusca > Bivalvia > Arcoida > Arcidae > Anadara > Anadara kagoshimensis. Next base: position 11,729,633 of record CM037867.1, on the reverse strand, counting down.
GATTTTAGAAATAATTTCCCATTTCAGTATAAAAACAACCTTAAGATTTGTTTGGTTATGATATGGATTTTAATGCCAAAGTTGATGTATATTTACATTACATAACACAATAATAATAATTATAACAATAATAATAATAATAATAAACCCATTTGTTACAGGTTTGCTTAATTTCATATGATTTTCAGAATATTTTATGAAGTCTCTGTATATTTTGAAATTTTTATCTCATGTTGACCAACAAACAAAGCATCTCCAATCAAACTAAGTTCTTTACCTAAATTGCCATGTTTTGATTAACATACTTGAGGTGCGCGAAGCGAAAACCGGGCTTATGGTCTATGACGTAATAATGAGAAAAATGACGTCAAAAGATCCCGCATTTTCCATGCCGTAATTTTAGACACGGAGCGCACTAAAATGATAACGTCGTTCACGCTTGCAGATTCTTTGTCTAAAGATAGTTTGCTTCTGATGAAAGCAATAGTGAATCTAGCAAAATTAATAGTTAAATATTCACAAAATTTAAAAAATCGGATATTAAACCAAAATAGACAATTCCCATGTAGATCTACGTACAATACATAGCTTGAATTTCTGAAATTTCTTCTTGTTTTGAATACACATTACCTGCATTACCTTCTATTAAATTTCGATGAAAACCTCCGTTAACGACGACATGTTTGATTGAAGATGTTCAAATTAACTAAGGAATGTATTTCATGACCAACATTTGGAGACTACACAATGTGCCCTTCGATTTACAACTTAAAGATTGAGCGAACAAAGACACCAAATACATAAATAAATAAATAAAAATAAATGAATAAATCAATCAATAAATGATAAAGAAAATCAGTAGAAGAAAGTGTAAAATAAACAATGCCACTGTTAGCACTAAACGCTAAAACAAAAAGACCAAATAATGAAATTATTTACAAAATACTGATGGGCAAACTGAATTTACAAGTTTTTGGAACTTATGAATTCGCCGCTAAGCACTAATCGGTAACAACCAATAATTAAAATATAAAACTAATTAAAAACTGATTTAATATCACACACACACACACACACACACACACACACATACTCTCTCTCTCTCTCTCTCTTTAACACGCACATACGCTCTCTCTCTCTCTCTCTCTAACACACGCACATACTCTCTCTCTCTCTCTCTCTCTCTCTCTCTTTCTCAAGATTATGAAGAACAAAAAAGTCAAGTGATGAAACTTGATCTATAAAACAGAGACTAAAATTAAGTATATCTAAATATGTAACACTTAAACAATAAATGGTAATCCTTATATTTACAATTATGTACAAAATCATTTGTACAACGTAAATCTTTTTTTTTCAAATGCAAAAGATAGAAACAAATGCTCCTGTGCAATCGGTGTACTTAATGATGACATAGTCGATTTACGTCATTGCGAACAACAAGACAGAGTGATAAAAAGACTGAAGGTAATATTGAAAATACTGAAGTAAAAACATGTTTAGTTTAATAACTAAAATTATAATAACTATTAAATAAACTGGAAAGTTTTCTGCCATCGCCTTAAAAGTTATCGTTAGCGAAATGTTATATTTGAAGTAGTAATAAATGTCTTGGACTGTTTTTTGTTTTTTGAATTCCTTTGTAGCATGAACTTCAATCATCATGATAGACATATTATAATGAAGGGGTTGTCAAAATTTACTTATTTTTAGTCCTTGTGTAAGAATGCGTAGTACTGAGGTTAAATTATTGACTATGGACCCGATTTTCTTATGTCTCCATGAACCCATGGAACCCTTTTCAGAACCTTGTTTGTCCAGTTTCTGACGTGTCATACCCGGATGACGATGTTGTAGAATCCGTGCTTTCCAATAGACCTTTCCGGCAAACGCACATGCATCCAACTTGTCTTCCGAATTCCTTTCTAAACTGCCTACCAGTTAAACAATATAGGAAAAAGTTGATGGAGGAATTGATTACTATTCCTAGCTTAGCAACTGCAAACGCTTCATCTACCAACTCGAAATTGACCTGAAAATGTTCAATAAAATAAACTACACATCAAAATATGATTGTAAAAATGACAAATTTTTTAAGACCCTCAGGATATACCTTTTATTATACACTTGTTTCAAACAAAAATTAAAATGATCAGTAGCTTGTAGCTGATAAACCGACCAACACAACTTGATCACACGATCTTACCGCGTCTGCATTACGTCATCACTACTCCCGAAAGATTCTTTAAAATAATTAGAAACACACATATCTGTATCTGGAGTTTATTGATTTTACAGAATTTAGAAGGTTCTGCATAAATTCTGCTTACATGAATACAGAAACAAATCAGCAAGCAGTAGTACACAGTTTGTGTCCATTTGTAAACCGATTGTTTGTTGGAATATATATATATTTATTATAAAAATATAATTATATATAATATGAAAATATAATCATATATGATATGAAAATATATCTAGTTTTAAAAAGATAATGTTTTCGGCAAGATAAAAATGAAATGTAGCCGAGCCCAAAAAATTTCGACGTCGATTTTTAGTTGAGGGCAATACGTATTTGTACAATGTGGAGATATTTACTTACCGTTTTGGGTTTAAGCATGAAGAAACACTGAGTGATACACTGTAGAGCGATCAGTACTAAGAAGGTGAAGGTCACAGTCAGCAATATACGTGTGATTTGGTTTTCCTTGCTGTGTGATTTGGTTTTTGTTGTTTCTCTGTGTTTCTCCAGCTTTCTTCTATTTGCTTGGACTTTTCTTATGATCAACATGTTCAGCGTGAAGATAGTCACCCATGGAACCAAGACGAGAATCATGCAGTGTATCCAGAATTCATAGTTTTGACTTCCTTTTCCTTTCCCGAACTCCGTATATGCGTACGCAGACTCAGACGGCTTCCTGTCATTCGGATGTACTGGGTAATACGTATTGAAGTGAGGCGTATTGATGATGAAGCATAACAGACTAATCAGGCCAATCCCAGTGAGAGCTCTTTTATAATTACACATTGCCTGGAAAAACAAATTACATTACACTTTGTTTAAAATCTTATTTTTGGAGAAATACGAATTTTTGAAGAACATTGTGTTACGAACAATAGTAACAAGATTTTCGCTTTTGTTCCATTAAATCAGCGACATTTATTAAATCCTATGTAAACTTTAAAAAAATCAACAAGAAGTTAGAATTGCTTGATTCAAGTAATTTTTAGGCTTTTCAGTCGTGGAGGGTTCAAATGAAAGTCTTTTCAAAAATAATGCTCACCTTTGATTGACTAATCCAGCACACCTGTATATAACGGTCCACGGTCACACCCACTGTTATCCATATGCTTAGTATCACAAAGAGGAAGAATATAGGGTAACCAATATAAGAATAGAAGACTCCAAAGCCATAGATTGTCTTGATACTTGGGCAGATCATCACCAAACTATCCGTTATAAAGAAGAATGCCAGCAATCCTGAGTCAGCAATTGCCTGTGCGATCAAGTAGGTCCCTGTCGAAGAACGCATCTTCTTACGACCCCAAATACTTATCGAGAAACTGTTTCCAACTAAGCCAACGATGACAAATATAGTTCCGAAAACTACACTGCTATACCAGTGCATTGTCTGTGCCGTTGTCAGCATTTCTTCCATTTCATCAGATCGGGAAACAGGTTCAACCGTAACTTCTGCAACACTCGCATTTGCTGTTGTCGTAACGTTCAGATCCATGGTAAGCTGAAAGATTAGAAGAGATAATTAGCTATGTTGTTTCTGGGAGGGATAGAGTGGAGTAATGTGTTTAACGCACCATCCAAGATTCTTCCATTTATATCGAAGTGGTCAGCTGATTGGTAGGTGGAGGAAAAACCACCGAAATTTGAAAAGTGAACTAATAAACATCCTTGCACTATATCTGCTCCAAATGGGACTCGAACCTAAAAAATGAGAACCTCTGTGATGTTATGTTAGTAAAGTGATTCATCTGAATGCAAATAGAAGCTGAATAAACATAAAGTATAAAAAGTGAAACATTAAATATAATAAATAAATAAATAAATAAATAATTATGAAATAAATAAAAAAAGCTAAATTACAATGAAGTATATAAAAGCAAAACAATAAATGATTAAGCAAATAAACACTAAATAAATATAATTAAATTAATAAATATAAATAAATAAATAAAAAACCTAAAAAAATCAAGTAAAACTAATCATCCAAAAACAAGTAAAAACGAAAAATAAAGAATAGGAGCTTTTATAAAAAAAACAAGTCATCTTGTTTTCCGTATTGAGGTGACCTTTAGTAGGTATGTTAACTAATATTAAGCCCTGCAAAGTTAATTGTTGTAGTTACCAAACGAAAATGATATAAAATGATCCATTATCGGTTATTAGCACATGCCTATACTAATTTCAACGGTTAGAAAAGGTAAAATAATAACATAAAGGGGAGATAATCGCCAGTAATGGGCACTCATTAACAGGTGTTAAAGAATAATTGGTTTGTTTGCGAATGTAAAAAGTACAAAAGGTCCAAGCTTAAGTGACAATACACATGTTAAGGGCAATCGAAAATATGTTACAAACACGTGTTATATTCACATGTGACGTTGCACTTAAGGAACATGTCGTTCCAAATCACATGGCCGTACCTTAATCTGTTTACGTACGGCACAGGTCAGTCGAAGGTTTGACACTAAGATTACTAATTGGTGCCGAATAAGATCTCTTCGGCTCGTCATTAACTATCTTTCTCGGGAGCTTATATCCATATTTCGATTTCATAGTTTTTAGGTCACTTCCTATCCATATTAAGGCAAATCGACAGCCAAGCTTCGACTTTATTTTAGTTATTTGAGTGTTTAACTTTTGACGGGTCTGTACTGTAATGTATAGACGTTTAACAATACCTAATACGGGTAATTGTATAATAAACAGTAATTTTGCTTTAATTAAAAAACTACCATCTGCCTTTAAGAAAAATTCAAGTTCCAAGACCTAGCAAACTGCATAATGATATGCTGGCAATAGCTTATTTTCATTGTAAAGACACTATATTATGATGCATTCTGATATCTGTATGGGTAAGGACAATTGGATTTAATTTTTCATTGCATTACTGTTGTTTTGGGAAATTTTATGGACAATTGCAATCAAAAACAAACATACTTATCTATTTCCGAATCACAATCCAGAAGCAAAGTAAAAACTTTGGAACTGACAAGTTAGGTTAGACACGTGAACTTCCACCAGGGAAGTGAGGCCGGGTACTCCGGAAGGGTAAGCACCTCCTATTTAGCTAGCTACACCCGTCACGTGTGTAATCAAAATTGTGTGAAAGGAACATGGAACTATGAGACGTCAAATATATCCAAGGCAATCCTGGACACAGAGACATCAAACTTATCAACAATACTGTGATGACGGCCATAAAACTTTTTGAGGGCCTTGATAAGCCTAGGCTTGCAATATCCTATTAAAATTAGGAAATTTTAGTCCTTATTCACTAGGGGCAACTGTGTTAATTCGGTAGTTATTTTAAGCAAACAAAAGCACTGAAACTTATTAATGAAGTACCCACAGTGTCAATACAGTACAGACCTGTCGAAAGTTAGACTTAGACTACAGAATACGTGAAATCGAACAAATTTCTGTTAAAGTGTGTTTGAGAATGTTTATTAATCAAAAACAAACATACTAATCCTTGTCCGAATCACAATCCAGAAGCAAAATAAAACTTTGTAACTGACAAGTCAGGTTAGACACGTGAACTTCCACCAGGGAAGTGAGACCGGGTGTTCCGGAAGGGTAAGCACCTCCTGTTTAGCTAGCTACAAAAACTATATTGACCCGTTCCCTTGACACAAGCAGTTGATCATGAAGCGCACATTCGTTAGGTCTTAATTTATTTTTAAACAATGAACTCTTGACCTTGCATGCTACAATCAGGAACGTTAATTTTATAAGTACCGGGAGGTCAGAAACGATAAAGTACTTGAGGTGTAGATGATAGGACGTTAAAGGATTTATCCGATGTACTTACTGTAATATATACTCAGAAGTAGTTAAAGTTGTTACAAACTTGACCAATTTAATTTTAAAAACAACTTTCCTATACAGCATAGGCCGGTGGAAAGTTAAACATTAAACTATCGAAAATGAGTATCATTAACTATCTTTCTCGGAAGCTTGTATCCATCTTTCGATTTCATAGTTTTCGGGTCACTACCTATCCATATTAAGGCAAATCGACAGCCAAGCGTCGACTTTATTTTAGTTATTTGAGTGTTTAACTTTTGACGGGTCAGTACTGTAATGTATAGACGTTTAGCAATACCTAATACGGGTAATTGTATAATAAACAGTAATTTTGCTTTAATTAAAAAACTACCATCTGCCTTTAAGATTAGAAAAATTCAAGTTCCAAGACCTAGCAAACTGCATAATGATATGCTGGCAATAGCTTATTTTCATTGTAAAGACACTATATTATGGTGCAATCTGATATCTGTATGGGTAAGGACAATTGGATTTAATTTTTCATTGCATTGCTGTTGTTTTGGGAAATGTTATGGACAATTGCAAATTAGGAAATTTTAATCCTTATTCACTAGGGGCAACTGTGTAAATTCGGTAGTAATTTTAAGCAAACAAAAGCACTGAAACTTATTAATGAAGTACCCACAGTATCAATACAGTACAGACCTGTCGAAAGTTAGACTTAGACTACAGAATACGTGAAATCGAACAAATTTCTGTTAAAGTGTGTTTGAGAATGTTTATTAATCAAAAACAAACATACTAAGCCTTGTCCGAATCACAATCCAGAAGCAAAATAAAACTTTGTAACTGACAAGTCAGGTTAGACACGTGAACTTCCACCAGGGAAGTGAGACCGGGTGTTCCGGAAGGGTAAGCACCTCCTGTTTAGCTAGCTACAAAAACTATATTGACCCGTTCCCTTGACGCAAGCAGCTGATCATGAAACGCACATTCGTTGGGTCTTAATTTTTTTAAACAATGAACTCTTGACCTTGCATGCTACAATCAGGAACGTTAATTTTATAAGTACAGAGAGGTCACATACGGTAAAGTACTTGAGGTGTAGATGATAGGACGTTAAAGGATTTATCCGATGTATTTACTGTAATATATACTCAGAAGTAGTTAAAGTTGTTATAAACTTGACCAATTTAATTTTAAAAACAACTTCCCTATACAGTATTGACCTGTCGAAAGTTTAACATTAAGCTAACTCAAAAGAGTCGAAACTAGACTGCTGAGTAGCTGCTATATAGATAGGTAGTTGCCTAAAAACTGTCGAGAGATAAATAACATTGGTCTGAGATTTGCTTAAGATTCGGCACTAATTCGCTTTCTTAGTGATACACTTTTGACAAGTCCGTATTCTGCATGCACAATGCTTTTATCATATATCCATACAATGATGGATGTTTTAGCTTATGCGCTTTCGGAGCACGTAGTTTCACTTTCCTTGTGGAAATTTAAGTGTTTAACTTAATAATTTTCAAGTTTTTTTTTTTATAAATGTTGTTTTTATTGTGATTGGAACATGAACCGTAAAACTTTGAAACTTGCAAATTTTCGAGCTTGCGAGCTTTCGCCAGGGAACAAGGCCGGATGCCCCGTAAGGATAATTGGATTTGATATGAATAACAAAGTTTTCCTTTTTATATATGACCGTGTCATAACTTTACTACGGCTTAAAAAATAGGTAGTGTCAAACATTATTTCCTTGTTCATATTTGGCCATTTATCCCCTTGCGATTAAATTAGATTTTCTTCCCTATTGAAATTTTAGGAGGCCGCGGTTGCCTAATGGATAAGATGCCAGTCTACAAATCCAGGGTCTCTCACTGCTGTAAGTTCGAGTCTCGCTCAGACCAGAAGTAGGAAAGTGAATTTTCCTACCCGTTGACCTTTACTGGTTCACCTGGTATCAGTATAATTGGCTGGGGGAGTGTTATGCTTGTCCGCGGCGTACTGACTCTGTGAATTAGCAAGTTAAGTCGCCCTCAGTGCGCGCTAGTACAAGGCAGTACACACTCGCACTTCACATGCATACACGAACTTATTCATAGATTAATCCATAGAGATTAATAAAATAGTTCTCGTCGCGAATAGCTAAAAATTGTTGATGCGATATTAAGCAACATTTAACCAACCTATTGAAAGTTCACGTGTAAAACTCAATTCGACAGTTTTCAAACTTTCCTGTTTTGATTTGGACATTGATTGGTATGTTTGTTTTTGATTTCATTCTTTGAAAGTTGAAAAACCATTCAGGTCATTGAGGGCCCGTGCACGCCCAATCACGTGTCGAATGGCGTGAATTGTTATGACGTAATGGCGGACAAAATATTGCTGTTGGCGTTAGTTACCGCATGTGGTGTAAAATGGCACAATTATCTTCGATTTGATTATTTAAAATAATGTTTTCGTTGTCAAATTGAAAGCAAACTTCCGCCTCTTATCAGAAAGTCAAAAATGGATGTAAGATAGATCCAGGTCAACCAATCAATCAAACAAATCCAATGGACGCTGTGCACGCCAATATATATACAGTCAAACCTGTCTATAAAGGTCACCCAAGGGAATAAGTAAAAGTGACCATTATGGGTAGGTAGCCTTTATATACAGGGACAAATAATATGGATAAAGAACAACTAGGATACAATTTTACTAGCCTTTATAAGCAGGTGGTCTTTATAGAGAGTTGGCCTCTACGACAGGTTTGACTGTATATATACTTGTACATAGTTTTATACTAAGCATCTTAGCATAAGTTTTATATTTTGAATTATCATTATTATTATTATTATTATTATTATTATTATTATTAATAATAATTACTACATGTAACAAAATGTTATTTTGTATTAATAGTATGCAATCACTCATGTTGGAGGGCCTTATGTAAGATTGACCCAGTTCAAATAAGCAACCCTCGAAAAATAAAGTCATATTTATTATTATCTATTATTATAATTTATTATTATTATTATTATTATTATTATTATTAAATCAATAAAGTCATTATTATGCCCATTCCTATGAAATAGCTTTCGATGCGTTATGGATTTCACCATGGACATTTATGTTGGACTTCTCGTCACGGGTGTTCCAAATATTTTATGATATTAAACAACTTTATTACACATAAGGTGAAATTTTCCCATGTTATAGTACCGTGCCGTATGATATACATGTCCAACGTATGGGACTTCATGTAAATCTATCATATGAAGTTCGAAATGCGATAGCACGGAATGTCCAACGTACGTGTGGGGCTAGATGCCTCACCTTAAGTTAAAAAAAAATCATGGAACGAAAAAATGCAATATACGTTACGAAATATAAATCCGCAAGGTATGGTACGAAACTTGGCTTAGAAATATAGTATGAAATGTCCACAATACCAACACCGAATAACAGGCTGTAATTAATACCTCTTAATATTTGCAAAGAACGATATTGAAATCGATAAGGTAGCAAACTACCGGAATGACGTCATTAACGTTAACTTCTGTCATTTCATTTTTTTATTGAAATCAAATCTTTGTAAAACGTTTTGTTGTATCACTTGGTAAACAAGTGATCTATTGGTCAAGTTATAGGATCAAAATCAAACATACCAATCCATGTACAAATCACAACCCCAAAGCAAAGTGAAAACGTTGGAACTGACAAATTAAGTTAAACACGTGAACTTCGACCAGAAAACTGAGGCCGTGTGTCCCGGAAGGTTAAGCACCTACTTTTTAGCTACCTTCATCTGCCACGTGTGACATAGAACTAGAAATTGAAAGGAACATGGAACTATGTGACGTCAAATCCAGGGTAATTTTGTAGAGACATTGTGATGAAGATTATAAAGTTTTTTTTAATGACATTGGCCTTGAGCTTACAATATCCCTCAACAATTATTTGTAAGCAACTTGCTTCTTTGAATAGAACTCTACCATTTTAAGGCATTACAACCATAACACATTTACTGAAAATCGGAAAATTAATTTGTCATTTCTAGATAATCGTATTTTTTTCGCGCCGTAGGTGGATGGTCAGGGTCAATGAATTACATCAGAATAAAATAAAATATTTGCGACGTTTTACTATAGCTAGGTTACGTGAAAATAAATGAAACGCGAAAATCAAAGTGTCTGGAATAATTATTTAATTTTATTATTATTATTTACTTACTGAGCTTAGCAAGTTTAAATTGTTGTGTCGTTTATTTAAGGTTATTAAAATTTATATTTATCTCATTTCAATTGTAATTTTATAATTTTTGAAAAGTGTGAAAGTTGAATAAATAATTTAACATTCAAACCATCTAAAAATAGAAATTTTAAATTACATCTTCCTGTCAAGATTGACTCATAATCTGTAATTACTTTGCACAAAAGTGCCGTAAATAGTACGAATTTTTTTTCATTTCCCCAATAATAGGGAAATATAACTGCACAAAAATGCCGTAAATGGTACAAATTTTCTTTATTTCCCCTAACAATAGGGAAATATTTTAAAGTCATACTATTAAGTTAATTATAATTTTATATATATATAACCTAAATTCGTCAATTAAAAATTGTATCAAAATCAAAAATAAACTTACATGGCCAATCTATGTCCAAACCACAATCACAAAGCACAGTAAAACTTTGAAACTGGCAAATTCAGTTAAACATGTAAACTTTCCTTAAAGGAAGTGAGACCGGATGCTCCGGAACAGTAAGCAGCTTCTATCTAGCTAGCAGCTACGGTACCGCCGTGTGTTTAATCAAAATTAAAATGATGGTACCCGACTAGATGATACTTATCAACAATTTTGTATTGACAGCCATAAGCCATGTTATTTTTCCAATGCCAGGCATACATCTACCTATAAATATACTTTGATGTGACGCAATTATTTATGGTGCCGTTTCGAATTATATGAAAGTCGGATAAATCTATTATAACTTACGTACGTCTCGGAATCAAGTTCTGTGTTCACTGAAGGCCTCTGCGTCCATTGACTGAGGCAAATATGTCTAAATATTCTCACGTCATACACATATAATATGTGAACTTTTGACATTGGTATAAGTAGAACACATTGCGAATATTTCGTATCAGTATAAAAAGAATTCTCCTATCAAGATTTCTTTTCAAATAGTTCCTGTCTTACTGAGACTTGTCCTTTTGTCTACCCGTAGTGGAAGTATTACTCGATAACCTACATATCTATTTAAAGGTAATATTCTACATCTGGAATCAACCAAATGATGATTCTCAAACATTCTAAAGAATTACTGGAACATCTTGCCTCTAATACTTACTCTCATGTAAAAAGTATAAAAACATTAGATTTTTCTACACTATAAACCACTATCCTTCATCCTAAATTGAAAGAACGTCTTAAAGAAATTATTCACTTGTCATTCTTTTACAAAAACGATAAGCCAAGATACAAATATCTGGTGCTGAACAGGGATTCTGGTTATTTTGTCAAGTATCATACAGATTCCAAACAAAAATAAAATGAAATACCATCAACAAAATGTTGGAGTTTTTAATAGATAACATATTTGTTGTGTTTGGTAATACAGTTTTTCAGCAAAAATTCGGTATACCAATGGGTACAAACTGTGCACCTTTGTTGCTGATTTGTTTCTTTATTCTTATGAAGCAGAATTTATGCAGAACCTTGTTAAATCTGAAGGGAAGACTGTCACCAAATCAATCAACTCAACATAGAGATATATTGATGACGTTCTGCCTCTTAACAATCCTAAATATGGAGACTATGTGAATGTCATCTAACCTAGTGATGACTTCAATTTTTCTATTGCCTACTTTCCTTTTCTATGCAGCAATATACCTGCTTCTGCCTATGATGTATTTGTTTCCAAATTATTACGCTATGGTAGAGCTTGTTCCAACTACAGAGACTTTGTACAACGAAGCAGAATGCTTGCAAATAAATTGTTGACTCAGGGATATTGCAAGCCTAGGCTTATCAAAGTTTTATGACCGTCATCACAGTATTGTTGATAAGTTTGAAATCTCTGTGTCCAGGATTGCCCCTGGATATATCTGACGGCCCATAGTTTAATGTTCCTTCCACACAATTTTGATTACACACGTGGCGGATGTAGCTAGCTAAACAGGAGGTACTTACCCTTCCGGAGCACCCGGCCTCACATCCCTTGTGGAAGTTCACGTTTCTGACCTTGTCAGGTTCAAAGTTTTTACATTGCTTCTGAATTGTGATTCGGACATGGATTAGTATGTTTGTTTTTGATTATGTGAGAGAAAAACTGATATTATTGCAGTTATTGTGGATTTTTTTCTGGTTTTGTTTCATTGCTTATTTGTGCAAATTCGAACATACAATCAAAATCACTTTATTTTCTATAATTGTATAATAGTTTACAGAGATTTCTAGTTGTTGTATATAGTAATTCCGGAATTGAATTTGTAACAGTAACTACTATAAGTACGATAATACCTTCTTTTAAAACGCGCTGTCATTAAAATGTGTCACATTGTATTTTTGTCGGCCGTATATAAAGGGCTGAACGACTGATTGGGGGTTTCCACCCAGTCAAGATTATTTCTCTTATATCGAAACCGCACCAGAATTTTTTAACCTTTTCAGTAAACCCGGGGCAAAATGCAGCGAGATTTTTTATCTTTTGACGTATCGCGCCTACCGTGACACTGAGTATAGATTTTTAAGGTTTTTCCTGAATGATTTCGTCACTTTCGTTCTGAAATTGAAAATTTTATCAAAAACAAACATACCGGTTTATGTCCAAATCAGAATCCAAAAAAGCAAAACTTTGAAAACTGACAAATTGGGTAAATATGCAAACTTTCACCAAGAAAGTGGGACCGGGTGCTCCGGAAGGGTTCGCACCTGTACCTTATGTCTAGCTAGTACCAATAATCATATCAAGAATGCAGATATACTGTATTAATAGAAAAGTTAGATTTGAAAATACATTGAATGGTTTAAAACAGAAATACGCCACTTTTGGTTAACACATATCAATTAAAAAATAAATATAAAATAAAAGAGTAAATACATCTACGTGTAAATAAATAAATAAATAAATAAGTCATGATAATTTTATGCGATCGGAGAACTATGGATGATATTTTCCAATAGTTTCGCAAACCCAAGAAAACGTCACACGAAATAAGAATACGTCTTGAATAAAAAGGAATATTTTGAAATAATTTAAAATTTAAATGAAATTCAAGTTGAAAAATTATTATTATTATTATTATAAGAAGAAGCAGATAAAGAACAGTTAAAGACAAAAATATTATCCTACTTTCTTATGACCCAGTGTTTCGAACATTGATAATTAATCAGTTTCTTGATTCATGCATGGATTAGTATGTTTGTTTTTGATTATAAAAATGAAAAAGAAAAAATATTAACAGCAGAACCAAAGCAATTATTTAAAAAAAACGCCATCCATAGTAACGCTATAAAGTAAAAATTATTCTTTCCTTTGTTAAATTTGCTTAAATACATTTTGGTACTTTTGAAATTTTTCAACCTCTTGAAAAAAATTGTTTTACAAGTTTGGTCCAAGCACTACTGATGAGGAATCGTATTCCGAAGCGGCCGTCTAGTACTGCAAAATCAACAATGATATAATACTTAATGTTCAATACAAAAAGAAAAAAGTAAGACCTACCTTCAAATGCTCACGTTTCTTCTTATGAATTAAATCAAATGAAATGAACTGAAGATGAACCTTTGGGAACTTAAATATCGTGCTTATGATCTTATTATTCAGGAAAACTATACTTCACAGATCAGGAAGGTTCTAGTTTGATGTTAGGTGTGCATCTTTATAAGTAGAAACTAAATTTATCAACCAATGAAATGCAATAGAGTTAATTGTTTTGTTATTATAAGCGATTTGCATCATTTACAGCACATCCCTGTCGAAAGTTTAACACTGGGCTAGCAGAAAAAAAGTCGATCCTTGGGTACTGAGTGGTCGCGATATGGATGGCCAGCGACCGAAAAACTGTCGAGAGATATAAAGCAGCTGCCAAGATCTAGGGTTCAATGTGAACTGCAGTTTCGACACGAATTTGTTAGCTAAGTGTTAAATTTTGGACATGTCTGTACTGTAATTTTCGTTACATTCATCATGTATTATCATCATTATCGACACGATATAGAAAAAAAGATTAGTAAACATGACTAAATAAGGTTTGAGGATGTCATGTGGATATTGCAAAATGTATTTTTATGCGTGTTGTGTCTCTATATAAACATCTGAGTTCAGGCCGAAGTTAACAATCATTTCTTAACTAGGAATTCTCTTTAAATATCCCAAATCTGGCAAATTATAAATCCGAATATAAGTTCTAAATGTACCAGATTTAAGTTAAGGAAAATCATAGTCAAGGAAAATTGTGAAACTGAGGCAAGTAGAGCTATGGTAGAGTTTGTTTCCACTACTGGAACTTTATATAACAAAGCAAGCTGCTTACAAATATATTGTTGACCCAGTGATATTGCAAGTCTAGGCTTATCAAGGCCCTCAAAAAGTTTTATGGCCGTCATCACAGTATTGTTGGTAAGTTTGATGTCTCTGTGTCCAGGATTATTTTGGATATACATGTATTTGACTTCCAATAGTTCCATGTCCCTTTCACTCAATTTTGATTACACACGTGGTGGATGTAGCTAGCTAAACAGGAGGTCAGCACCCTTAAGGAGCAGACGGCCTCACTTCCCTGTTTCCCTGGTGGAATTCCACTTAACTTTATTTTACATTTTTTCAAATTTTTGTTTGCCTTTGGGATATTGAATTGATTTGGACATGGATTGGTATGTTTGTTTTGATTAACTTTTTAACAAATATTAATTTGATGTAGAAAATTTGTTTGATTCAACAATGTAAGTTTAGCTATATTAAAAGTAAGGTAAAGTTTTATCAAACTGACAAATGAAGTAAAACACCAGAACGTTCACAAGGCCTAAGGAAGTGTGATCGGGTGATACCTCTTGTTTAACTAGGAACTACCGCTACGTGTGGAATCAAAATTTCAGCTTGAGAATGAAAGGAACATGGAATTATGTGTTGTCAAATATATCCCAAGATAATTTTGGATACAGAGGCATCATAAAAAAATGTTTTGCATCACGACTATAGTTCTTTTTTAGATCTTTGATAAGCCTACGCTTGCAATATATCAAAATATCAACAATTTATTTGTAAACAACTACCTTCGTTGTATAAAGTTCCCATAATGGGAAAAAGCTCTGCCATATAGATCCAAAACGATTTTAGATACAGAATCAATACAATAATACAAATGTAATGATGACATTAATAGTGCCTAAAGTTTGACATTTAATATGAATATACAAACAAACATATCCATTATGTAATTTAGGGGCTATATAAAGTTAATAGATAAGGATAGGTGATTGTTGTACTGGGCTTCGGGTGTTAAAAGTAATGAAACACGCTGTTCTCCCATAATCATTCTATTAGCCCAAGCTAATATTCAAATTAAAGGTCAAACAGTCGGGTCAAAGATATTATTTCTTCCTGTATAACTAAGTGTAAATATGATGATAAGAACGTTCTATATCGAACCAGGAAGTAACGAAAATAAGGAGCGGGTTTTATATTTATACATAAAAATAAATATACTAATCCATGTCTAAATCACAACCCAGAAGCAAAGTGAAAAACTGACAAGTCTGGTTAAACACGTGAACTTCCACCAGGGAAGTGAGGCCGGATACTTCGGAAGGGTAAACACCTTCTGTTTAGCTGGTTACATCTGTCACATGTGTAATCAAAATTGAGTGAATGGAAAATTAAACTATGGGACGTCAAATATACCTATGGCTATCCTGGACACAGAGACATCAAACTTATCAACAATACTGTGATGATGATCATAAAACTTTTGAGGGTCATGCAAAGCCCATGGTTGCAATATTCCTGCGTCAACAATTTATTTGTAAGCAACTTGCTTCGTTGTATAAAGTTCCCGTAGTGGGCTTCAAGTGTTTCATTTAAAAAGATTTGATGAAGATATTAAAATTTAAAAAAAATAAATCTGTAAATACACGTGATTCTGTATTCAAAACAAACCTAGATATATTTGGAATTCCATAGTTCGTGTTTCTTTCATTCTCAATTTTGATAACATAGTGCTGGGTGTAGCTAGCTAAACAGAAGGTGATTAAATTTCTGTAGCACTCGGCCTCACTTTTGTGGTGGTAGTTCATTGTTTAACATGAAACATAGAACTACAAGATGTCTCTTTTTGGCTATTTTATTATTTGATTTTAATGTGTCGTGTTTTGATTGCATTTACAAACTGCAAAATCTAACATAACCGGCGTTTTTTTTTTCATATGAAACATGAAGAGAGCCAGTGGTTATACTCCCTCGCTGTTATGTATTAATGGCGTACTTCCTTTGCTTTTCTTATGGCGTCATGCTATGTTTCGCGAACACTGGTTGTGACGTAATTTTCATTCATAAAAAATCATTTATTTCAATGGAGGTAATCGCAACAGACGAATTGTGTTAATGGACATTTTTGCAAATAGATAGTAAAATGTACTTCCGAAGAAAGAGTTCGCATGTTTATTTCAATCCTTTTTTATCTAAGTCATGTTAGAATTGAAATGATCAACATTTACCCGTGATATATCTCGAATTAATACATGGGCGTCGTCGTTAACATGCGGCGAATATATTACTCGGTGGCAAGCCACCTTGTGATATATTCTTCCGCAAGTGTATTATTTGACGATATACCATGGGTAAATGTTGATTATTTCTTAAGTAAACGTTTTTCAGTTTTAAATTTGTGTCAAGCCAGAGATAAAAATCTATTTGTTTTATATTTGTTAATTGTTCTTGTCTATTTTTTCAGACGCAACCGTCATTTAATCACTATTTTTATTTTCATTAAATGAAGCTAAAAGTTAATAAATGTTTTCAACAATCAAAAGTTAAATAGAGAGAGGGAGAGAGAGAGAGAGAGAGAGAGAGAGAGATTATTTGAAAATTAAAATTTAGATAAAAATAACTGGTGTAAATTCAGTGGAAAAAAAATCTATGGATCTCTTAAAATAGATAACTCCACAAATTCTAAAACATCTAAATAATAAAATTATCGGGGTTTTCTGCTGCAACAAATTTTTTTCTCAAAGATTCGAATTCAGTGACTGGGGTTGCTTTATAAACTAATTTTAAACAAAAAAAATAAAAAAAACCTCTTTGTGTTAGAAAAAGCAATTTTTAAACTGTAGAAAAGATGATTTTGTGATAAATAATAATGGGGTTCCCCGCGGTAACACGTGATACCACCTAACGTTTATGTGGAACACTTATTTTAAATAGATATGACATAGCATGAAATGGTGTATTCCCGCGAAAAGGACGTTTTTCGGGAATATTTGACGTTGACGTTTTCATAAACGTCCAGCACAAACGTTAAAAGTTATTGATCACGTGGTACAGCGGCGAACCCCATTATGAATATATAAATTTCTGTTTAGGTTCAAATTCTGTTTCACACTTAGAATCACATGTATGCCTCTATTATGATGCCTATTAAAGGCTACAATTGAAGCTGTGTGGCAAACGTGATGAATTCATTTTGTTATTGTCAACTTTACTTTTCTATGTAACAATAAACCTACCCACCCCCTATGGTACAGCTTGTTTCCAGTACGAAATATTTATATAACAGAGGAAGCTGTTCACAAATGAATAGTAAACGCAGGGATATTGCAAGCATCAACATTGTTGATAAGTGATGTCTGTATCGGGCCAAAATTAACACAAAATATTTGGTCTTTAATTTACACGTGGCGGGTGTAGCTAGATAAACAGGAGTATATCAGAGTATATGGTTTTACGTCCTAAACAAATATATTCACTTAAATCGAGACGTCACCAGAAACATTGGAGTAGTTCTACCCTAGCAGCGCGCTGATGACAATGTGCAATGAGGATTCTTAAAAGCTTGCTATGCCAACCGTACCACAGACATCAGTTCTAAAGTCTTTTCCAAAGGACCACTTTCGGTTTCTAAACAAGAGGCCCATGGGCCTTATACGCTCACCTGATAACTAATAGCTAGCTGATAGATTTAAAGTAAACATAAATACTAAACTCCAATGACTTTTTTCTTTACATCAAAATGATCATTGTATCAATACCTACAACATTCTAATATACATGCCTATACAAAACGTGTATAGTTTTCAAGATAATTAACCATTTCAGTATTGTTTACATCTGTGACCTTGACCTTTAAACCCATGATCTTTTTCTATACATCGAAATGATTGTTGTATCGATACCTACAACATTCTAATATACATGCTTATACAAAAAGTTTATAGTTTTTAAGATAATTAACCATTTCGGTATTGTTTTCGCATCTGTGACCTTGACCTTTGAACCCATGACCTTTTTCTATACATCAAAATGATTGTTGTATCAATACCTACAACATTCCAATATACATGCCTATACAAAAAGTTGATAGTTTTCGAGATAATTAACCATTTCAGTATTGATTCGCATCTGTGACCTTGACCTTTAAACCCATGACCTTTTTCTATACATCAAAATGATCGTCATATCAATACTTACAACATTCTAATATACATGCCTATACAAAAAGTTTATAGTTTTTGAGATAATTAACCATTTCAGTATTGTTTCGCATCTGTGACCTTGACCTTTGAACCCATGACCTTTTTCTATACATCAAAATGATCGTTTTATCAATACCTACAACATTCTATTATACATGCCTATACAAAAAGTTTATAGTTTTTGAGATAATTAACCATTTCAGTATTGATTCGTATCTGTGACCTTGACCTTTGAACCCATGACCTTTTTCTATACATCAAAATGATCGTCGTATCAATACCTACAATATTCTAATATACATGCCTATACAAAAAGTTTATAGTTTTCGAGATAATTAACCATTTCTGTATTGTTTCGCATCTGTGACCTTGACCTTTGAACCCATGACCTTTTTCTATACATCAAATTGATCGTTGTATCAATACCTACAACATTCTAATATACATGACTATACAAAAAGTTTATAGTTTTCGGGATAATAATTATAATCGGAGGTAAAAAAAATTAGGTCACGACCTTCACAATTGACCTTGACCTCATTTTGAAGATACTAACAAGAAGATGTCAAAACTGAAAACCCCATGTCATTATCTGGTCAAGTAGTCAAGTTATAACAATTTGAAGCTATTTTACGATTTTTTCAAAATTAAACGCAAAAACGCGTAACCCATTTTTTGACCGAATTTCACGAAATGAACAAACTAAAGGCTTAAGACCCTAGAGAAGCCAAATATCACATCAGATTTTTTCTCCAATCAATACTTTCGGAGAAGAAGATTTTTTTAGATTTTTGCACCCCTAGGTCACCTTGACCTAGTTATGGTAGCCATGGCAACACCACGAACAAATCTGAATTGCACCAACCCAGACATGCTTCTGACCAAATCTCGTTGAAATCTGCCAAGTACTTTCAGAGGAGAAGTCGAAAATGTGTGTTAACGACGCACGCACGCACATACACACGCTGCACCATACCATAAGCTCACATGACCTTTGGTCAGGTGAGCTAAAAACGGTATGAATGACGAAAATACAGTCACTAACTACTTTCATAAGTGATGCAATACAGTTGCTATATCATTTTTGACAAACAAATAGTTTACGTAATATACACGCCCTATTTCGATTTCCAGGAGGTTAATATGGGAACGTAATTGTCACATTAATTCCCATTAACCTAATTTAAGAACGACGGTATTAGAATAATTATCGATGATTTTCGTGATTTTGGATTGTTATCTATCGATTCCGTTCAATATGTTGTTATACCATCCGCATACTACTGTGTCTCCATAAATTGAGTGCACATGGTTTTTATTATTTATTTCTTGTAATTGAACATGTTTCCATTAAACTATCAATAAATTGCATTTAAAATGCACTGACCTAACTAAATTATATTTTTAGTTAAAACATTATTGTTCAGTTCTCCTGTACATAGAGAAATTTTGCGAAGATTTTGGAAATACACCAATTGGGCCTTATTCAAAGTTAGGGTCAGGTAGGTCATTGTTACTCGGGTTTTTCCAGGTGTGATCATCATGAATATTCCAATTATGGCATAACGTTTATAGTTGTTCCAAGGAAGAAGGTACAGAAGGGATAATTTTGACATAGTCATATTCATTGTTTTTTAAAAAAGTTAAAAAATTACTCTATGTACAGAATTAAGTTCACTTTTTCATGAATGAATATTATTTTCCCTAGTAGGTCAGTATATTTTGTATTAAAGTTAGACAATTTTTTTTGGAAGGGAGTATATAGGAATCACCATGTCTGTCTGTCTGTCCGCCCGTCGTGTCCGGGCCAAATCTCATAACTGCTTTGGACGACTGTCATAACACTTTACACTTGATGTGTCATGACCAAGGTCATATCGGAAAGGCAAAGGCAAAGGTCGCTGGAAAACATTTAACTCTTGAAGAGGGGGGGGGGGGGGGGGGGGTATTTTGGCTCTCAAGAGACAGTTTAGTTTTTAAATTTTCCAGTGTTAGTTTTGCAGCAATAGACAGTCGTTATGGAATACAAACCCTCATCAGTAATGCTTCAACCAAACTTGAAATATCAAAATTGTTTGAAGGAGTTGAAAAAATATCCAAAGGACAAAAACATATTTAACCAAATTTAACTGAAGAAAAAAATTCTTTATGGCGTTATTATGGAAAGTATATTTTGAATAACTGTTTCGGTTCCGTTATCATTGGTTGATTGATTGATTGATTTTATTTTTAAATCGCCGTATATTTATATTGTATGAACGGGGATGTAGCTCAGTGGTAGAGCGTTCGCTTTGCATGTGAAAGGCCCGGGGTTCGATCCCCCGCATCTCCATTCTATATAGTTATTCAATTATATGGGCAACCATAATGGCCACCACCTTACGAAAAAAAAATTGCTTCCATTTTAGGACTAACGAGAAAACATAGTTCTAACACGATTACGAGACCCGTGAAAGGACATTGAAATAAATATATTTGTTTACATTACCACTCAAAGATAATGTGTTCTAGATTTGCGTTTCTAGGCAATGTCTTGCTGTTCCCACGCAACAATATTTCGTTCCCATTCAACACAAAGGTATTTTGTTTCCTGGCAATAAGATTTCGTTCCCATGCAATACATACGCAAAACCACTCATATGTGGTTTTCTGACGTAGCTGATCGCACGAGTTTATTGTGCGGACGGATACATTACACGAGTGCGCTCTGCGCACGATTGTAATGTATGCGTTCGCACAATAAACGAGTGCGATCAAGCTACGTCAGAAAACCACTTATGTGTGGTTTTGTATTTATTACATACCCTACCAAACTAAATGAAAAGCTTTCTTTGGCTTAATCTGTCAAAGAATTCACAATCAACTCAGTATTTCATATTGATTTTTGATCTGATTCGAAAAATCTGATACCTGACTGGAAAAACTGCTAAAGAAGTAATTAAAAACAACAAATAACTCTTCGTTTACGGATCATTGGTTAACATTTTACTAATACCATCGTAAACACTGGAAAAAAATTAAAAAACAAACATTGATTTTACAAAATTATTTAACATCGTCCGCGATTCTCCCAACTCGAGTAAATTCTCCTAACTTAACATGACGTATGTATCACATATTGACGTCATTATTTTTGTCATTACGTATCACATAATGACGTCATATTATTGTTGTCGGGAAAGGGAATTCCCCTAAAAGGAGTTCCGGCTACTATGGTGATACGGAATGTTGTATCACACACGCGTGTGATACAGACTTCCATATCACATAGCTGGAAAAAAACAGTGTATTGCTATAGTAAGATTAAATGGATATGTGATAAAATTTCGTTTCCACCCAATAGTATCGTTTACAAGCCACCCAATGATCTTTCATTCCCAAGCACACAATAACAACTCGTTCCCACTCATTAATTATTGATAATAATGCCAAATTGAGCTGAAAGTTCAATACATATCGCTGCCGAACCTAACGATATTTCTTATCATACACATCACGGGGAAAATGCGTAGACTAAAAATAAGTAATCCTCTAATGACCTACTGTGAATGTATCCGTACATACCAGTCAAGTCTCACGTATTGCACGTCCGTCACGCATTTTGATAATTAATCACGCTCACACGCGCACTACTTCCTTTCTCACTATTTGTAACATACCCTGTTGTTCAAAACAGTTTCATACAAATTAATGAAATTATTAACGGTAACTACGGATATACTGATCATAAATCAAATAATTTTAATTTAAAAATGTTGAAGAAGAAACCCCATTTCCTAGTTGACGATGAGGTTTAAAATGATCAGTTTTGTTCTCAGAATGCAAGAATGGCATATTTTGACTTTGATTTTTAAAAATTTCAGGGGGGAACATGCCCCCGATCTCCCCTGGTACGGATGCGACTTCGGCATACATTTCTTCCTGGGGTCTTAGGTAAAACTTAAAAAGATACAAATATTTGTTTAAAACTTGGGCATTTAGTTTATATCTAGTACTAATCAAAGAGAACGGTAGTGGAATAATGTGTCATATGCTACTTTTGGGTTTTTATGAAATATTACAGTCAAAAGTACTACAATTGGCATTTGCAACTTTTGAATGTATTATTTCACAAAACTTCAAAAGTTGCACATGCCAAATGTAATTTTCTCAAAACGGGTTAAAGAAATTGTATTGGGGATGTAGCTCAGTGGTAGAGCGTTCGCTTTGCATGTGAAAGGCCCGGGGTTCGATCCCCCGCATCTCCATTTTTAACACATTATGCGTTGTTGATTTATTGAATAGTTAGTCCTATAGTCAAAAACATTTCACTTTTACCGGTACGTGACCAGTGATTGGTATGTTTTTTTTACCTTTGAAGTGCGGGAGGTTCTTTGGCGTGACACTGGACTTGGGTTTCTAAGGTGTTCCGAAGGATCTGTGGCTTTCATTTACGAAAAGATCATTTATTACCCATTTTATGTCCTGGTCAGACATACAGTAAAACCTCGATTCATCGCAACCATTTGTTCAGTCAAATTTTGGCGTTATAAAGGGGTTTGGCGATAAATCGGGGGAGGTGGATAAAGAAAAACATAAACAAAATGGATTTTGGGACTTCAAAATAGTGTGACGATAAGCAAGGTGACAAAGTTTTCGAGGGGCATTATAACAAGGTTTTACTGTACATGCATGTTGATACTAATGCTCAACACTACAGTACACTAAACCTTGGGGTTTGCATTTTAGGCCTGGGCACCTTAGAGAATCCTAACTGCAGGTGTTTTATTGGCTGCAGATCGTTTTTACATTCAACAGAACTGTCCCACTCTGCTTTTATACTGGCGTTAGGGCCAATTTTTGCAATTTTTGCTCCTTCTTGTTTAGGTCGGTAGAGCCAAGTTTTGGAAAACTATGGCGAAGGAACGGTAATACCTTTACTCCTTCCAGGGGCGTAGATAGGACCCAATTACAACCGAGGCAAAAATAGAAGTAGGGGGTCCAGGGGCATGCTTCCCCCAAAAAATAAAATAATGGCAATAAATAGTGCTTTCTGGCAACACCTGAATGTGACACTTGCAGTTAAATGATATCAATAAATATAAAATAAAACTTATAAATTTAAATACAAACATATCACCCCATGCTTATAAATATAAACATCGTCAGAACAGGCAAAGCAAAACTTTGACTAAACCGAACGTTGCACATACAGTTGAACAAATAAAACAACATAGTAACTCAAGTTTTACTGGAGATTTTCATTAAGTCAGTCATCGGAAATACAGCAGTTTATCATATTTATATAATTACTAACTACTAGTATAACTGTTCTTTATAAATTGATTTTTATCCTTTTCTAATTTTTTTTTTTTTTGTGTTTCTGTAAAAAAAATATAATATGCTTTCTAACTTTTACCGAGGCAGTTGCCTCGGTTGCCTCATAGTTAGCTACGCCCCTGCCTTCGCCATAATATCATCGCTCCTATATCGTAATCTTCACTCCTTTGTGTTATTGCAACTTCGCCATCATGTTTTGTTCCTTCTCGTCTTCGTGCTCAGGTCGAAGGAGCTATAATACAAATTTGGCCCGAACAGAACACAATAGATTTAATGTTATGGAAGAAAATTAGTAGTTTTCGTTGTATCTCAATATTGGGATATCATATATATTTCATGGATAAAGTGACCTACGATTTTGCATGTCAATACATACATATTATATACAAAGTGTGTATGTACAACCCTCAGTATCAGGTCGAGTCCTTTTTTCGTAGCCGTATCATTACATGTCGCGCTCGCGTATCCAAAATTACTCTGCATATATTTTACCATCCATAGTTTCATATCCTTTCATTCTCAATTTTATGCTGGATGTAACTCGTTAAACAGGGGCGCTTATCCTTCCGGAGCACCTGGTCTCGGTAGGTGTAGCTCGTTCAACAGTGGCGCTTATCCTTCCGGAGCACCTGGTCTCGCTTCCCTGGTGGAAAATCACGTGTTGATCTTAATTTGTCAGTTTCAAAGTTTTTACCTTTCTTTTTGGGATCGCTATTTAGATATGGATTGGTATGTTTGTTTTTCTTTAACATTTTTATAAACTTAATGTAGAGAAAAGATACAAATTATATTGGATGTTCATGCGGCACGTGGTTGTTGTCTGTCTAACACAGAAAAACGTGGTAGGAAGGAGGTTATCGAATCAGCATACAGCAAATGCCTGTCGAAAGTTTAATACTGAGTTTAACGCATAAGTGCAGCACATCTCGTCCCCTTGTTAGGTATATATCGACAGTTTGTGGCACATGCTATCTTTTCAGCTTCCATTTGCCAGTCATATCTTGGCCACTTGGAAACTGAGCCAATTTTCGCCAGCTTAGTGTTAAATCAAATCAAAAACAAACATACTAATCCATTTCTGAATCACAATCCAGAAGCAAAGTAACAACTTTGGAACTGACAAGTAAGGTTAGACACGTGAACTTCCACTAGGGAAGTGAGGCCGGGTGCTCCGGAAGGGTAAGCACCTCCTGTTTAGCTAGCTACACCCGCCACGTGTGTAATCAAAATTGTGTGAAAGGAACATGGAACTATGAGATGTCAAATATATACAAGGCAATCCTGGATACAGAGACATCAAACTTATCAACAATACTGTGATGACGCTCATAAAACTTTTTGAAACAACTGTACTGTAAATGTTTCAATTTTAACTTGGTGTTTTTATGATGATTTTCATTTCAAAATACTAAATGACCAATCATTTATTTGTGTTCAGGGCATTTTAACTTCATTTTAATTTATTAATTATACATCATTGCAATCTGGACACCGGTCAGTTCATGGGGAATATAATTTTAACTTCATTTTAATTTATTAGTTAGACATCATTACAATCTGGACACGGGTCAGTTCATGAGGAATATAATTTTAACTTCATTTTAATTTATTAATTACACATCAAAACAATCTGGACACTGGTCAGTTCATGGGGAATTTCAACCCTTGGGTAAAACCATGTGTTCCATGTTATATAATCCCAGAGATATAGTCATTCTTCAACCTTAAACCTGCATCAATTTATCATCGGTTTGGTATATAAAAAGTAGAGGAATCAAGAGAGTGAGGGTGATTTATAATTTAGATTTGGTAAAACAAGCAAAAATGCGTAAACTATATATTTTAGTGATTTTAATGTTCTGCTTGATGTCATTAGCACAAGGTATGTAAAAAAATTCTTTACTGCAGAATCACAAATGTAAGTGTGGATAAAATTTCGTGAATACCTCAGCTGAAATTTAATTACAACGAATAAATTTTGATTACCAAAGTGTTTTATTTTCACAAATGTCATATTATAATTTTTTAAATTTCTGAATGAAATTTATAATATTATCATATACCATTTTTCGAATGTATTTTAGGATTAAATTCAAAAAATGGTATATGACAATATGAAAGTATTCAAAAATTTATAATATGACAACTTGTCATATTACTATAATTTTTTGAATATTTCTGAAAAAAATATGATACGACACAAAACCCAGTTCCGCAAAATTTTGTCACATTTTTAAAGCACAAAAACCTCGAAATTCTATATATATTATATATTTATGATTCTACAATATTTTAGTTAACGTTTCTATTGAAATCTTAACACTAGCAAGTAGAAGTATAACGATGCGTATCCCGTCCAATATTTATTTATTTATTTATTTGGCTTTTACAAATTAATTAATTTTTATGTTTAACAGCAGGTGACAAAGACAAGAATGAGAAAAATGACAAAGATACAGATGATAAAGATGATAATAAAGACAAAGGTATATAACGTTTTAATTAAAAAAGCATATTATCTATGTAGAAATATGTAAAGACACTATTGTTGTAGAAGAAAATTGATTTTTTGGCAACATATATAACAAAATCGAATAATAATAATAATAATACATGTAATAATAAGGGAAAAAATCAATGCAGTATCTCCCCATAACGTAACTTACATACAAACCCATGTCCAAATCACACCACAAAGCATAGAAAAAACTTTCAAATTAAGTTAAAACGCGTGGACATACACTATAGAAGTGAGGCTGGGTGCTCCGGAAGTGCAAGTAATGAATTAAAAGTAATCGCAAGATTAATTACACAACATACTAACAGAGGTTCCGACAACATGTCCTCATCTAGTTACATTTCAACTGCATTTGAATTTATTAATCATGTAGAGCATAAACCGGAAAAACTTGACAAATAAAATACAAACATACTGATCCATGTCCAAATCACAATCCCAAAGCAAAATAAAAACTTTGAAACTGACAAGTTAGCTTAAAAGCGTGAGATTCCACCGGGGACGTGAAGCCGGGTACCCCGGAAGGGTAAGTACCCCCTATTTAGCTAGCTACGGCCGAGTGAATTGAACATTGAACTATATCAACGCCGAAGACGGCATTATTATCAACCACATTGTGATAGCGACAAGCCTACGTTTGCAATATTCCAGGATCAACAAATTATTTGTAAGCAGCTGACTTTGTTGTATAAAATCAGAAATAAATTTACACGTGTGTAACAACCCACTTTGAAAAAATTACGCACTTTGAAAATATTTTTCAAATCGCGTCAAATTCGGGACAAGCTCAACGCACTTTGAAAATTTTTTCAAAGTTCGTTAAAAAATGGTTCAGCTCAACGCACTTTGAAAAAAAACTTCAAAGTGCGTTAATGAGGTACATATAAAATTCGACCCACTTTGAAAAAAAATACGCACTTTGAATTTTTTTTCAAACTGTGTTGAATGCGGGACAAGTTCAACGCGAATTGAAAAAAAAATCAAACTGCGTTAATGAGGTACATTTAAATTTATTTCACTTCGTTCAACGCATATTTTCATTTGTGATTGAATGATCTACAACAGCCAACACAAGTTTTAACCAACATAACTAATAGCAGGGTTAGCGTTTGTATGTCGCAGAATGTGAAAACCAGTTTCAAAATGTGGTTAGCAGCATAGGGTGTCGGGGTGAGGAGGAGGGGTTTACAAGGGGGGACATTTTGTGAAAACACCTATCTTTGCGATATGTAGCACCTATACCATATATATCCTGACCGTAAACCATGTATATTTACAATGAAACCACTGGGCCAATTTGAACCAAATTTGGTGTGAAAGGCCCATGGTTTGTAAAGATTAAAAGTTTTGTTTGCGTTCCCGCGCCATATCCAAGATACCCGTCGTTACTATAAACGCATAATCGGCCGTTTTAGTCTTATGTGTTGTCCGATTTAGTTCAAATTTGAAGATGGAATATATATAAATTTGGCCATTGAACACATAAATCAACACAAACAATACCAATGTGTATTCCTTTCTCGCGAAACTAAATAGCTTGCCAATATGTGTAAGGAAAGAAGCGCGGATCTCCAGACAGACATGGAAGTGAGATCAGGTGCTCCGGGAGTAGTATCTCCTGCTCAAATGCGTAGTATGGTAGTAGTTGTATGTTCAAGAGAGGAAACACAAATATTTAATTGGTGTTAAAGATGTCTAAAAATTGTGAAACTGGACAAATGCCAGTAACCAAAAGCTTCCCCCCACGAAAAAAAACCAACCAACAACAATAGACAATACAATAAAAATTTAAGGCCCGTTGCCATCATGGTACGACTTGGACCTACATTCGATATAAAGGGGTGGTGTGGTTAACCGGTTTATGGCGGGCTGTGAAACCCTATATGTCAGACATGGGGCGAATTACATTGCAATGCACATGTAATGCATTACATTACAATTACTTTGGCAAAACTAGCATTATATTACAATTACAATTACTTGCATTTTGGAAAGTAATGCATTATATTACAATTACTTTACTAAAGTAATGCATTATATTACACATTACATTTCATAAATTTTATTAGCAAAAGAATTTAAACATATATAGATGAGAGATGTTTCCTGTTTGGAATTTGAAATTTAGGGTTAAGGATTGCACTTTATCGTGTAACATCTGCGTCGACATGGGGCATCAGTTGTAAGGTCTTACCCAAATTACCCCAATGGCTTTCATTTCACAATATCATTTTCAAGAAGTCCTGGTCAGATCCTGCCGGGGTTCGAACCAGTGATCTCTCACACACGGAAATTATCTTCCGTGACAGAAAGTACATTATTAAACATGCCATAACAAATAAATAAAATTCAACCCATCGAAGATGGGGCGGGGGTGACAAATAACAAATCAAAAAATTATATCTTCGAAGCGGCGACTAATAAATATCCTGGGGACGTGAAATTCATCTCGGAACTCCCTTGTAGTAGCCTTGTCACAGCTGAAAATGACTGTTCACATATACATGAACCATGAATAGCGAGATATTACCAATTGTGAAAAAAATTACACTTTATCATTTTTTAGCTCACCTGACCGAAGGTCATGTGAGCTTATGGCATAGCGCAGCGTGTGTATGTGCGTGCGTGCGTGCGTGTGTGCGTGCGTGCGTCGTTAACACCTATTTTCAACTTCTCCTCTGAAACTACTGGAAAGTTTTTAATGAAACTTTGTCAGAAGTATATATGGGCCGGTGCAATTCAGATTTGTTCGTGGCGTTGCCATGGCTACCATAACTAGGTCAAGGTGACACAGGGGTGCAAAAATCTTAAAAAATCTTCTTCTCCGAAAGTACTGATTGAAGAAAAAATCTGATGTGATATTTGGCTTCTCTAGGGTCTTAAGCCTATAGTTTGTTCATTTTGTGAAATTTGGATAAAAAATAGGTTACGCGTTTTTGCATTTAATTTTGAAAAAAATCGTAAAATAGCTTCAAATTGTTATAACTTGACTATTTGACCAGATAATGACATGGGGTTTTCAGTTTTGACATCTTCTTGTCAGTATCTTCAAAATGAGGTCAAGGGTGATTGTGAAGGTCGTGACCTAATTTTTTTTTACCTCTGATTATAATTATTATCTCGAAAACTATAAACGTTTTATATAGGCATGTATATTAGAATGTTGTAGGTATTGGTACAACGATCATTTTGATGTATAGAAAAAGGTCATGGGTTCAAAGGTCAAGGTCACAGATGTGAAACAATACTGAAATGGTTAATTATCTCGAAAACTATAAACATTTTGTATAGGCATGTATATTAGAATGTTGTAGGTATTGATACAACGATCATTTTGATGTATAGAAAAAGGTCATGGGTTCAAAGGTCAAGGTCACAGATGCGAAACAATACCAAAATGGTTAATTATCTCGAAAACTATAAACTTTTTGTATAGGCATGTATATAAGAATGTTGTAGGTATTGATACAACGATCATTTTGATGTATAGAAAAAGGTCATGGGTTCAAAGGTCAAGGTTACAGATGCGAAACAATACCGAAATGGTTAATTATCTCGAAAACTATAAACATTTTGTATAGGCATGTATATTAGAATGTTGTAGATATTGGTACAACAATCATTTTGATGTATAGAAAAAGGTTATGGGTTTAAAAGTCAAGGTCACAGATGTGAAACAATACTGAAATGGTTAATTATCTTGAAAACTATTAACTTTTTGTATAGGCATGTATATAAGAATGTTGTAGGTATTGATACAACGGTTATCATGATGTAAAGAAAAAAGTCATTGGGGTTTAGTATTTATGTTTTCTTTAAATCTATCAGCTAGCCATTAGTTATCAGGTGAGCGTATCAGGCCCATGGGCCTCTTGTTTAGTTGTTGCATTTGTGGTAAAATTTTACTACATTTGTGAAAAACATTTACTACATTTGTGACCAAACTATGTGACACTTTTTCATTACATTTCAGATTTGTAAAAGTTACTACATTTGTGGTAGTTACTACATATAGGGGTCCCACACGCGCCAAACCTCCTACTTTTCATGTAGTAAAGCGCATTATTAATTTTGCCTGCTACATCAATTGCAGTTATATCGGCTATAATTGCCATTGTTCCGACGTCCTGACTGATAACTATCAAGGGTTCTCATGTCGTTATATAGTTGTATTCCAGACCTGTTTATATTACTAGAATATGCTAGCACACACACACACACACACACACACACACCAAATTGACAAAGGTCGACAAGTTGGCAATTCGTTATTTTTTTAATAAAATCTCAAGATCTCTCTCTCTCTCTGTGTGTGTGTGTGTGTGTGTGTGCTTTGCCATTTTGAACGTACTGTCTATCAAACTGCCTGGTTCACGTTTATTCCTGTTGGTTATTATCGGGTCTCTCGTAAAGAAGAGCTCCAAGAAAATTGTTAAAATCAAAGATGTTTTATGGTTGAGAAGAAAATTTTTCAAAGTGCGTAATTTTTTCAAAGTGGGTTGTTACACACGTGTAATTGAGAATTTTCGGGGGAGCATGCCCCTTCAGTTACTTTTTAACGATTTTTAGTGCTGGTTGTATTTTAGTGTAACAAACAAAATATAAGATTTGTTATCTTTGTTATATTTGGTGAGCAATTGCAAGGGAAAACAAATTAAAATCTGGCCAACGGTTGGGGAAATCAACAGGTAACTGAAATGAAATCTTTCAGCGAAATAATCATATTAAATTGAGAAGATAACATTAAAGTTACATAATAATAATGATCGCTTTTTCATTGGTTAATTGTGTTGTGTTGCAAAGTATGTTTTCAGCTTTAAAAATTTATTTTAAACGATAAACAACAAATCATTTTCTATGGCAAACACATTCTGACCATAATTATTTAAATGGGGGTGTATAATGGTCGTATTTATCACTGCATTGGTTATTTTGATTTAGCTCTCCTGTGTTTGGAATCCATCAACTTTACTTTTTTATAGTTGTCGGTAAAATCCGACATGACAAAAAATGATATTTATTTTAATATTTATTTACATGTATGATGATTTTGTATTGTATTCGCAGTATCAATTTCTAACAGTTAGGAACCTGCAACGTTAAAAAAAACTTGACCATGCCCAATTGTTCGAAGACTGATTAGTTACACCGAATGGTCAATTTGAGTTTTGCCTTATTTCAAACATATTTATGAAATTCGATGTTGACAATGTCAAAATTAAAATAGGATATAATTAAATGAAATCTGGTTGTTATACAACTATCGATTTAGTAATAATGCGTAGATTATTTTAATCACCAACACGCAGATACACAATATAATGTCACTAAATTTTTGTTTTATCTAATAGATATTTCTTTACACGGTCCGTTTGTGGCATGTTCTTGGTTGGCTTGGTTACCGCTAGATAAATATCGTGTTACAATATTCTATACTTTTTAATGTCCTACATGAGTTTTGTCTGCAAGTTGCAGCTTGTGACTTTCTAAGTTTTATTTTCAGATACAAGAAGATACATTGATGAAGACGTAAAGCTCGAGAATCCAGTAAAACGCTGGGTGGCTTGGGCATCAAAACACACCACATATGTCAAACGACCAGGAGTGCCCGGGCACAGTGTGACAGAAATACGTGGAGGAAGCCGCCATCGTGTTGCCAAGAAACGCGACACCTACTGGGCTCATAGGAAAACAACATATGTCAAACGCCCAGGTGGTGCCGCACATCGAACAACCAGCTACCGCATAGGACATTATAACAGCGTTTGAATTGCTCCAAAATTAAATTGCTTCATTAATTTGATTAGTATTATTGACTTTATAGCCACTCTCGTCAATTCAGGAAATATTTCATGTATTTAGGTCCTTCAAAGCTTGAAATCATTAATTTTTATGGTCTCCTAATTATCGTTGTTGTCCTGGATACTCTGGCCCGCGAATTCGTCAACGAAACAATATGTAATATGAACTTACCTTAGACGGAAATCACAAACAACAAAAATATTATCACATCAAAAAATTGTATTTTTTTTATCGAACCCCAAAAATTGAAGACCACAATAATAAATGATTTACTAGTATTTTTTCGTATTAATTTACATGCCTCGAAATGCAATGATTCTCATATGCATTTTTTATTTTACTATTAACAGAAATTACATAATACTGTATCCTCATGGTCCTATTTTGATATACCATTTTTAATGTATTGAATAATAACATTAAAACAGGTTAAAAGACACTGCTTACCTTTCATTATAGTGCATATTTTAGGATAGACTTACTTTTACGCAATGCGATGACATTTCAGCGGCGTGTGGTCGAAATTAACCTAATCTACAATTTACGTTATTATGACTTAAATCTTAGATAAACTTGGAAATAATAATAATAATAATAATAAATGGTGTCATGCACGTTTTATTGTTTCGATGATCGATTAAAATATTTATGATAAACAGGTATATGTCGGTATTATCAAAATCATGGGGCCTCATCAATACGTGTATATATTTTGTTTGTTAATTATAAGAGAAATGTTAAACTGCAATAAACACGTTAATGGGTTGAGTATTATTGTTCTAATTTTTTCTGCAAGATAAACAATCACATTATTATGTTATGAAGCACAAGATTTATCGGTTCAACAGTATACCACGTGTTCAACACCCCCATAACGTATTGTCGTTTACAAAACCTATATCAATTTCACCAGCAGTGGGATTACCATAGCCACTGGCGCAAGGAGTCATTAAATGTGAGCTGGCAAAGTAGTGTTTGAAACTTTGTTAACTGAAATGTGTTTCTTCTGTTTTGGAATAAATGGGTTTTGTGCTATACATTTTATTTAACAATTTGCTAATATTATGATATTCCTTTGAATTTTCAATATTTCTACTTTACTTGATCCAAAAAATAAGGATTAGTTTTTGGGACCATTAAGTTTATACTTGAACCATCTTAAATGCATTGTCCTGGGATCATCTTTTCATTCTAGCTTGTTTTTACTGCTTTTTCAATTCTTGGAAATTGTCGTTTTGGCTATTCTAGATCTAACGCATATTATTTAACCTACGTTTACTTTGGTTTTATACCTGGCCGCAAATTCTAGTTAAATACATTTATAGTTTTAAAATTTCGCCCAATATTACTAGTGTGCGTGGTAAAAATTTTGAATCGCATGATCTGTTGAACGTTCACATAAAATGGGTCGTAAAATTACAACTCGGTACACACCCAAAGCCTTGTTGACATAAATTTTATTGGAGATCTTCATCTATTGAATCAAGTTTTTCAGTTTAGTGTGCCAAAGTCTGGTAGTGTTGTCCTGGTTTTCCCATTTGAACATCATTCAAGAAATCACTTTCTTTGGATTGCGTCATCTTTCATGACTGGTCAAGAGGAAACAGTGTCTCGCATCAACTAAATATGAATCAAACTTAGTCAGACCGTGGTCTTAGAAAGTTGTTAGTTAGGTTGTCGAAAGCAATTGTTTTTTAAGGATATTCCGGTTTTCTTACATCAACCAACAACTGACCACACCTCTGTATAAGTGAAATAATTTTGATATGGGTGTAAAGTACAATCAAATCAACAATTTCTACAATAAAATTGATGGGGTCAAACCAACAATGGAAAGACTGCCACAACCAGTTAGTAGGTCATTGCGACTTCTAAATTCTCTAGAATGCGTGGTTTTAATCCAGATTTGCAACAAAGTCATGTGACCAAACACCTGTTCATGACATTCGATTCACCCTTATTATTAATTCCGATTGCTATTTTATAACCTTAAGGTGGAAGCACTAATTAATGAATCGGGTTTATCAATTAATAATAACTGCAACAGATGTAACAATGTAACGTTTAACGACACATTTCTCCATTTTCATTTCTTGACATTAAACTATGTAACAATATACCTACTTCTGCTTATATAGTGCATTTGTTTCACCGTTCATACAAATAAATTGTTGATTCAGGGATTTTGCAAATCTAGGCATTAGGCTTATCGAAGTGTGATGCTTCTGTATCCAAACAGAAAGTTATCCTGTATGTATTTGACATCTATTTCATTTTGATTTTACATGTGGCAAGAATAGCTTGCTAAACAGGAGGTGGGTGCTTACCCTTCCAAAGTACACAACCTCACTACCTTGGTTCACATTTCACATTTTAAACTTATTTTCCAGTTTACAAAATGTTTACTATGGAAGTGTGTTTTTGGGCATAAATTGGTACATCTGTGTGTATAATGTTATATTAAAATATTGACTTATTACGTTTATATATTTATTCATTTATTTTCTGTTATAGAATTTTCTTCTTTAATCCTTCATTTTTCATCTGAACTTATTGTGTATCAATCCACTAATACTCATCAAGATAATCTCTTTTTTAAAAGGATACTATCTGATGGATGTTCCTTAGATTCTGTTAACAATATTGGTTGGTTGGTTGAATGCTGCTTAACGTCGCATCAGCAAATGTCAGCTATTTTATTAATATCTAAGGATAATTCTATGAAGTTCATGTATGCATGTGAATTGCGAGTGTGTTGTATGATCTGCCTCAGCGAGTCAGTACGTTGCAGACAAGCGTACCACTTCCCCAGTCCATCATACTGATACCAGGTGATGAAGTAAAGGCCAGCGTCACGGAAAATTCATTTTCCCACATGTAGTCTTAGCGGGACTCACAGCAGTGAGAGACCTTGGATTTGTAGACTGACATCTTATCCATTAATTAGCCACCGTGGCCTCTAACTAACAATATTAATAACAATGCTGGATAAAACCTACTGAACCAGAGAGCAACAAATATCACCAGATACTTCACCTGTAAGGGTGTATAATTTTATGAGGGTCATCCCTTGAAATTAACATTGGATGCAAACACATATGCCAGGGGTATGACAATAGCTCGTTACGGTTTAGACCTTGTCAATGTGAACTAAAAATTCAAACTTCACCTGTATTTTATCAATATACATTGTATATCAGAATTTTAAAAATTAATTGAAATGGAAAGATGATGTTTTATTTCCACATTCAATGTTCTTTTCACTTATATTCAGACCTAAGGTGGTTGAGGAAGCCTGAGTGCCCAGAGAACAAACTTGGACAAGTAAACTGACAAATGGATAAGAGATATTTATGTACTATTCCAGATTAATTTAATTATAATGGATAAATCAGTTACTGGATGGTGGAGAAAACCAGAGTGTCCAGAGAACAACCATGAGCAAGTAAACTGACAAACATTAACCCTAATCCAGATTCAATTACAGTCACACCTGTCTATAAAGGCCACCAAAGGAAACTAGTAAAAGTGGCCTTTATGGGCAGGTGGCCTTTATATACAGGTTCAAATAATATGAAAAAGAACAATCGGGACACAATTCTATTGGCCTTTATAAACAGGTTGTCCTTATATAAAGGTGCCCTTAAAGGCAGGTTGGACTGTACTATATTGAGGTGGTCAGTTACTGGATAGTGGAGGAAACCAGAGTGCTGGGAGAAAATCACCAACTTTGGACAAGTTAACTGACAAAGTGTCTAACAGTAAGGTCCGTCCCAGTGAGGTTTGAACCAATGCAGTGAAGAGGGGCTGTGATCTCGGACTACTTGGCCATAGAGTCTCTAACACATTATATTCATTCAAAATGAATAAATTTTTTATCTGAAACCAAAACATTACAGGCAGAAAGACAGATTGATTGCTTGATTATTTAAATGGTTGATAGCATGTGGTTTTACATCCAAGTCAAGAATATTTCACCTATGTCAAGACATCACCAGCTCTAGGTGAAGTGGAAGAAATTTTTACTTTTGCAGTGTGTTCAGAACAATGTGCAGAGAAGGATCTTAAACTTTAGCAGGGGTCTTACCAATTTTGGGGTCCAACAATATAGGAAAAATAGGAATATAGGGTCAAAATTATAGGAGTTTTATAGGAAATTATAAGAGTTTTCACAAAAAATTATAGGAATATCTTTAAATATTTTACCATAAAATGTATATCCATGGCCTTCTCTCCTCCCCTACAGTCATTCCTTTTCCTCCTTTTACTAATAAACATAAAATATTGGCAACTGCAATGTACTGATACTGCTTTAGAAATAAATAAATGTTAATCTTGCTTCAAGTATGTACTAAATGTCCCTATTCTGAATCCCTGATGCTACCAGTAACAAAAATAAAGGAAAATATAGGAAATATCAGAGGTTTAACTTTATAGAAAAGGGTAAAAATTATCAGAAATATAAGAAAATATAGGATTGGTAGGACTCCTGCTTTAGTGGTCAGAAAGTCGGAGAGTGTCAGATATAATAGAATGCCACACTGCCATATATGACAGGATACCAGGCTGACCAATTCCATGGATTTATCCCTTTTTGACGGATTTGTACCATAAAAACAGATAAACTGATGGATAAAATGAAAAAGTCAAATTATGAGATGATTTTTTCCCATTTTGATGGATATTTTTTAAATTAAAAGTACTAAAAATTTGGAAATTGTACCAAATTCAAGCAATTTATGATAAATAAGTACATAAATGACAACCGTGCATACTAAATACATGTATGTACTAAATATCTACCGATCTTGACAAATAAATACATTTGATTGGCCAGCCTGTAATATACAAAAATACAACAAAATGATAATAAATATTACAAGTAATACAAGCTATGTGAAACTGAAAACATAATTCAATTAATCTTCTAATATCTACTGTACCATATAGTATACATAGAAACATTCACTGGTATAAACTTTCAAAGTCAAGATTAATATTGGGATGCAGTAATGGAGTTAAGGTGCAGAGAGAAAACCAATGACCCTCAGCAGGTACTGGTGTGGCCAAATGAACAATAAGGTGCACTTAAAGGTTGCCGGTCAACAAAAAAAATTTTTAGTATGATTTTCTGAAAGATAACATAATAAAGAGTCAATTTAGCCATAAATAATATTTTTATCATTTCTGTCATTTTTTAACAGCCTAAAATAAAATTCTAAAACTGTTTAAACATGGTGTTATCTCCCTTTGGTAGTAAAAAGTGATGCAGTAGGTGTAAAAGCAGTAAAAAAGGTGTAAAAGCAGTAAAAAGGAAATACAATGTACTTAATGTTTTTTATTTTAAATAAATATAAAGTGAATATATGAAGTAAAATCCATTATTAAATGGATGTACTAATACACTTAAAGTTAAGAAGGTATTAAAGATTTCCTCATTTTCTTTAACTAACATGTGACGAGTGACGGTGATAACCCTGTTTTTAGAATACTAGTCTCGGGCTTCAGTTCTGAATTAAAATGGTGTTGCTGGTCTCAAGTGAACATCTGTATTAAAATCTACAAAATATAAGAGTGTAAATAAATATATACATGTATATAGAAACTTTCTGCCAAATAGAATGTTACAAAACGTCAGTACAGTAAAACACATTTATAATGAATCACTCGGGACTCTATTTTTATCTTCGTTATAAAGCCATTTTGTTATATTGTTATATATCGGGCATGGGGTAATGCTAATTTGTAATTGTAATGCACTGTAATGCATTACATTTTCTCAAAGTAATGCATATAATGTGTAATGCCCTAATTTTTGCATTACATGGAATTCTAATGTAATGCATTACATAGACAAAAATGCATGTAATTTAAGCATTACATAGCATTACTTCTCTGTATTAAATGTTAGATATTATTACCATTACAATTCAGGGCTAGTAAGTACCTACATGCTACTTTTTTCCCTAATATAAAACATGAAAATCGATGTCTAGAAAAATTGTAACTTTGAACTGTTGTCAAACTAATGATTTATTTCATTCAACCTTAATACTAAAACTATATAAAATGCTAAAAACTTAGTATACTTCTGATCATTTTGAATTTCCAACAAATGTAAAGGATAAAAATACATTTTAAAGCAAAATGCAAATGCTGTTTTTAGTACTATCGGGAAGTCTAAAGATCACATCAAAATTTGCAACATATCTAAATATAAGTTTCAGTAACTACAATAATTTGTAATTTTGCTTTAATTGAGAACCTGTGATGAAAACAATTTTATTTTTACCAGAAATTGTTTTTTTTTTTTTGCAATCCTTTTTATATGCTATTAAGGTAGCCTATCTTTAATGATTAAAGAAGTTATCTGTTAAAGGTATGGTTTATAAATGACACCTGACAATACCACTAATTAGTTTGTATACCTATCAACTTCTTTTACTGTTTTGATTTAATGGTTATTAAGAAACATTCAGTGAATAATAATAAAAAAAAAAAATAAAAACATATAATATGAAAAAATTCCTTACAGCATCTCTGTTTTTTTTTCTTCTTAATTTTTAGAGTAAAACAGAAATCTATATTTGGATAATAAAAACCTGACATAGATGAACAATCAACTTTGACAAATTTTGTAAAACCTACTGGTAAACAGCAGAAATATCAGTTAAATGACGCAAAGCAAAAAGAATCTATACATGCACTTATTGACTATATATACTCCTGTTTTCAACAGTTGAAAATCAAAACATAAGAACTTTATAGAAAAAGAACCCAAAATTTCAATTTCAAATTCTGAATCCGAAACATATATTATTTATATGTTTGGATTCTTTATGAAATGTAATGTGTAATATAATGCATTACTTTAGTAAAGTAATTGTAATGTAATGCATTACTTTCCAAAATACATGTAATTGTAATTGTAATATAATGCTACTTTTGTCAAAGTTATTGTAATGTAATGCATTACATTGCAATGTAATTCGCCCCATGCCTGTTATATATAGACTTATATAGAGGAAAGACTGGGCCCAATATTTGTACTACCCATGTATTCGATGTAAGCGTGTTCGTTATATTCATGTTTTACTGTATTAATCTAATGACCGACTGCTATTCCTTCAAGAATAATAATTCCTTTGTTCTAACAACAAAACCATAAGCAATGGTACATTATTTATTTGAAGTGTTTAATCATGTAGTGAATAAAGGCACTTTAAAACTTTATTTGTCTCTCATATGGTATTACTTCTTGTGCCAAAAGATCACTGTGGCAACTCAGTTGGTAGAGTGCTCACTCCGTAAGTGGGAGGTTGTGGATTCAAACCCCGGCCGGGTCTGACCCAAGACTTAAGTGTAGTGAATGTTCTTTTGCCAAGCACTTAGCATTACCAAATGAAAGCCACAGTTCTTTTGGATGGAAACTTAAAATAAACCAGGTCTCGTGTCTTGGTAGGCTTGGCATGATAAAGAACCCTCTTGTATAATGCCATGAGTGCAATGCACAGGCAAAATTTCTGCACCTTCGCCTATAACTGGCTACATCTCAATATAAGTGAAATATTCTTTACTGGGACGTTTAACACTATTACTAAACTCCTCATGCCAAAGCTAACACATATTCCCGATCATGCAGTTTTTCCATACAGCACATTTAGACAAGGTATGCAAGGTGTAAAGAAGATACAAACCTAATGTTGTCAATAATATAAAATATACATTATGCATGAAGGATGTCCGACAAGTTTTATAATTTGATTTTTGAAAACTCAGGTTAGGTGATTTAAACGAAGATATATTACTAGTTGATGAGGCAGTTTTAGATGAGTGATTGAGACATAGACAATAAAGAGATAGCTAAAGCAGTAAAGAGACTGACTGCTCTGGAAAATGCTTGGCAAAGAACAGTCACTATCCACTTTTAAGTTTTGGGTCAGACCAGGTCAGGGTTCAAACCCATCACCTCCAATCTAAGGAACAAGAACTCTACCAACTGAGTTTCCACAGCGATTCATTACAAGAAGTGACAAAACTTAAAAATCTCCAAAGAATAAAACTTTGACATGTGTTTGTACACTAATCAGTCTAATGGTTTC
Source organism: Anadara kagoshimensis (assembly GCA_021292105.1). Taxonomy (NCBI): domain Eukaryota; kingdom Metazoa; phylum Mollusca; class Bivalvia; order Arcoida; family Arcidae; genus Anadara; species Anadara kagoshimensis. Next base: position 11,689,200 of record CM037867.1, on the reverse strand, counting down.
CTTAAGTAAATTGTTATGGTTTTAACATACATTTGTTTAGCAATTGAGGGTTAACAAGGTGGGGCGGTAGGTGATGATGGAGATGGGTGGTAGGTGATCATGGAGGTGGGTGGTAGGTGATCATGGAGGTGGGCTGGTAGGTGATCATGGAGGTGGGCTGGTAGGTGATCATGGAAGTGGGGTGGTAGGTGATCATGGAAGTGGGGTGGTAGGTGATCATGGAGGTAGGGGGGTAGGTGATCATGGAAGTGGGGTGGTAGGTGATCATGGAGGGTGGTAGGTGATCATGGAGGTGGGGTGGGGGTGTAAAAACCAGAATAATTACAGCAACATTCTTATCTTTGCACACTAATCTTACCATCAATTGTGCTAAAATAAAACTGCTTATAAATTTTCAGGAAATCAAGAAAGATTGGAAAGAAAGTGGTGTATGGCAGACAATTTATCAATGATTTTTTTTTTTTTTTTTTTTTTTTTGTAAAATGTAAAGACAGAGGCCCAAAAATAGAGGTCAAGGTCACACATGTTGACATATTAGTATGTGACCTTTTTCAATTCCAAAATACATGCAAACAGCAGCAAGTTTGGTCTTAATCTAGGTCATAGGATTAGAGCAGCAGTGATTTTGCTACAATTTTTCAAAACTACCTTCTGCCATTAAGATTAAGAAAATTGAAGTTCTAAGATCTAGCAAACTGCATTATGATAAGCTGGCAATAGCTGGTATCTTTATTGCAAAGACACTAGATTGTGGTACAAAGTTGAGTTGAGTAATGGTATTTACTGTCCCGTCAAGAATATTTCACTTATATCCAGACGTCACCAGCTTAGGCAAAGATGCAGAAATTTTGCCTGTGCATTGCGCTGATGGCATTATTATATATGCCAAGCCTAACAAGACATGGGACCTAGTTTATTTTAAGTTCCTATCCGAAAGAACCATGACTTTCATTTCGTTATGCAGAGTGCTCAGCAAAAGAACAGTCACTACCCACTTTTAAGTCTTGGGTCAGACCTGGCCGGGGTCCAAACCCATGACCTCACACTTACGGAGCGAGGACTCTACCAACTGAGCTACCGCAGTGGTTTATATTGTGGTACAATTTGATATTTTGTGTGGGTAAAGACAACTGGTTTTAATTTTTTATTGCACTGCTGTTGTTTTGGGAAATTTTTATGGAATTTACATTTTTCTCAAGTAAAGGAAACAACTTTTATTAGGTAGAAATTTTAAGCAAACAAAATCACTGTAGAGTATAGCCTAAACAAGATAAAATGACAGAATAGAGAAACAGTATATACCCCAGGTAAAAAAGAATAGCATTACCTGAGGCCTAGGTGTGTCGTTATGGTCATCACTATGTTCTAGGTAACCATTTTCCTCATTAACACTGCCATCTTGTTCTTCTTTCTATAAACAAAATGTTAAATATGTAAACATACAAATTGCATAATTTATTTTAAATTTTCCAAAAAGCAAATTTGGTGTTGGACCTTTATGACCCAATGATTATTGCTGTTGTAATGTAGTTAAACATCACACCAGCAATTATTCAGGTATTCACAAGAGCAAATTTATTAATCTCTAAGAATTAATCTAAGAACAAGTTTACGATTGTAGAAATGAGTGTTTGATGGTCTGCCTTTCACTAGTGCATACTCGGGGCGACTTTAAAATGCTAGCTTAAAGACTCATTACGCTGCAGACAAGTATACTTGAGTCCAGACCAGAAAAATCCTTGTGTAGTTTGTTTCATGGACAATATTTTATAGGTAAATATTATCCATGGATAATATTTTACGGATTAAGCCACGACATTTATTCCACCGGATAGATTTTACCATGAAATTATATTCTCCTGGACACATTTTCACTCGGATAAAATTATAAATTACATAAGCTCTTCTGTATCGGTACTTTGTGACATGAAGCATATACCGAAGTGGGATGTGATTTCAGTTGAGTAATGGTGTTTAATGTCACAGTCAAAAATATTTCACTTTTATCGAGACGTTACCAGCTGTAAGCGAAGGTGCAGAAACTTTGCCTGTGCATTGCACTTATGGCATTAAACAGCAGGGTTATTTAGCGTGCCAAGCCCAGATTGACACGGGACCTCATATATTTACAGAACGAGCACTCTTCCAACTGAGCTACCACAGTGGTGTCTTACTCTATAAACAAAACTCACAGATTCTGCCCCAGCCTGTTCTAACTCTTCCATGTATATATCAGCAAAGTGAATCTTCAATCCATCAGATATAAACTGTATTAAATGTTTTGTTAATATTTGTATCAATTTTCTAATGTCACCAGTTTTCCATCTTGTCTTCTTTTTAAATATTAACAGTACTTGTCTTAAAACTCATCTTACGAGTTACCAGCTACAAAATATCAGCTTTAATATATATCATATAATTGTAGCCAGTGTTAAATAATTGATTCGTAACACTTCAGCCGGTTTTAAGTCATTTTATTGTTCTTTTAAATAGATTCTAAAATATATAAATTACAAAACAGACTTTAGTTACACTCTCACACACAATACAAACAAAACAATATTCTCTCTCTGCATTTCAAAATATATCTATTTATAGTCTATTTCAGAAAAATGAAAAATAAAACTATTAACCATTTCAACCATGATTTTTAAACCATTTGAAATATAAAACTTTATAATTAATAACAAAAATAACTCAATTCATCCATACTGTACTTAGAAAATGATAATTACCAAAAACAAATATATAAAAGTATTTATGAAAAATTATAGCATTTTTCATGCATTTAAATATAATACACTTACTCCCTCAATGGGATGGAGATCCCTGGATTCTTATATATATATGCTTGTACAATTTATGGTGTTTTCTGGAATTAAAAAAAATATTAACCTGATATACTATGGGCGTGGTCAGGAATATAAACATTTAATAATTTAATAAAATATTTATAGCTTTGTTATAAACTAGTCTTAGAATAATATATTTTTATCAATACTTTGATTAAGAACTGAACACATTTATTTGAATTTCATTAAAATTCAAATACTGAAACCAAACTAGGAAATATCATTTTTAAAGAGATTTTATATATTTTTTTATTATTAAAATTAAATTTATGAAGTAAACTTATTTACTGCCCATTACGCCCTCTGGCGTGTGGGGCAGCAATGAAGTCTTTCCACTTTTGTCTGTCGTTAGCCAGTTTTTGCAGCTTTCCCCATGAATGGTGTAGATCGTTCATTTCTGCTTCAACGTGCACTTTATGTTATCTTTTGTCTTCCTCTACGTCTTTTACCCTCAGGTGTCCAGTGTAGGGCAGTTTTAGTGATATTATGTTGTTCTTTTCTTAGGACATGTCCAATCCATCTCCATCTTCTTTTCTTTATTGTTGTATACCTGTATTATGAAGTAAAGATAGAGTTAAAAGTTAAATAATGTCTTACCAGTTTATTGGTTTATCCTATTTGGCAATTATTTTAAAGATGGTTTTTTAAAAGTCTAAACTGAGAATTTATGTCCTACACCCAGCAATGTCCTTGGTGTTCTGCCAGTGTCAGACTACACCCAGCAATGTCCTTGGTGTTCTGCCAGAGTGTCAGAACCCCACAGTATAAAACAATACAGTCGCCTGAAACCAGTCAGTCCAGTCTAAAAATACATTGACCATAAGTCACATGACACACAGCACATGTACCAATACATTACATAAACATTACATCACCAAGTATGACAATACTGGACATAGACAAGTTACACAACAGGACAGATACACAGTGAAGATGATAATAAAATATTGTAAATTGGAATACTGGACTGAAAAAGAAATATAATGTAAACTGGTTTCTGAAAAAGAAAATAAATAAATTTAATTAAATCTTAATTAAATTAAAGCTTAACTAAAGCTAAAGTATTTGCAGAATACTAGCATATGCCATATAATCAAGTGAACATTATTTGTTTATAATAGAGGAGTTACCTCTCTTTTGCCTGGAAGATTGGAAATAAAATTATCTCCTTTTTAACAATTTTGGTCCAAGCACTACCGATAAGGAATCATATTCTGAAATGGTTGTCTAGTGCTGTAAAATTAACACTGGTACTATATTTAATTTAAACCACTGGGCTGTTATTGTTATCTCTGCTGATAGAAGGCTGTGGTGGCCTAATGGATAAGATGTCAGTCTTCAAATCCAGGGTCTCTCACTGCTGTGAGTTAGAGCCCTGCTCGGACCACATGTGGAAAGTGAATTTTCCTTGTCGTTGGCCTTTACTGATTCACCTGGTATCAGTATAATGGACTGGCGGAGTCATACGCTTGTCTGTGGCGTACTGACTCTGTGAGTTAGCACGTTAAAGTCACCCTCAGTGCGCGCTAGTACAAGGCAGACCATACAACACACTCAAACTTCACATGCATACACAAAATTGTTCATAGATTAATCCATAGAGATTAATAAAATAGTTCTCATCGTGAAAAGCTGAAAAATTGCTGATGCGACATTAAGCAGCATTCAACCAACCAACCACCCAATCTGCTGATAGACTTAGCATCACCTAGTGCTAAAAAATTAACACTGGCACATTATCTCAATTTAATCATCTTTCAACATCAGTATGATAAGCATTTCATAATCATTATAAAAACAATGATTTTTATTTGGAGAATTAGGATCCCCCGTTCTTTTTTGTTATTGCCATTTTAACATAAGTGCAAATCACCATAAAGAACCTGCTGACATGAATGAGCTTGTTTTCTCTTAAATTAATTTATACTTTGAACAGTAAAACCTTATCATGATACTCCTCTACAACATTGCCACCTCCATTGTAAAACCTCATCATTATACCATACATGCCATAACTCAACAAGAGGCCCAAGGGCCATAATGCTCACCTGAGGGTATGCCATATATCGTGCAGAAGTTTAATGGACAATTACAATAAGTACAGAGACCATTTCAATTTTCAGCAGTTAGGGCCTAATGCAAGGATATTTGCAAATTAATTATTACTTGTCCTAAAAAGACTACCACACATCTAAATATCTAAGGTCTAGCTAAATATATGTATTATTACCTTTGAACCTTTGACTTTCATTTTTCTATCAAAATGATTGTTAGGCCAATAGATCAGTGGTGGATTCAGCGTGGGGCTTAGGAGGAGTATGCCCCCCCCCCTTTATGACGCTAATAATACATATTGTTCATTTTGATTTTTCGATACCAGCCCCGAAATACATATTGCTTATTGAATGAAAGATTTTATCCTCTTTGATGCAGCTCAGATTGCACCAGAATGCAGGATTTTTGCGCCATTTTTTTTCAAAATTTTCAGGAGGAGCATGCCCCCGGACCCCTTAGAAGGTTTGAGCCTTCGATCGGCTCTCACATTATACGCCCCCACTTTCTAAAATTCTGAATCTAACAATATTGTAACATACATGCCTATTCAAGATTTATAGTTTTCAGTTTTATTTAAAGTTATATAGATTTAAAATGCGAGATGAATCAATAAACTAAAACAAATAACAAATCTAGCATTTGAATATTCCTTGGCCGTTATTTGAATCCTAATATTAGGCACCAAAGAGAAACTCTTATTTTGGTTTTGATATTCATTTCATCTGTGACCTTGACCTTTGGACCTATCTATGGCCTTCAACTATATATTTAATTATTGTTAGGCCAATACATAAATACTCTAATATACATTTGTAATGCCTATGCAAAATAAGGCTGTCGAGCAATCCAACACCAATCACTATCATAACAAATTAACTGACACAAAGTTTCAGCTGAATAGGATGTACGGTAACCATGAATTGGTTGAAAAAATCTATTTTTAGTAATTGTAATATCTTCTATATCTGAAGAGATATATCGGGCCTAGAGTGATTAACCCTGGCATACAGGTTCAGATAAACAACTGAACGTCAGACATGAACACATGTAAACTTTAATACTGATCATAATCACCAAAGCGTTTGTATTCAAGAATACAGTTAAAGGGGAACAACTCGTATTATACAAGAGTACAGTTAAAGGGGAACAACTCGTACGACCTTAACACAACATGTATTAACTAATACATTACATCCTCCTCACTTAAAAGAAGAAAAGACTAAAATTTAAAAGTCTCATTACTGCTGAGTGTCTATAACATAAAGTCTCAATAACTGGAATATTAAGTGATAAAATCATACTAAATTGACTGTCATTGCATTATTAAATGTCTTAATTGACTAATGTTTCACCACATGACTGAAATGACAAATGACTGATATTAGACTGACTGGACAAGCTGACTGACTAGAAATTAACATTTGTGCATTGAAGCAAAACATAGAAATTAGCAACAATTAACATTAAAATTAAACAATATTATGTAATATCAGAACTCTTGTTCTGGCATCTAACACAGGGATTATTGTGCCCTTTTTCACAGTGTTGATGCAAATAATAAAATTCACTCAGAATTATATTTCAAAATGTTTGAACTTATTTACAGTCAAGCCTTTTTGGTTGTTTCACTTCTCTCCCTGAACGTGTAGTTATACCAGCTGTTGACTGTTTAGGTTCAGAGTTCAACACAACATTATCATTTGACACAATTGTAGGATTTTCTACATTTGGAACTTCAATATTGTTGAAATCCTCAACTTCTTGATATGGAACACTTTGTTTCTCATTTGCTGGTTTTGTGGTTCTACGCAAGTGTTTGCGGTTTCTCCTGTATAAACGACCATTTGATTCGACAATGTAAGATCTCGGTTTGTCTGTTTTGTTTACAACAGTCCCTGGTGATAGTGTTTTTGAATCAGGTGTTTTCATTCTGATGGGTGTCCCTTCCTCCAGGGGAGATAACTCCTTGACACCTTTCCTCTGGTCATAGAAATGTTTTTGTTTCACTTTCTGTGCATCCATATGCTGTTTAACTTTATTACTGTCATACAGTGTTGGTTTCAGAACATCATCAGATGCAGGTAACACATTTCTTGGACGTCTATTCATTAGTAATTGAGATGGAGATAATCCAATACCCTCAAGTGGTGTTGTTCTATAATCCAGTAGTGCAAACTGTTTTTCATCGGTTTTCTCCATAGTTGTTTAACAGTTTGAACAGCTCTCTCTGCTTCTCCATTTGAACATGGATAATGTGGACTTGATGTTTCGTGTTCAATTTGGTTGTTTTCACAAAAATTTTAAATTCAGCGGATGAAAACTGAGGTCCATTGTCTGTTCTAAGTTTCTTTGGAAGTCCATGACAAGCAAAAACATTTTTCATTGCAAGAATAACTGAAGTTGTAGTCTCAGATTTGAGTTCAACAGTGTCAATGTATTTTGAAAAATAGTCCACCAGAATTAAATATTTCTTGGATTCAAACTCAAATATATCACCACCAACATGGCTATAAGGCAAATCTGGTGTAGGAGTAGGTCTTAGGGGTTCTACTCCCTGCTGTTTTTGATGCTCAGCACATAATGAACAATTACTGACAATTTCCTCAATATCGAGTTCATACATGGCCAGTACATTACTTCCCTAGCTCGTGTTTTGCATTTCACAATTCCAAGGTGTGTTTTGTATATTATGCAAGCATCTGCTTTCTCAAGCTTGGTGGAATGACTATACGACCACCTTTGTAGGCAATACCATCTAAAACTGACAACTGATCCCTAGAGTCCCAGTATGGTTTACATTCTATGCTACTTCACTTTTAGTGTCGGGCCAACCTTTATGAATGATGTCTAATAAAGTCCACATTTCGTTTCGTGTTGCTGACTGAATTTCGGCATATTTACTTGGACTAACTGATATCATATTGAGTGCCTCTGACTTTTCTTGCTCATCCTGAATTACATCTGAAGGTAAGAATGCACGAGATAATGCATCCGACACATGCATTTCTTTACCTTTCCGATACACAATGGAAATATCATACCATTGCAGTCGAATCATCATCTTTTGGATCCTCATGGGGGCACTTAAGAGGGGTTTCTTAAACAATATTTCCAGTGGCTTGTGATCTGAATAAACAGTGACTGGCTTGCCAAATATGTAACTATGGAACTTATTGCAACTGTATAAGATCGCGAGTGCCTCTTTTTCAATCTGTGCGTAGCGTTTTTCAGTCTCTGATAATGATCTGGACCCATAGGCAACTATTCTACCCTCTTGAATCAGAGCAGGCCTAAGCCATCTTTACTGGCATCACATTCTATTTCTACTGGTTTACTGACATCAAATAATGCTAACACGGGGGCTCACAACACACACGTTTAAGCTTGTCAAAGCTTTCTTGTTGTTCATGATTCCACTGAAACTCGATTTCTGATTTCAGCAATGTCCTAAGTGGTGCATCTAACTGACTTAGATTTGGAATGAACTTAGACAAGTATTGTACTAGCCCTAGGAATCTACGGATTCCTTCCTTGTCAATAGGTCGCGGCATGTTAACTATAGCCTTAACTTTATCAAAATCTGGTTTTAGCCCTGGTCCGTGATAACATGTCCCATATATGGCACTGAGTTTTGACGTATTTTACATTTTTGAAAGTTCAGTTTCAAATTATAACTTGTTGCACGCTCACAACTTGATGAAGGATACTGTCATGCTCTTCTATGTCCTTTCCTGCTATCAGGATATCATCTATTATCGCAAATGCTCCACTAATCCCAGATATCATATCATCCATAATACGTTGATAGATTTCTGGTGATGACTTAATACCAAATGGAAGCCGTAACCAGCGAAACCGCCCTATTGGAGTGTTGAAAGTAGTGAGGTATGATGATGCATCATCTAGTTTGATCTGTAAAATCCAGATTTAGCATCTAGCACTGAGAATACTTTTGCGTTCGGAATGTCACTAATAACTTCCTCAATGGTTTTCATTGGATGATGTGCCCGTTTTATCGCCTTATTCAGGTCTCGTGGGTCTATGCAAACTCGAACTTTGTCACCCTTAACACTAACCACCATGGAACTCACCCACTCTGTAGGTTTATTAACCCTAGTTATGTACCCATTTTCTTCCATTTCCTTTAATTTCTGAATAGCTTTCGGTTTGATAGCAGTAGGTAGCTTGCGCACAGGATGAATCACACCAGGAACTGATTCATCTATGGAGAGACTGTACTCACCCGGTAGAGTACCAGTGGTCCTTACTAGATCTGGAAAGTCACGTGCCAGCTCATCTTCAGCATTATCATGAGCCAATGAATATGTATCAAATATCTGAGGTTGATCTGATGGAACCATTAATAAGCCTAGAGACATAGCAGAATCACCACTGATAATATTTTCTTGTTCAAAGTCTACAATTTCAAAACAAACAGTAGCCTGACTAACATTACCATGGCTACGAGTAACTAGTAACTCAACTGTACCAACTGGGTGAATCTTATGGTTACTGTAAGATTTCAAAGTTTTATTGGATTTGTTCATCTTAATTTGTCCAGGTAATTTGTCAAGTTGAGCTTTTGTCAGAATGTTTACTCTGGCTCCTGTGTCTATCCTAAACTTTACATTAGTACTATTGATGTTTAAATGTTGTCCATTTGTCGTCTAATGTGTTTACACCTACTACTGAGGTGGTGTTTATAGCTAGCATTTCCTCTTCACTAGAAGAATCACATTCATCATCTGATATGGGTTGGACAATATGTACACGATTTTTAAATCTTTTTCTGCACATTTTCTTCCAGTGGTCCTGGCCTTTACAGTAATTACAAGTACTTCCCTTAGCAGGGCATTTACCAATGTCATGTGTGAGACCACATTTACCACATGTGTGACTACTTGTATTTTGTCTACCTTGACGTCTGTTATTAGCAGCATTGCTGTCCGAGTAACTTTTGGTTGACCTTGGGGGCATGTTTACAGGTTTATCATTCTTGACATGTTTTATGCCTACTTTCATAACATCTTCACCACGCATCATTTTGACTTGGGCTTGTGACAGTTCAAATTGTTGACCTATTTGTATGGTTTTCTCAATTGTGATTTCTTGACCCTGGTCAAGTAAACGTTCTTGGACTTTTTTATGTTTAACCCCAGCAATTATCAGATCGATGAGGACATCGTTAGTATTAGTGTATTCACAATCCATGGCCAAAAGTTTCAAATCTTTAACGAAATTGTCGAAAGTTTCACTATCGGTTTGCTTTCTCTGGTGAAGTTTAAAACGTGCTATGCGCTTGTTTTTCTTGGGCCTAATGTAAGCATCTAATTTATCCAGTATCTTGACGGGGTCATCTTGTTCATTTTCCTCCCAATCAAATGTTTTATATACCTCCCTTCCTTCTAGTCCTATCCAGAGCCCTATCCAACCAGCTTTGTCTTTCTTGTCTGCCTTAGCAAGAGGTCCCTTGAAGCAGAACTCCACGTGCTGTCTGAAACGTAAGAATTCTTGATACTGATCTCCAGCTCCCCACTCCAATCGTGGCTGATCAAATGGGATTGACATGATCCCGTTTCTGACACCATGTAATATCTTCTATATCTGAAGAGATATATCGGGCCTAGAGTGATTAACCCTGGCATACAGGTTCAGATAAACAACTGAACGTCAGACATGAACACATGTAAACTTTAATACTGATCATAATCACCAAAGCGTTTGTATTCAAGAATACAGTTAAAGGGGAACAACTCGTATTATACAAGAGTACAGTTAAAGGGGAACAACTCGTACGACTATAACACAACATGTATTAACTAATACATTACAGTAATGGCGGCCACCTTGGATGTGCAATTATGCTGTTGAACAATCCCACACCAATCACTCACATAACAAATCAACTGACCAAACTTCAGCTAAATTGGATATATAGCTTTCTTTTAAATGAAAGGAAACAACTGGGACAAACATCACACACACACACACACACACACACACACAAATAGACAGCGGTATTATTATATCCACCTCACCAATGGTGGCAGGGGATAATAAACATATCAGTTTAGAACCATATTTGGCTGCCGATATGTTAATACATCATTGGAATTGGGAACAATTTGTTCAAAAGTTGTGGAATGATGGGAATTAACAGCCAGTCATGTCAGATTTGCAACCGATAGCGTGTTTTTTTAAAAAAAAATAAATTTTTGGTTTTACAGCAATAATAAACATATCAGCTCAAAACCAAAATTGGCTACCCATTTGTTAATACGTCATTGGAATTGGGAACAATGTGTTCAAAAGTTGTGGAATGATGGGAATTAACAGCCGGTCATGTCAGATTTCCAACCAATAGCGTGTTTTTTTAAAAAAATAAATTTTTGGTTTTACAGCAATAATCAACATATCAGCTCAAAACCAAAATTGGCTACCGATTTGTTAATACGTCATTGGAATTGGGAAGAATGTGTTCAAAAGTTGTGCAATGATGGGAACTAACTGTCAGCAATGTGAGATGTGGAACCGATAGCGTGTATTTTGAAATAACACATGTCTTAAATAAACAAAAATACTGTTTAAAACCAAAATTGGCTGTCAATTTGTCAATACGTCATTGAAATCACGAACAATGTGTTCAAAAGTTGTGGAATGATGGTAATTAACAGCAGGTCATGTCAGATTTGCAACCGGTAGCGTGTTTTTTGAAATAACACACCATTTCTGTTATTAACAGAAATACTGTTTATAACCAAAATTGGCTACCGATTTGTTAAAACGTCATTGGAATTGGGAACAATGTGTTCAAAAGTTTTGGAATGATGGGAATTAACAGCAGGTCATGTCAGATTTGCAACCGGTAGCGTGTTTTTTGAAATAACACAATTTTTGGTTTTACAGCAATAATCAACATATCAGCTCAAAACCAAGATTGGCTACCGATTTGTTAATACTTCGTTGGAATTGGGAACAATGTGTTCAAAAGTTGTGGAATGATGGGAATTAACAGCTGGTCATGTCAGATTTGCAACCGGTAGCGTGTTTTTTGAAATAACACACCATTTCTGTTATTAACAGAAATACTGTTTATAACCAAAATTGGCTACCGATTTGTTAAAACGTCATTGGAATTGGGAACAATGTTTTCAAAAGTTGTGGAATGATGGGAATTAACAGCTGGTCATGTCAGATTTGCAACCGGTAGCGTGTTTTTTGAAATAACACAATTTTTGGTTTTACAGCAATAATCAACATATCAGCTCAAAACCAAGATTGGCTACCGATTTGTTAATACGTCGTTGGAATTGGGAACAATGTGTTCAAAAGTTGTGGAATGATGGGAATTAACAGCTGGTCATGTCAGATTTGCAACCGGTAGCGTGTTTTTTGAAATAACACAATTTTTGGTCTTACAGCAATAATCAACATATCAGCTCAAAACCAAGATTGGCTACCGATATGTTAATACGTCGTTGGAATTGGGAACAATGTGTTCAAAAGTTGTGGAATGATGGGAATTAACAGCTGGTCATGTCAGATTTGCAACTGGTAGCGTGTTTTTGAAATAACACACCATTTCTGTTATTAACAGAAATACTGTTTATAACCAAAATTGGCTACCGATTTGTTAAAACGTCATTGGAATTGGGAACAATGTGTTCAAAAGTTGTGGAATGATGGGAATTAACAGCTGGTCATGTCAGATTTGCAACCGGTAGCGTGTTTTTGAAATAACACAATTTTTGGTTTTACAGCAATAATCAACATATCAGCTCAAAACCAAGATTGGCTACCGATTTGTTAATACGTCGTTGGAATTGGGAACAATGTGTTCAAAAGTGTGGAATGATGGTAATTAACAGCCGGTCATGTCAGATTTGCAACCGGTAGTGTGTTTTTTGAAATAACACAATTTTTGGTTTTACAGCAATAATCAACATATCAGCTCAAAACCAAGATTGGCTACCGATATGTTAATACGTCGTTGGAATTGGGAACAATGTGTTCAAAAGTTGTGGAATGATGGTAATTAACAGCAGGTCATGTCAGATTTGCAACCGGTAGCGTGTTTTTTGAAATAACACACCATTTCTGTTATTAACAGAAATACTGTTTATAACCAAAATTGGCTACCGATTTGTTAAAACGTCATTGGAATTGGGAACAATGTGTTCAAAAGTTGTGGAATGATGGGAATTAACAGCTGGTCATGTCAGATTTGCAACCGGTAGCGTGTTTTTTGAAATAACACAATTTTTTTTTTTTTACATCAATAATCAACATATCACTCAAAACCAAGATTGGCTACCGATATGTTAATACGTCGTTGGAATTGGGAACAATGTGTTCAAAAGTTGTGGAATGATGGTAATTAACAGCAGGTCATGTCAGATTTGCAACCGGTAGCGTGTTTTTTGAAATAACACACCATTTCTGTTATTAACAGAAATACTGTTTATAACCAAAATTGGCTACCGATTTGTTAAAACGTCATTGGAATTGGGAACAATGTGTTCAAAAGTTGTGGAATGATGGGAATTAACAGCTGGTCATGTCAGATTTGCAACCGGTAGCGTGTTTTTTGAAATAACACAATTTTTGGTTTTACAGCAATAATCAACATATCAGCTCAAAACCAAGATTGGCTACCGATTTGTCAATACGTCGTTGGAATTGGGAACAATGTGTTCAAAAGTTGTGGAATGATGGGAATTAACAGCTGGTCATGTCAGATTTGCAACTGGTAGCGTGTTTTTTGAAATAACACAATTTTTGGTTTTACAGCAATAATCAACATATGAGCTCAAAACCAAGATTGGCTACCGATATGTTAATACGTCGTTGGAATTGGGAACAATGTTCAAAAGTTGTGGAATGATGGGAATTAACAGCTGTTCATGTCAGATTTGCAACCGGTAGCGTGTTTTTTGAAATAACACAATTTTTGGTTTTACAGCAATATTCAACATATCAGCTCAAAACCAAGATTGGCTACCGATATGTTAATACGTCGTTGGAATTGGGAACAATGTGTTCAAAAGTTGTGGAATGATGGGAATTAACAGCTGGTCATGTCAGATTTGCAACCGGTAGCGTGTTTTTTGAAATAACACAATTTTTGGTTTTACAGCAATAATCAACATATCAGCTCAAAACCAAGATTGGCTACCGATTTGTTAATACGTCGTTGGAATTGGGAACAATGTGTTCAAAAGTTGTGGAATGATGGGAATTAACAGCTGGTCATGTCAGATTTGCAACCGGTAGCGTGTTTTTTGAAATAACACAATTTTTGGTCTTACAGCAATAATCAACATATCAGCTCAAAACCAAGATTGGCTACCGATATGTTAATACGTCGTTGGAATTGGGAACAATGTGTTCAAAAGTTGTGGAATGATGGGAATTAACAGCTGGTCATGTCAGATTTGCAACTGGTAGCGTGTTTTTTGAAATAACACACCATTTCTGTTATTAACAGAAATACTGTTTATAACCAAAATTGGCTACCGATTTGTTAAAACGTCATTGGAATTGGGAACAATGTGTTCAAAAGTTGTGGAATGATGGGAATTAACAGCTGGTCATGTCAGATTTGCAACCGGTAGCGTGTTTTTTGAAATAACACAATTTTTGGTTTTACAGCAATAATCAACATATCAGCTCAAAACCAAGATTGGCTACCGATTTGTTAATACGTCGTTGGAATTGGGAACAATGTGTTCAAAAGTTGTGGAATGATGGTAATTAACAGCCGGTCATGTCAGATTTGCAACCGGTAATGTGTTTTTTGAAATAACACAATTTTTGGTTTTACAGCAATAATCAACATATCAGCTCAAAACCAAGATTGGCTACCGATATGTTAATACGTCGTTGGAATTGGGAACAATGTGTTCAAAAGTTGTGGAATGATGGTAATTAACAGCTGTTCATGTCAGATTTGCAACCGGTAGCGTGTTTTTTGAAATAACAGACCATTTCTGTTATTAACAGAAATACTGTTTATAACCAAAATTGGCTACCGATTTGTTAAAACATCATTGGAATTGGGTACAATGTGTTCAAAAGTTGTGGAATGATGGGAATTAACAGCTGGTCATGTCAGATTTGCAACCGGTAGCTTGTTTTTTGAAATAACACAATTTTTGGTTTTACAGCAATAATCAACATATCAGCTCAAAACCAAGATTGGCTACCGATTTGTTAATACGTCGTTGGAATTGGGAACAATGTTTTCAAAAGTTGTGGAATGATGGGAATTAACAGCTGGTCATGTCAGATTTGCAACCGGTAGCGTGTTTTTTGAAATAACACAATTTTTGGTTTTACAGCAATAATCAACATATCAGCTCAAAACCAAGATTGGCTACCGATATGTTAATACATCGTTGGAATTGGGAACAATGTGTTCAAAAGTTGTGGAATGATGGTAATTAACAGCAGGTCATGTCAGATTTGCAACCGGTAGCGTGTTTTTTGAAATAACACACCATTTCTGTTATTAACAGAAATACTGTTTATAACCAAAATTGGCTACCGATTTGTTAAAACGTCATTGGAATTGGGTACAATGTGTTCAAAAGTTGTGGAATGATGGGAATTAACAGCTGGTCATGTCAGATTTGCAACCGGTAGCGTGTTTTTTGAAATAACACAATTTTTGGTTTTACAGCAATAATCAACATATCAGCTCAAAACCAAGATTGGCTACCGATATGTTAATACGTCGTTGGAATTGGGAACAATGTGTTCAAAAGTTGTGGAATGATGGTAATTAACAGCTGGTCATGTCAGATTTGCAACCGGTAGCGTGTTTTTTTAAATAACACACCATTTCTGTTATTAACAGATATACTGTTTATAACCAAAATTCGCTATCGATATGTTAATACGTCGTTGGAATTGGGAACAATGTGTTCAAAAGTTGTGGAATGATGGGAATTAACAGCTGGTCATGTCAGATTTGCAACCGGTAGCGTGTTTTTTGAAATAACACAATTTTTGGTTTTACAGCAATAATCAACATATCAGCTCAAAACCAAGATTGGCTACCGATTTGTTAATACGTCGTTGGAATTGGGAACATGTGTTCAAAAGTTGTG